>CAMRHE010000496.1:0-600000 GCA_947044405.1 Leptodactylus fallax | reverse complement strand
CGGTGCCCTATAACAATGACAGACACAGTACCCCATAGCTCGTATAGTTAAAATGCCCTATAACAATGTCCACAGTACCCCATAACACATTCACAGTGCCCCATAACAGTGACAAACATATTGCCGCACAACACAATGACTCCCACTGTCCCCTATAATACTTACATAGTGCCCCATTACATTGACTAATGTATTGCTCCCAAACCAATAACAACCATATAGCCCCATAAAATTATAGCCCCATAGTGCCCAATAATAATGACACAGTAACCCCATAGCACATACAGTCACTATATCATTGACAACCACAGTGTCCCCATAAAATGTAGTCACTGTGCCCCATAACAACAGCAGCCATATTTTCCCTATAATGGAAACGACTCTATTTCTACCATAGCAATGACATATACCGGGCCCCCCATAACAGTTATAGTCACCATGGCCCATAAAAATAACAGTGACGAGAACAGTGTCCCCCTAATAATGACAGCCTCATTGTCCCTTATATAAATGTCTACTCATGTCACTGCCGAAAAGTGCCTGGAGGGTTTATGGAGGAGCCTTGTACAAATGACCACTCCTCAGATAACACCAAACATGTAGGATACAGGACTTGTTTGTTCTGTTAGAAGTCTGGAAGGTCTCCATTAATTCCTGGAGGTTCCTGGACATGGGGAAGGAGGGCCAAAGGCTTACAAAAAGTGTACTCCAGATTTAACCCCTTCTTATAGTATGGCCCATGTGTGTGAAGTACAGTGTTACCATGATGGTTTCCCATCCTAGGTGCATCATCTCGATGGGACTGGATAAAAAGCCATCACCTCCTCCAAGAAGTAAGATAAAGGAGAAAAACAGAAAGGACAGCGAGGAGGAGGAGCAAGGTGATGAAGAGCAAAATGGCAAAGAAAGGATGGAAAAGGAGCCCATTGAGCAGAGGATCCCTGATGAAGTTGATGCCAAAGTAGAAAAGACAAACTCGGTTTCTGATGATGACGGTGAAAATGACTCAAAGATTGAGGATAGATCAGCTATGGAGTATGAGGAGGACGGAGAGGAGGAGGAAGGGGAGAATAAGGACTGCAAAACAGATGAATATGAAGCCGATGATGAAGCTAAGGATGGTAAATTGTACAAGGGAACATGACATACATAATATTGTAGAGCTGCACTCACTATTCTGCTGGAACAGTCACCGTGTACATACATTACATTACTTATCCTGTACTGATCCTGAGTTACATCCTGTATTATACTCCAGAGCTGCACTCACTATTCTGCTGGTACAGTCACCGTGTACATACATTACATTACTTATCCTGACTTACATCCTGTATTATACTTCAGAGCTGCGCTCACTATTCTGCTGGTACAGTCACCGTGTACATACATTACATTACTTATCCTGTACTGATCCTGAGTTACATCCTGTATTATACTCCAGAGCTGCACTCACTATTCTGCTGGTACAGTCACCGTGTACATACATTACATTACTTATCCTGACTTACATCCTGTATTATACTCCAGAGCTGCACTCACTATTCTGCTGGTACAGTCACCGTGTACATACATTACATTACTTATCCTGACTTACATCCTGTATTATACTTCAGAGCTGCGCTCACTATTCTGCTGGTGCAGTCACTGTGTACATACATTACATTACTTATCCTGTACAGATCCTGATTTACATCCTGTATTATACTCCAGAGCTGCACTCACTATTCTGCTGGTGCAGTCACTGTGTACATACATTACATTACTTATCCTGTACTGATCCTGATTTACATCCTGTATTATACTCCAGAGCTGCACTCACTATTCTGCTGGTACAGTCACTGTGTACATACATTACATTACTTATCCTGTACAGATCCTGATTTACATCCTGTATTATACTCCAGAGCTGCACTCACTATTCTGCTGGTGCAGTCACTGTGTACATACATTACATTACTTATCCTGTACTGATCCTGAGTTACAGCCTGTATTATACTCCAGAGCTGCACTCACTATTCTGCTGGTACAGTCACTGTGTACATACATTACATTACTTATCCTGTACTGATCCTGAGTTACATCCTGTATTATACTACAGAGCTGCGCTCACTATTCTGCTGGTGCAGTCACTGTGTACATACAATACATTACTTATCCTGTACTGATCCTGAGTTACATCCTGTATTATACTCCAGAGCTGCGCTCACTATTCTGCTGGTACAGTCACTGTGTACATACATTACATTACTTATCCCGTACTGATCCTGAGTTACATCCTGTATTATACTCCAGAGCTGCACTCATTATTCTGCTGGTACAGTCACTGTGTACATACATTACATTACTTATCCTGACTTACATCCTGTATTATACTCCAGAGCTGCGCTCACTATTCTGCTGGTGCAGTCACTGTGTACATACAATACATTACTTATCCTGTACTGATCCTGAGTTACATCCTGTATTATACTCCAGAGCTGCGCTCACTATTCTGCTGGTACAGTCACTCTGTACATACATTACATTACTTATCCTGTACTGATCCTGAGTTACATCCTGTATTATACTCCAGAGCTGCACTCACTATTCTGCTGGTACAGTCACTGTGTACATACATTACATTACTTATCCTGTACTGATCCTGAGTTACATCCTGTACTATACTCCAGAGCTGCGCTCACTATTCTGCTGGTACAGTCACTGTGTACATACATTACATTACTTATCCTGTACTGATCCTGAGTTACATCCTGTATTATACTCCAGAGCTGCACTCACTATTCTGCTGGTACAGTCACTGTGTACATACATTACATTACTTATCCTGACTTACATCCTGTATTATACTCCAGAGCTGCGCTTACTATTCTGCTGGTGCAGTCACTGTGTGCATACATTACATTACTTATCCTGTACTTGTCCTGGATTACATCCGGTATTTTACTCCAGAGCTGCAATCACTATTCTGCCGATGTTTTCCTTTGCTGCTCCTCCTCCCCTCCCACAGCATGCAGTCCTTCGCACACACTGAGGTAGAGATACTGAAGCTGCATCCCCCTCCTCCCCCGCTTCTAGTAATAGAGACTCTTGTCCTCTCTGGATACAATACTGATTTAGAATGTGACATTTGGTCCTATAAATGATTTTTAATGGTTCTTGTGTCCCGCTGAGAGTATTTTCAGTTCCTGTGGAAAATTAGCAGATGGTGATTTAAGAAATGCTCTACATAGTTAACCAAAATAACAAAAAATCAAGGCGCTGAGCTTTATAGAAGAACATTGTGTAATCTCTTCCTGTCGGCTACATTAAGGGAGTCTAGGGGATGTTTTACCCTAAAGTTATTGCATCTTGCAGATCAATATTTAGTCTCGATCTGGTCCTATTGCATTGAGGTCTGTGGAAAGGATTTGCCACGAGCAAAATTGTGAGAAGCGGCAATTACATGAGAAGTAAAAAGACTCTCCAGGAAGAGGAGATGATGATTGTAATCTGCAAGAAGAGTCAGTGATACCACACGAGGCTTCTATATACAGGCTGCGGATGGCCGAGCAATCACAAACAGCAGGGGTGGGCATTTAGTTGCTTTAATAAAGAATATAGAAAAGACCCTCATGTATTGTAGACAACCCCATGTAAGTGCCGAGAGGTCAGATCATGAAGTCAGAGCAGAGGTAAGCCTGGAATTATTAAGGGTCATCAAAAGTAGGGAGGGATAACCTTCCTGCAGTCTTGGCGGTAGCTGTAGGAAAAGTGTAGTACCAGGGGTAGCAGACATGGCCAGGTCCTGAGGGGGGTAAGAAGTAGTCGCTGGGGTAGCTGACATGCCCAGGTCCCGGAGGGGGGGTCTAGGTAGTTGCTAGCAGACATGCCCAGGTCCTGAGGGGGGTAACAGGGAGTCACTGGGGTAGCTGACATGCCCAGGCCCTGAGGGGGGTAAGAGGTAGTCGCTGGGGTAGCTGACATGCCCAGGTCCCAGAGGGGGGTAAGAGGTAGTTGCTGGGGTAGCTGACATGCCCAGGTCCCGGAGGGGGGTCTAGGTAGTTGCTAGCAGACATGCCCAGGTCCTGAGGGGGGTAACAGGGAGTCACTGGGGTAGCTGACATGCCCAGGTCCCAGAGGGGGGTCTAGGTAGTTGCTGGGGTAGCTGGCATTCCCAGGTCCCAGAGGGGGGTAAGAGGTAGTTGCTGGGGAAGCTGGCATGCCCAGGTTCCAGAGGGGGGTAAGAGGTAGTTGCTGGGGTTGCTGGCATTCCCAGGTCCCAGAGGGGGATAAGAGGTAGTTGCTGGGGTAGCTGGCATGCCCAGGTTCCAGAGGGGGGTAAGAGGTAGTTGCTGGGGTAGCTGGCATGCCCAGGTTCCAGAGGGGGGTAAGAGGTAGTTGCTGGGGTAGCTGGCATTCCCAGGTCCCAGAGGGGGGTAAGAGGTAGTCGCTGGGGTAGCTGGCATGCCCAGGGTCCCGGAGGGGGCTCTAGGTAGTTGCTGGGGTAACTGGCATGCCCAGATCCTACAGCGGGCTCCAGAGTTGTAGCTGGCGTAGAAGACATACCCAGATCCTGGAGGGAGTCCAAGGGTAATAGCTGGCGTAGCAGACATACCTAGGTCCTGGAGGGAGCTCTAGGGTAATAGTTGGGGCAGCAGTAGCTGGGGTAGCAGACATGCCCAGGTCCTGGAGGGGGCTTTAGGGTAGTAGCTGGAACAGTAGACATACCCAGTTTGTGGAGGCTCAAAGGTAATAACCTGGGTAGCAGAAATATGTATCATAGAGTCCGACCATATGGCTGCTCTTGGCAGGAGGGTAGTTCATTGGGTAGTGGTAACTTGTGAAGGGCTCTTATTTTTTTAAGAACCCTACAACATCACCAAACAAGGGTGTGGAGAATGTAACCGAGATGGGGAATACAAGCAGTCACCTAATGTAGTAGGTTTTCTGTATCACTATCACTAGGGTACTCCATGGTCCTATCCTCACTGGACATGTCCTAGGGATGTTCCCTTATGCGATTGTCCCACAAATGCAACTTATCAGCTAGTCATACTAGCCGCCAGCTGTCAGTCAGGATAGGTGATAAGTGTCTGAACACTGGGGGTCTCATTGCTGGGACCCCCATGATGTTTAGGAACCTTTGTATGGGACTGGTAGAGATAGCCGAGTACCATACTTGGGTATCTTCATCAGTCTCATAGACTTGGAGTGATAGCATACATGACCATCTCTTCATTCAAGCAGGGGACTTATTCTTGTCTTTTCTGAGGGCCCCAGCAGTGGGACCCCAAGATTGATAATAAATTGTTGTTATGGGATAAGCCTTCCCTAGTCCTCTCGTTCCAGTTGGTTAGGACCGAAAAGGGTCCTCATTGTAATCATTGCTGTACATGATCCCATTGATATTGCCAAAAAATGAGCATTTAATCCTGTAGGGTAATAAAAATCTCTTCTTCATTGATACAGTAGAACATTGCCATGCAAAATCCTAAAGATCAGGAGCTGGTGCCTGGGCACTTGCTTATAGTCGTGGTAATAAGTGAGTGCTACATCTGTGACATGTAGTCCATATGTTAGTCCTATATTCCCGGTCCTATACAAGAGGCAGACTCCTTGGCTTTGAAATGAAATAAACCTTGAGTCATCTAAAATATACGTTTTTTTTTTTCCTGAGCGCAGCTTGCATGTTTTTTTTTCTTGTAGACTATGATGAAGATTTTGAAGTAGAGGAATACAAACCAGATGAGAAACGTAATGAAGAAGGACAGGTGGATGATGAAGTGAATGAGAAGTCAAAGTCACCCTCGGATGATGAAAAAGATGATTTAAGCCAGGAACGGAGAGGTAGCACACCATCAAACGCGGTGCCAGAGGCTTCTGACAGAGACAGAGATGAAAGGGACGGGCGTAGCGACAGTGACTATGAGGAGGATAAACAAGGTTGGTTATTTTCTTATTATTTAATGCATCATTACTAAAACGTATATTCCCTCATACACTTTAGTACTGACATATTTCTTCCTAATAAAAGGGAAAATTCCACTTTTTAACACTGTGTCATTTTAAGGTCTTAAGTCCCCGAGCTGATTTATTTCTTAATATATCATCATAGTGCATAAGATTGTGCTAATTGATAAAATTCTATCTGCCTGGAGCCACCACTAGAGGGAGCTCAGGAGCTTCCTACATACTGAGTTATTATAGAGTGTATAAACAGTCTGCAGTCAACTGATGAGCTCCCTCTAGTGGTAGCCGCAGGTAGACAGAATTTCATCAGCTAATTCTATGTCTATGTAAAGATGTATTAAGAAATAAATTGCCACAAAATTTTTAACTTATCTAGAACATAATGGTGGACATGCACTTTAAAGGGATTTCATAGTAAGTAGGAAATTGTTTTCATGCAGTATTTTTTGGCTCAACTCAAGTGTAATGGTGACCTGAAAGATATTTATGATCCCAACACCACAGGAGAGTCCAAAGGGTGCAGGACAAATGGTGCAGGACGCAAGCAACAGGTTTATAGGGCTTTAGCTCCTATTAGGGCATACTGGTGTCATAGAGTAGGGGGAACCTGTCTCAAGGAGACAAAATGTGGCCCCTGCTCTATTGGACTCAGCACAGTCATGTATTACATTGCCCCCATCTATGGATCTATGGTTGCATGGGGTTTCCTTGGTGATGTCAGACTCCTTGCAATTTAATGGAGTCCATGAGGTCAAGATGAATATGAGATACATAAGATTAGGCAGAGCATGCTGGGGCGGTATATAGGGGCAATACATTGAATGGCAGACAATGGGTTATATAAGGTGGCGGCTGTTTCCAATCCCATTATCATTTGCTAAACTACCCAGCATCCCTTTAGTATTTGTCTGTATAATATACATGTTTTCCCATTTGCATCTCTTTATCATATTTATTGCAATTCTCAAGGCTCGGTATTGACACGTCTAATGATGAAGGGTTCACAGACTGTTCAGTTTTCTTTCATTACTTCCTTACATAAATTCTCTTTCCTTTGAACTCGGCAGCTCCCTTTGATATTGTATTTTCCATATTGAATAGGAAAACATAGCATAGCTGACGAGGAAATGAACTCAGCTGCGAGAAAGATCCAGACTGTCTATAGAGAACGGCAGCTGAACAGTCAGAGGAAGAAAGGTTTGGAATCAGAGAATCGGAAAAGGGGTGGAGGGGGCGGCGCGGAATCCGCCTTTGATTGCGTTGACTAATTGACCTGGAGTTTGGGGGCCGATCTCGTCATTTTCTTAAATTCCTAATCTGAGCCGACTAAATCTGCATGTTCTACAATCAGCATTTCTCTGTGATTAAGTCTTTGGCTTATTTTAATTATCCAGTTAATTAAAAGCCTAATCATAACTGGAAATAGCAGATGAGAAGTGATGCTGAGAACTAATACCGTGTGATTTCTGCTCCGTACACACTGAAAGCAAAATTATTGTTAAACTGGATAGAACTGGGCCTGGTACTGCGCCTATTAGACCTGAATTATATTCTGATTGACTGTTTCAGGTAAGTTACTGCACAGTTTTCTTTAAAAAGGACTTCAGGCAAAACTGTTACACTATAGTAGGCTTAAAGCAGAACCTCAGGGGCGGAGCATAACACAGGGATTCATAGAACAACCAATAGGAGATGCCTCTGTTATGCTCCACCCCCACAGATCCCACACTGGGCATAACACAGTGTTTAAGTTATGCCTAGACTTTAAGTATTTCTATGACAAAGACATGGATTTCTCAACAAATATACATTCTGTTAAATGTTCTATTATAGGTAATAGATTGATGTCTTCTATTTAGGCCTGCAAAGGCCAGTACAGGAGCCATGCTTGATGGATGGTGTCCATTGACATCAGTGGATGCTTATTAGTTTCAGTGTCTGAAAGGAGTATCGGCATGGCATTTCTGCTTCAGAAGGACCAACAATATGAAAGTGGGTTCTTCACCTCAGTTAAAGAGGACCTTTCACCACCTCCACCAATTTCAACTCTTTGCATCCATCGATAGTTGCCACTTTACTGATTCCGGTGGAGTTGGAATTTTATCTCTAGCTCCCATCACTCTTGAGCAATCCATGTTGTTAGTTTCAGCACCCAATATTCTAATTAGGCTCTGTACTGTCTGGTAGGCGGTCCTAGACTACAGCAGACAGGTAAGGACCACCCACCTGACAGTAGAGAGCCTAATTGGCTTAATGGGTGCTGAAAAAAACTGCACTGATTGCTTGGGAAAGGTGGGGGCTAGACAAAAAATTCCAACTGCGCCGGAATCAGTGGAAAGCCATCTATTAAAGATTGCAAAGAGGAGATGGAGGTGGGGAAAGGTCCTCTCTAATTCTATATGCGATCAGGGCAGTCAGCAGTGACTGCACCCAGAATCACTAGGGGCCATCAATCAAAACATATATAACAAACCATATCTGGTCCAGCAGAAAATAAAAGAGGTCAAAGATGCTAAATCTATAGCTGGACCAGCTGGCCTATAACTGAAATGTGTATAAGGTTCATATGGTTGCACATGATGGACAGATTTTCACTTGTACTACTATATGTATTTTTGAAACTGTGCAAAAAATATTCCTGTCACTCAGTAATTTCATGAAAGGATTGTCCAGGATTAGAAAAATGGATCTTATTTTCCATAAACAGCGCCCCTTCTGCCCATGGGCTGTGTCTGGTTTTGCAGCTCAGTCCCATTTACTTTAAAGGAACAAAGCTGGAATACCAGACACTGGAAAAAAAAGAAGACAACCCCTTTAACCTCCTCAATGAAAAAAGACCATGAGAAATAATATGGCGCACGTGGTCTAAAGAAAATTTTATCCAAAATGGACAGTCAGATGTGTATGTGCCTATGAGGCAACCAGGCATTCATAAATGTATTCAAAGTAGCCTTTTTGCCTGATCCGTTAGTATAGAAGGTAAAATTGAATTCTGGTTGTTATGACTTACCAAACCTTTAGTACTTACGGACAGTTTTATTTCATAAGGTCCAACAGGATTTGATGAAATTTCTATTGCGGTAGAATACAAGGCGTAGAGTTGGCTCACGAGAAAACTATGGGTTAAGGTGGCATTTGACCTGGATTTTAGTTGGAAAAATTGTATATATTATAACCCAAGAGGTCCCATGATCAGATCTTTAACACATTTTGTAAATGGTTGTGAAGGCACATTAAGATTTCACGTTTCTTCCCCCATTGTAGATAGGAAACGCAAAGACTCCGTTTCATCTAGAAGTTCAGTAGATAGCTCCTCAAGTGAAGATGGCTCCAATCATGATGGTAATGTTGATAAAGATGGCGGCCATGAAACAGAAAGCGACCAGGAGAAAGAATATAAAGCAGCTATTGAAGACATGGACAACCATGATTTAGACAAGGCTCCTGAAGTAGAAACAGAAGAGGCAGACATGGAGGAACGTAATACCAATGAGGATGAGAACATTGAAGGTCATGATGATGTAGCTGAACCAATGTCTGATCGACCAGAAGAGGACAGGAAAACAGACTGCGTGAGTCCTGATAATGAGCAGGTAAATGATGGTGGAACCTTAGGTCCCATGGATGAGGAGGAGAAGGAGGACAAGTCTGAGGCAGAAGATGACTTAGAGATTAAACACACCAGTGATGATGAGGAGGGTGGTGAGTATAGGCAGTGATCTGTGGACCTCTGAGCTCCTGCATGCCACCTGTGCCGTGTTACCAGTGTGGTTACCAACAAAGCATGCCATGTAATTCTCTTCCATCTCTCATCTGCAAAAATGTCAAATAAACTGAATGCAAAATAAATATTGGAATATGGATTTAGAAAACCCATTATGAGTTAATAAATGGGGTTCATGAATGGAGGACCTCACTATGTTACGGTGGCCATGTGTACTAGATATATGTTGGACGAAACTACCAGTTTCAATGGGACCAACAAACCATCTAATGTGTTCGGGGGTCTCCCGACTTATTATTTTAGGGTGGCCATCTGCATTAGATGTTTGTGGGATGAAAATACCACTTTGTTTGGGCCCACTGACTTTTCCCTGACAGTAAATGCTAAGTAAGAGAAGTGTCAGGCATGTTGAATTTTAGCACACAATGCTTTTGCTCTCAGGTATATAAGGCTCTGTCAGGGGTGACTTTATTCACCTGGGGAGAGTGAGCTTTTCAGCCAACAGGTATTTCATGTGTATGGCCAGCCTTAGCCAAAGCAAAGTATATTGCACAGCATTACACAGACAACTAATTTCATCCAGAACCGTGTAATACTTTATTATTCCTGCGGAGGCACTGCTGGCAAATTGAACACTTGTTATGCAGTTGGATTTCCCCATAGAGCAGCTTATGACCACCTTATTTTTAGAAGACTCTTCCAACAAACAAGGATTGTCCAAAGTGGACAACTCTTAGCAACTCTGCTACGTAATAAAAATTCTAAATTAAATTTACATTGTATTTCTTTTTGGTGCACATATTGTATGTGTAACACCATCAGCCATCTTGGTGGATCGTTTGGACTTACAGTATTATGGGGTGTGTCATGTTCCTTCCAGGTGTCGGTCAGCTTGACAGGTCAAATAATACTGTATGTAGCTCTGTTTTTCCCATCGAACATGGCTCCCAATAAAACCTCCAATGCAGATATTAAAAAGAGCATAAAAATACTTAGAAAATTATTAAATATAGTAGAATAAATCTGTTGATACCTGGAAACCATCTACAAGCAGGGAAGCTGCTACTACATCTTGCAATGGTATTATTTGTAGTCTGCATTAGCATTGCAGGGTTATTAAGGTGTTTAAGGGGTTTTCCAGAGAGATAAAAAATATACCTAAAATAGACCTAAACATGGGGCTGGAGCATACCCTGCTGCTCTAGTCTAGGTCCTGCCCAGGTACCTACCGCTCTTCAAAAATTTCCTGTGTGTGATGCTAGGAAATGGAGATTCCTGCTCAGTTAGCCATTGGCCAGTGTCCTCAATCTGGCCAGTGATTGGCTGAGCGGTCATTTTCATGTACTTCCTGTGTGTCGGGAAACACCTGGAAGTGGAAAGCAGCAGGGACCAGTATGTACTGGGACAAAAGCTGCGGGATCAGGGAGAAGCGAGTAACATCCGACCCCTTTCCAAAAAAAAAAGAATGTATCCTATCATGCCACTATTATGAATGCAAAGTCTGGAGAGATCTATGAAGAATAAACCAGCAGCAGCTTGCTGATAATTTCCAGGTAGCAACAGGAGATTTTTTTTGCAAGGGAAAAATAATATAAAAATAAAACACTATAAAAGTAATATTAATTATAAGTGAGGCTGCGCTGTTGTAAAACTACAACTCCCAGCAGGAGACTTGCCTATTCTTTTCCAGGAGTCTTACGGACTTTCTGGGAGACTAGGTAAATTATGATTTATATTCACTGTGAATTTTATTTCTTCTAAAAAAAAATTTCAATTTTCACCCATTATAATAATTGTGATAAATAGTTTTTGTCGCTTACTAGTATATTCGGGGTTAAATCGCTGTCACACTTTATAAATTGCTATGCAAATGTTATGTAATCAGCGGCTTTGTGTTGTTGCGGCTTCTCGGTAATGTTGTTACTGCATTGTACAGCTTTTCCTTTTGTTTGCTCTTTTGTGTGTTATTGTTCTTTCAGCGTGTTGGAATTAGTATGGCATGTACAGAATAAATTATTGAGTGGCGTGCCATTTTCTTGCCATTAGTTTCTCAGATTACACAGTCCGTGTTGTGCCTTCCTCTGGTTATTAGCTATGCAGAAAAAAAAAAAAAGGAAATGCTTTCAAAGACATAAAAAATAAAAAAAAGTAAAACATTAAAAGAAAATTTTTCAAAAAATACCAAAAAAAAAAAAAATTGCTTCCAAGATATAGGAAAATCTATCTTTGGAATACACAAATTTTGATATGGCAAAAAAACAGTTTATTGTGAACTTTTCAGGTCTGCTGCGCCATCTGGGAACCAAATATGGTAGAGGAGAGAAGCTGAGCTGTGTGATATATAGGGTTATATGATTGAGGATCTATATATATATATATATATATATATATATATATATAAGATATATAACCCTATATATCACAGAGCTCAGCTTCTCTCCTCTATCATATACTCCTATATATCACACAGCTCAGCTTCTCCCCTCTATCATATAACCCTATATATCAAAGAGCTCAGCTTCTCTCCTCTATCATATAACCCTATATATCACACAGCTCAGCTTCTCTCCTCTATTATATAACCTATATATCACAGAGCTCAGCTTCTCTCCTCTATCATATAACCCTATATATCACAGAGCTCAGCTTCTCTCCTCTATTATATAACCTATATATCACAGAGCTCAGCTTCTCTCCTCTATCATATAACCCTATATATCACAGAGCTCAGCTTCTCTCCTCTATCATATACTCCTATATATCACACAGCTCAGCTTCTCCCCTCTATCATATAACCCTATATATCACACAGCTCAGCTTCTCTCCTCTATCATATAACCCTACATATCACAGAGCTCAGCTTCTCTCCTCTATCATATACATCTATATATCACAGAGCTCAGCATCTCTCCTCTATCATATAACCCTATATATCACAGAGCTCAGCTTCTCTCCTCTATCATATAACCCTATATATCACACAGCTCAGCTTCTCTCCTCTATCATATAACCCTATATATCACAGAGCTCAGCTTCTCTCCTCTATCATATAACCCTATATATCACACCGCTCAGCTTCTCTCCTCTATCATATAACCCTATATATCACACAGCTCAGCTTCTCTCCTCTATCATATAACCCTATATATCACAGAGCTCAGCTTCTCTCCTCTATCATATAACCTATATATCACAGAGCTCAGCTTCTCTCCTCTATCATATACATCTATATATCACAGAGCTCAGCATCTCTCCTCTATCATATAACCCTATATATCACAGAGCTCAGCTTCTCTCCTCTATCATATAACCCTATATATCACAGATTTCAGCTTCTCTCTTCTATCATATAACCCTATATATCGCAGAGCTCAGCTGCTCTCCCTCTATCATATAACCCTATATATCACAGAGCTCAGCTTCTCTCCCTCTATCATATAACCCCATATATCACAGAGCTCAGCTTCTCTCCCTCTGTCATATACATCTATATATCACAGAGCTCAGCTTCTCTCCCTCTATCATATAACCCTATATATCACACAGCTCAGCTTCTCTCCTCTATCATATACTCCTATATATCACACAGCTCAGCTTCTCCCCTCTATCATATAACCCTATATATCACAGAGCTCAGCTTCTCTCCTCTATCATATAACCCTATATATCACAGAGCTCAGCTTCTCTCCTCTATCATATACTCCTATATATCACACAGCTCAGCTTCTCCCCTCTATCATATAACCCTATATATCACAGAGCTCAGCTTCTCTCCTCTATCATATAACCCTATATATCACACAGCTCAGCTTCTCTCCTCTATCATATAACCCTACATATCACAGAGCTCAGCTTCTCTCCTCTATCATATACATCTATATATCACAGAGCTCAGCATCTCTCCTCTATCATATAACCCTATATATCACAGAGCTCAGCTTCTCTACTCTATCATATAACCCTATATATCACACAGCTCAGCTTCTCTCCTCTATCATATAACCCTATATATCACAGAGCTCAGCTTCTCTCCTCTATCATATAACCCTATATATCACAGAGCTCAGCTTCTCTCCTCTATCATATAACCTATATATCACAGAGCTCAGCTTCTCTCCTCTATCATATAACCCTACATATCACAGAGCTCAGCTTCTCTCCTCTATCATATACATCTATATATCACAGAGCTCAGCATCTCTCCTCTATCATATAACCCTATATATCACAGAGCTCAGCTTCTCTCCTCTATCATATAACCCTATATATCACAGATTTCAGCTTCTCTCTTCTATCATATAACCCTATATATCGCAGAGCTCAGCTTCTCTCCCTCTATCATATAACCCCATATATCACACAGCTCAGCTTCTCTCCTCTATCATATAACCCTATATATCACACAGCTCAGCTTCTCTCCCTCTATCATATAACCCTATATATCACACAGCTCAGCTTCTCTCCTCTATCATATACATCTATATATCACAGAGCTCAGCTTCTCTCCCTCTATCATATAATCCTATATATCACACAGCTCAGCTTCTCTCCTCTATCCTATAACCCTATATATCACAGAGCTCAGCTTCTCTCCCTCTATCATATAACCCTATATATCACAGAGCTCAGCTTCTCTCCTCTATAATATCATCCTATATATCACAGAGCTCAGCTTCTCTCCTCTATCATATATCCCTATATATCACAGAGCTCAGCTTCTCTCCTCTATCATATAACCCTATATATCACAGATCTCAGCTTCTCTCCTCTATCATATAACCCTATATATCACAGAGCTCAGCTTCTCTCCTCTATCATATAACCCTATATATCACAGAGCTCAGCTTCTCTCCTCTATCATATAACCCTACATATCACAGAGCTCAGCTTCTCTCCATCTATCATATACATCTATATATCATAGAGCTCAGCTTCTCTCCTCTATCATATACATCTATATATCACAGAGCTCAGCTTCTCTCCTCTATCATATAACCCTATATATCACAGAGCTCAGCTTCTCTCCTCTATCATATAACCCTATATATCGCAGAGCTCAGCTTCTCTCCTCTATCATATAACCCTATATATCACATAGCTCAGCTTCTCTCCATCTATCATTTAACCTATATATCACAGAGCTCAGCTTCTCTCCTCTATCATATAACCTATATATCACAGAGCTCAGCTTCTCTCCTCTATCATATAACCCTATATATCACACAGCTCAGCTTCTCTCCTCTATCATATAACCCTATATATCACAGAGCTCAGCTTCTCTCCTCTATCATATAACCCTACATATCACAGAGCTCAGCTTCTCTCCCTCTATCATATACATCTATATATCACAGAGCTCAGCTTCTCTCCTCTATCATATAACCCTATATATCACAGAGCTCAGCTTCTCTCCTCTATCATATAACCCTACATATCACAGAGCTCAGCTTCTCTCCTCTATCATATAACCCTATATATCACAGAGCTCAGCTCTCTCCTCTATCATATAACCCTATATATCACAGAGCTCAGCTTCTCTCCTCTATCATATAACCCTATATATCACAGAGCTCAGCTTCTCTCCTCTATCATATAACCCTATATATCACAGAGCTCAGCTTCTCTCCTCTATCATATAACCCTATATATCACAGAGCTCAGCTTCTCTCCTCTATCATACAGTATATCCCTATATATCACAGAGAAAGAAAAAGGAACCACCAAAAAAAAACCCCCCCAAAAGGGGATAGGGCGCCCCCCCCCCCCCCCCACAAACAAAAATTTTTAAAAAAAAAAGAAAAAAACCCCCCCCCACCCCAAAATAAAACCCCCCGGAACCCGAGGCTTTATTTTTAAAGGAGTCTACTAAATATTAATGCCTTTTCGCTAGGTGCCCTTCGCCCGCTTTGTCTTCCTTTTCTTCAGTCCCATTTCAATCCTGTTGTCCCCCTCTGTTTTTATTTATACAAAAGAATGGCTGCCCCACCCCCCACATATTAAACAAAAATGATTAAGTTTAAGGGGGCCCCCCCCTTTTTCATACGCTGTTCCCCTCTATATCCGGCCGCTTCTCTCCCTCTATCATATACATCTATATATCACAGAGCTCAGCTTCTCTCCTCTATCATATAACCCTATATATCACAGAGCTCAGCTTCTCTCCTCTATCATATAACCCTATATATCACAGAGCTCAGCTTCTCTCCTCTATCTCATAGACCTATATTTCTCACGAGTTCAGCGTCTCCCCTCTCCTGTTATATCCCGCTCTCAGGTGATTTCTGCTGCCCTATCAGGTTCCCTTTAAGGATGAGCTAAGTCGCTAATTGCTGTAATTCTTCCCAGTCATCTCCTCTCTCATTAAACCTGCAGTCTTATCTCTATGATTGATTCCTTAAGACATTTTTATATTGCTGAATTTACCAACTGAATAAACCCATAAAAACACAGCAGATTACACACAAATGAAGCCCTGAAATATACGGCTAAAAAACTAAAGCAACTACTGGGAAGAAATAAAAAGAAACTTTAAATGAGAGATTTTCTGGTTATTGTTAATGATTTTTTGGTAAATTGTTTCATGAAAAAAGAAAATAAAAAAATATTTTTAAAATGTATTTAATCTTTTTTATATTTTTATATTTTCTTATTCTCTAGGTATTGATTTTTAGATGTATACCCAGTCTCAGTACAGATATATGCATATATTATATATACAGGATTCCTTATGTTCCATCTCACTGTCTTTATGAGAAATTGAAATGCTGGCTTTGGAGCCAACTATAGAATATGCCAGAAATATGCATAAATAGAAATGACCTGATGTAATGTTGTTATCACAACGGCTACCTGTGGGTTCCCTATTCTTAATAAGGGACAACCATTTGTTATTGAGCCAGTGAATCTAAAAGAAAGAAATGAAGCAAAATGAAATCTCTACAAAATCTCCCATCTAGGTAGAACAATGTGTCTCCATGGTTACAGACTACAAAGAAACTCTGTATGTAGTCTGATCCTACAGTCATGTGTTACTTCTCTCCCTCTGTCTTTCTTGTTGATAACCAGTAGGCAGTGGAAAAGAGGGGAAGGCAACTGGAAGAGAGTATCACATGACCGCAAGATCAGACTACACAGGGATTGTTGCAGTCTGTAACCATAGAAACCTATAGGAGATTTCTAATCGTAACTATTGAATTGATCTGCAGCACGCATGCGCATTGGTCGCTCCATAAAATGGAGACAAGAGATCTTTGTTCTTGTGTGGTGGGATTTGCACAGATCTCGCATTCAATACCTACTCTTTGGATACATGATAAGATTTATTGTTTGCCAATTCCTTTGATGGAGTTTTCATGCTGTAGACACATATCCTTATCCTAGGGCAAGCTGTCGGATCACTGGGGTTCCACATTGGAGAATTGGGGATACATGTTATTAGTGGACAAATACATGTGAACAGAAATTTTCAGCCCAATTTTATACTACCAATGGGTTTACATAGGACTGCCAGTACAAACTCTGAGTTGTCACGTTGCATCCCAGAAGCAGCCGTTGACTGACGTCTCGGTCGAGTACAATTCTTTATCCTTTGTGTTTGCCCAGTAATTACTGATAGAACTTGTAATTATGTACTTAGAGGAAAGGATTCCGCTTAATCGCTTTCGTCAAGGAGGATAATAGGTAAAACTTGAGCAACAATTTGGTAACATTGTCAGCTCTCAACCTGGAATAATAAAAGGTCAAGGAAATGACATCTTCTAAGTAGCGTTTCCAGCTTCTCATGTGATTTTGTGGGTGTGAAATGCGTTGGCATATCATGTATCAGACACAAATGTTATAGCAATAGTCTTATAAAAGGTTTGGACACTTTTGCAACCATTTGATCCAATGCATCTGAACCAAAATAATAATCAATTTTGTAAATAGTTTTTGTAAAATTCTCTTATTCATTCTCTTATTTACTTCTCGTTTTGTACATACAGCTTCTATACATGCTTATGTGTTTCCATGATTACAGACTACAAACCCTGTAGTCTGACACCGTAGTAATACAGTATGTTACTCTCTGCTATATGTCTGTAGTTTACCAAGAATAGGAGGTAGAGGGACTGGAGTCACACATGGCTGTAGGATCTGACTACACAAGTGATGTTTGTAGTCTGGAACCAATGAGACACATAGGTCTGCATAGGGGCTGTATACACAAAACGGTAGATATTTACCTGTTTGCAAAGTTTCTTTGTACTTTTTGGATTCCTAGAGGTACATTTTCAATAAGTACCCATATTAAAGTGACTCCTACTCTTGAGCAATACAAGAGGTGCGTATTCCAGATCCTTCTCAATACCCCAAAATGTTATCACATTTATTACCAATCATATGAATCATCACGCAGCACCAGGGGGCGCTGATTCCGGAGATTGCTGTGCATGGTTTGTGCATGAACTTGCTTTTGCCTCCTCCCCTGCATGGATGTAACATTGGCACGTCCCCCGCAGAACTGCTTCTATGCTTCTGGCTGTGTGCAGTGTCTACATGTACCCTGACCACTTCTCATCGTTTGCCTCCTGTGAAATTTGCTATTTTTCTTAAAGACTGCAAATCAGTCCAGGAAAAGATAGCAGAGGCCATTGACATTAAGACAAGTCTGGATTCTGAGCCTGAACCCAGTGACTCCAGTACGGATGAAGAGGACAATCTTAAAGGCACATATACACGTAAGATCAAAAACAATTTACATTTTGCAATCTTGAAGTCACTAAGAAGCCCAATAGCAAAACTTTCAATAGGGTCACATTAAAAGACCAAATTTAAAGGGGATTCCAGGAATATTTTTTATTTATGGCCTATCTTTAGGATAGGCCATATATATCTGATCAGTGGATTGCTGACAGCCATTCCTGCATGGGTCAGCTGTTCAGAGGTGGTTCCGCTCTGTGAACTACCCAGTGCTTAGAGAGCTGGAAGCAGTTGAAAACAATGGTAGCTGAGCTGCAATACCGGCATTGGCCACTACTTCCTGCTCTGTGCTGTGTATAGTACAGGCACCAGTCACACCCCTAAACAGAAAAATCTGAATCTGAATAATATCATCACACAGTGCCTGCATAATGTGGTATAGTATGCACATGCAATATACAAGGAATACTGACATACAGTGCCCATAAATAATGTAATTTAATTACCAAATAATATTAACATACTGCCATCAATATAGTAATGAAGTAGTTTTTTGGTGGTCTAGGGGTTAATGGTGAAGACCTTAATAGTCTAGCACAGTGAAAGCTAAGATGCTTAATCTTCAGTTTGCTTCTGGGGATCTGGTTCCTAGGTCTTCACCCCAAAAACGGTGTAACAGGTGTTTTACAGCACAGTAAGCAATAATATGCTGGGGTGGAGTTGACTGGAGATTTCCATGTAGATATGTACAGTAATGATGTGATATGTATTTCACAGACTTGGTGGAGTCACCTGGGAGACTTCTCCATGATGAACCGGAGCAACTGGGAAATGACCAAGAACAGATGTTGGATTTCTTAATACATGAAGAGATTTTGAAGGAAACTACAGTTGAGATGGTAGAGGCAGAAAACCATAAAAATGCACCTGACGAAAAGGATGTGAGGGAAGAGGAGTCACGTGAGAGAATTGTTGAGAATGAAAAAGCATTTGGTGAGGAGACTGCTCAGAATGAAGAAGCACCTGATGAGGAGACTGCTCAGAATGAAGAAGCACCTGGTGAGGAGACTGCTCAGAATGAAGAGGCACCTGGTGAGGAGACTGCTCAGAATGAAGAAGCACCTGGTGAGGAGACTGCTCAGAATGAAGAAGCACCTGGTGAGGAGACTGCTCAGAATGAAGAGGCACCTGGTGAGGAGACTGCTCAGAATGAAGAGGCACCTGGTGAGGAGACTGCTCAGAATGAAGAAGCACCTGGTGAGGAGACTGCTCAGAATGAAGAAGCACCTGGTGAGGAGACTGCTCAGTATGAAGAGGCACCTGGTGAGGAGACTACTCAGAATGAAGAGGCACCTGGTGAGGAGACTGCTCAGAATGAAGAGGCACCTGGTGAGGAGACTGCTGAGAATAAAGAAGCACCTGATGAGGAGACTGCTCAGAATGAAGAAGCACCTGGTGAGGAGACTGCTCAGAATGAAGAGGCACCTGGGGTGAGGAGACTGCTCAGAATGAAGAGGCACCTGGTGAAGAGACTTCTCAGAATGAAGAGGCACCTGGTGAGGTGACTGCTCAGAATGAAGAGGCACCTGGTGAGGAGAGTGCTCAGAATGAAGAGGCACCTGGTGAGGAGACTGCTCAGAATGAAGAGGCACATGGTGAGGAGACTGCTCAGAATGAAGAGGCACCTAGTGAGGAGAGTGCTGACAATGAAGAAGCACCTGGTGAGGTGACTGCTCAGAATGAAGAGGCACCTGGTGAGGAGAGTGCTGACAATGAAGAAGCACCTGGTCAGGTGACTGCTCAGAATGAAGAGGCACCTAGTGAGGAGACTGCTCAAAATGAAGAGGCACCTGGTGAGGAGACTGCTAAGAATGAAGAGGCACCTGGTGAGGAGACTGCTGACAATGAAGAAGCACCTGGTGAGGAGACTGCTGAGAATGAAGATGCACCTGGTGAGGTAACTGCTGAGAATGAAGATGCACCTGGAGAGGTGACTGCTGACAATGAAGAGACACCTATTGAGGTGACTGCTGACAATGAAGAGACACCTATTGAGATGACTGCTGACAATGAGGATGCACCTGGTGAGGCAACTGCTGAGAATGAAGATTCACCTGGTGAGACGACTGCTGAGAAAGAAGATGCACCTCATGAAGTGACTGCCGAAAATGAAGAGTCACCAGTTGAGGTGACTGCTGAGAGTGAAGAGGCACCTGGTGAGGTGACTGCCGAAAATGAAGAGTCATCTGTTGAGGCAACTGCTGACAGTGATGAAGCACCTGATGAAGTGACTGTCGATAATGAAGGTGTACCTGGTGAGGTGACTGCTGGAAATGAGGAGGAACCTGGTGAGGAGACTGCCAAGGATGAAGATGCACCTGTTGAGGAGACTGCTGAGAATCAAGATTCACCAGGTGAGGTTACTGCTGAGAATGAAGAAACACCTGGTGAAGTGACTGCTGAGAATCAAGATGCACCTGGTGAAGAGACTGTTGAGAATGAAGATACACCTAGTGAGGCAACTGCTGAGAATAAGGATGCACCTGGTGAGGAAACTGCTGAAAATAAAGATGCACCTGGTGAGGCGACTGCTAAGAATGAAGATGTGCCTGGTGAGGAGACTGCTGAGGGGGGAAAGAAGATGCACCTGGTGAGGAGACTGCTGAGAAAGAAGATGCACCTGGTGAGAAGACTGCTGAGAAAGAAGATGCACCTGGTGAGGAGACTGCTGAGAATGAAGATGCACCTGGTGAGGAGACTGCTGAGAATGAAGATGCACCTGGTGAGGAGACTATTAAGAATGAAGATGCACTTGGTGAGGTGACTGCTGAGAATGAAGATGCAACTGGTGAGGTTATTGCTGAGAATGAAGATGCACCTGGTGAGGAGACTGCTCAGAATGAAGATGCACCTGGTGAGGTGACTGCTGTGAGTGAAGATGCACCTGGTGAGGTGACTGCTGAGAATGAAGATGCACCTGATGAGATGACTGCTCAGAATGAAGATGCACCTGGTGAGGTGACTGCTGAGAATGAAGAGACACCTATTGAGGTGACTGCTGAGAATGAAGAGACACCTATTGAGGTGACTGCTGAGAATGAAGATGCACCTGGTGAGGAGACTGCTGAGAATGAAGAGACACCTGGAGAGGCAACTACTGAGAAAGAAGATATACCAGTTGAGGTTACTGCTGAGAATGAAGATATACCAGTTGAGGTTACTGCTGAGAATGAAGATGCACCTGGTGAGGAGACTGCTGAGAATGAAGAAGCACCTGGTGAGGTGTCTGCTGAGAGTGAAGAAGCACCTGGGGAGGTGACTGCTGAGAGTGAAGATGCACCAGGGGAGGTGACTGCTGAGAGTAAAGATGCACCTGGTGAGGTGACTGCCGAGAATGAAGATGCACCTAATGAGGTGACTGCTAAGAGTGAAGAAGCACCTGGTGAGGTGACTGTTGAGAAAGAAAATGCACCTGGAGAGGTGAATGCTGAGAATAAGGATGTACCAGGTGAGGTGACTGCTGAGAATGAAGAGACACCTGGTGAGGTGATTGTTGAGAATGAAGATGCTTCTAACAATGTTAATGGTGAAGAATCTGAGGAACCTGGAATTCAGCCAGAAGAAAAGACTGAAGAAGTTGGCGTTGAGCACACAGTCACTTTAGTGGAACCTATAAGTAATAAAGATGATGACGCAAACAATGCTGAAGATGAACCAAAAAAAGAAGAGGTGGGTCAAGAATCTATAGCTACTGAAGATGACAGTACTAAAAAGGTACCTGAGGAAGAGTCAAGTGATGGACCTAGAGATAATAAGATGCATGATCTACCTCAAGAGGAAACCAATGATAAAGATGAGGAGATTACACCGCTAACCCCAATGGAGCTAGAAGAGACGACTAACAATGAGACCGACATCAGTAAATATTCTGCAGTGGAAGAGTTTGGTACCCATGATCCGACTAGATCTGGGGAAGAAACGAGGAACTTAGAACAAATCGGGGGATAATAAAAAAAAATGGAGAGGACATAAGGTGTGAAGAATGTAAGTATTGAGGTATTTGTAATAAATTATGTCATGGGAATGTCTAAAGTGTTGTAGATATACCATCCATTGTCAGATCCCAGTTATGGTGGTCCTTCTCATGGAACCATTATCTCTCTCTCAGGCTTGCTTACCTCGGTACCAAACTCACCACATCAGGGCCAACCCCATTAACTCCAGTTCTTTGGATTCTTTACTCTAGCCTCCACTGTTCCCGAAAAAACTAACAGCACTGATTGCTCAGGAATGGTGAGGGCTAGAGAAAAAAAATTCCAATTGTGCCAGAATCAGTAGAGCGGAGCCTATTAATACATGCAAAGAACTGGAGTTGGTGATATTTATTTTACTCATTTATATAGCGCCAACTTACTCCATAGCATTGTACTCCGTTGGGGCTCAAAACCAAAATACTGAATTGATCAATGAATTCTGCTCTCTCCTCCCCCCCTAGACCTTTGTATAATCCAATACCTCTGTGAGCTGCACCTCTGTGAGCTGCAGGCCATCTTAAGACGATTCAGCAGAGATTTCAGGGTGAAAGTCAATTTAGGAGGGAGGATGAAGTAGAAGGGCCTGATAAGTGGAGAAAGAAGCATTTTTCTCTAATAAGATATATTACAACATTTCTTCTATATTCTTCTATATTCTCTTGTACTATTGATTTTATGCAAAGTTGCTTGAAAAGTTAGTGACCCTTTAAGAAAAGAAATGTGTCTAAAATTATTCATTTGTTTATTTGCAGTTTCAAAATCAAAACCATCAAGATGGAGATAAAAGAAAGAATTCTGTGTTGTTTTGAAGCATCAGATAAACTATACGAAGGGGGAAGCAAAATCAGGAAAATATTTTTCTATGTATTTATAGATTGTTCTGTTTACAGGGAAAACAAGAGAAATTATATTATATATTAAAACGCCTGCATCTTTGTATGAAACCACCGACTTACAGCACTTTCTATATGTTTACAAAATCCTCGTGTTTTTCTATATGAAGTCTATATCAGGGTCAAATACAGAAATATGAATAAATGAATGAATTTATAGCAGAACTGAATGAATAAATAAATATATACAAATAATACATATGTGTTCTCTAGTTATGTCAGAATTATAACAAAAACTCCTTTAGTTTGGCATTTGATAATCCAGAGACTCTGAAAATCCAGCATTTATTCTGTGCAACATACTATAGAAAAATCACAAGATCAGAAGCAGAAAAACTACAAGAAATCCTTCTGACTAAAGATACAAAATATAGTAGTGGATTTAGTATAAAAAATTTATTTTGGGGATTCCTTTCTGAAAGTGATCTTTTTTTACAAGTATTCTAAATTTTTTTGTGACAATGCAAACACTAGCCCACTATGTACAAGAATTAAACTACTATAATACTGCCCCCTATGTACAAGAATATAACTACTATAATACTGCCCCCTATGTACAAGAATATAACTACTATAATACTGCTCCTATGTACAAGAATATAACTACTATAATACTGCCCCTATGTACAAGAATATAACTACTATAATACTGCTCCTATGTACAAGAATATAACTACTATAATACTACATTCTATGTACAAGAATATAATTACTATAATACTGCTCCTATGTACAAGAATATAACTACTATAATACTGCCCCCTATGTACAAGAATATAACTACTATAATACTGCCTCCTATGTACAAGAATATAACTACTATAATACTGCTCCTATGCACAAGAATATAACTACTATAATACTACTCCTATGTACAAGAATATAACTACTATAATACTCCCAGTCAAGAAATAACTACTATAATACGTGTCTATGTACAAGAATATAACTACTATAATACTGCTCCTATGTACAAGAATATAACTACTATAATACTGCTCCTATGTACAAGAATATAACTACTATAATACTGACCCTATGTACAAGAATATAACTACTATAATACTGCCCCTATGTACAAGAATATAACTACTATAATACTGCCCCCTATGTACAAGAATATAACTACTATAATACTACTCCTATGTACAAGAATATAACTACTATAATACTGCTCTTATGTACAAGAATATAACTACTATAATACTACCTCCTATGTACAAGAATATAACTACTATAATACTGCCCACTATGTACAAGAATATAACTACTATAATACTACCTCCTATGTACAAGAATATAACTACTATAATACTGCCTCCTATGTACAAGAATATAACTACTATAATACTGCTATGTACAAGAATATAACTACTATAATACTGCTCCTATGTACAAGAATATAACTACTATAATACTGCTCCTATGTACAAGAATATAACTACTATAACACTGCCCCTATGTACAGTACAAGAATATAACTACTATAATACTGCTCCTATGTACAAGAATATAACTACTATAATACTGCCCCTATGTACAGTACAAGAATATAACTACTATAATACTGCTCCTACGTACAAGAATATAACTACTATAATACTGCTCCTATGTACAAGAATATAACTACTATAATACTGCCCACTATGTACAAGAATATAACTACTATAATACTGACTCCAATGTACAAGAATATAACTCCTATAATACTGCTCCTATGTACAAGACTATAACTACTATAATACTACTTCTATGTACAAGAATATAACTACTATAATACTACCCCCTATGTACAAGAATATAACTACTATAATACTGTTCCTATGTACAAGAATATAACTACTATAATACTACTCCTATGTACAAGAATATAACTACTATAATACTGCCCCCTATGTACAAGAATATAACAACTATAATACTACCTCCTATGTACAAGAATATAACTACTATAATACTACCTCCTATGTACAAGAATATAACTACTATAATACTGCTCCTATGTACAATAATATAACTACTATAATACTACTCCTATGTACAAGAATATAACTACTATAATACCGCTCCTATGTACAATAATACAACTACTATAATACTGTTCCCTATGTACAAGAATATAACTACTATAATACTGCTCCTATGTACAAGAATATAACTATTATAATACTGCTCATATGTACAAGAATATAACTACTATAATACTACTCCTATGTACAATAATATTTCTACTATAATACTTCCCCCTATGTACAAGACTATAACTACTATAATACTACCTCCTATGTACAAGAATATAACTACTATAATACTGCCCCCTATGTACAAGAATACAGCTACTATAATACTACTATGTACAAGACTATAACTACTATAATACTGCTCCTATGTACAAGAATATAACTACTATAATACTGCTCCTATGTACAATAATATTTCTACTATAATACTTCCCCTATGTACAAGAATATAACTACTATAATACTACCTCCTATGTACAAGAATATAACTACTATAATACTGCTCCTATGTACAAGAATATAGCTACTATAATACTACTCCTATGTACAAGAATATAACTTCTATAATACTGCCCCTATGTACAAGAATATAACTACTATAATACTGCTCCTATGTACAAGAATATAACTACTATAATACTGCTCCTATGTACAAGAATATAACTACTATAATACTGCTCCTATGTACAAGAATATAACTACTATAATACTGCCCACTATGTACAAGAATATAACTACTATAATACTGCTCCTATGTACAAGAATATAACTACTATAATACTACTCCTATGTACAAGAATATAACTACTATAATACTGCCCCCTATGTACAAGAATATAACTACTATAATACTACCTCCTATGTACAAGAATATAACTACTATAATACTGCTCCTATGTACAATAATATAACTACTATAATACTACTCCTATGTACAAGAATATAACTACTATAATACCACTCCTATGTACAAGAATATAACTAATACTACCTCCTATGTACAAGAATATACTACTGTAATACTGCTCCTATGTACAAGAATATAACTACTATCATACTACCCCTATGTACAATAATACAACTACTATAATACTGCTCCCTATGTACAAGAATATAACTACTATAATACTGCTCCTATGTACAAGAATATAACTACTATAATACTGCTCCTATGTACAAGAATATAACTACTATAATACTGCTCCTATGTACAATAATATTTCTACTATAATACTTCCCCCTATGTACAAGAATATAACTACTATAATACTGCCTCCTATGTACAAGAATATAACTACTATAATACTGCTCCTATGTACAAGAATATAACTACTATAATACTACCTCCTATGTACAAGAATATAACTACTATAATACTGCTCCTATGTACAAGAATATAAGTACTATAATACTACCTCATATATACAAGAATATAACTACTATAATACTGCTCCTATGTACAAGAATATAACTACTATAATACTGCTCCTATGTACAAGAATATAACTACTATAATACTGCCTCCTATGTACAAGAATATAACTACTATAATACTACTCCTATGTACAAGAATATAACTACTATAATGCTGCTCCTATGTACAAGAATATAACTACTATAATACTACTCCTATGTACAAGAATATAACTATTATAATACTGCCGCCTATGTACAAGAATACAGCTACTATAATACTACTCCTATGTACAAGACTATAACTACTATAATACTGCTCCTATGTACAAGAATATAACTACTATAATACTACTCCTATGTACAATAATATATCTACTATAATACTGCCCCTATGTACAAGAATATAACTACTATAATACTGCTCCTATGTACAAGAATATAACTACTATAATGCTACCTCCTATGTACAAGAATATAACTACTATAATACTGCTCCTATGTACAAGAATATAACTACTATAATACTACCTCATATATACAAGAATATAACTACTATAATACTGCTCCTATGTACAAGAATATAACTACTATAATACTGCTCCTATGTACAATAATATAACTACTATAATACTACTCCTATGTACAAGAATATAACTACTATAATACCGCTCCTATGTACAAGAATATAACTACTATACTACCTCCTATGTACAAGAATATAACTACTATAATACTGCTCCTATGTACAAGAATATAACTACTATAATACTACCCCTATGTACAAGAATACAACTACTATAATACTGCCCCCTATGTACAAGAATATAACTACTATAATACTGCCTCCTATGTACAAGAATATAACTACTATAATACTGCTCCTATGTACAAGAATATAACTACTATAATACTACCTCCTATGTACAAGAATATAACTACTATAATACTGCTCCTATGTACAAGAATATAAGTACTATAATACTACCTCATATATACAAGAATATAACTACTATAATACTGCTCCTATGTACAAGAATATAATTACTATAATACTGCCTCCTATGTACAAGAATATAACTACTATAATACTACTCCTATGTACAAGAATATAACTACTATAATGCTGCTCCTATGTACAAGAATATAACTACTATAATACTACTCCTATGTACAAGAATATAACTACTATAATACTGCCCCCTATGTACAAGAATACAGCTACTATAATACTACTATGTACAAGACTATAACTACTATAATACTGCTCCTATGTACAAGAATATAACTACTATAATACTACTCCTATGTACAATAATATAACTACTATAATACTTCCCCTATGTACAAGAATATAACTACTATAATACTACCTCCTATGTACAAGAATATAACTACTATAATACTGCTCCTATGTACAAGAATATAACTACTATAATACTACCTCCTATGTACAAGAATATAACTACTATAATACTGCTCCTATGTACAAGAATATAACTACTATAATACTACCTCCTATATACAAGAATATAACTACTATAATACTGCTCCTATGTACAAGAATATAACTACTATAATACTGCTCCTATGTACAATAATATAACTACTATAATACTACTCCTATGTACAAGAATATAACTACTATAATACCGCTCCTATGTACAAGAATATAACTAATACTACCTCCTATGTACAAGAATATACTACTATAATACTGCTCCTATGTACAAGAATATAACTACTATCATACTACCCCTATGTACAATAATACAACTACTATAATACTGCCCCCTATGTACAAGAATATAACTACTATAATACTGCCTCCTATGTACAAGAATATAACTACTATAATACTGCTCCTATGTACAAGAATATAACTACTATAATACTACCTCCTATGTACAAGAATATAACTACTATAATACTGCTCCTATGTACAAGAATATAAGTACTATAATACTACCTCCTATATACAAGAATATAACTACTATAATACTGCTCCTATGTACAAGAATATAACTACTATAATACTGCTCCTATGTACAAGAATATAACTACTATAATACTGCCTCCTATGTACAAGAATATAACTACTATAATACTACTCCTATGTACAAGAATATAACTACTATAATGCTGCTCCTATGTACAAGAATATAACTACTATAATACTACTCCTATGTACAAGAATATAACTACTATAATACTGCCCCCTATGTACAAGAATATAGCTACTATAATACTACTATGTACAAGACTATAACTACTATAATACTGCTCCTATGTACAAGAATATAACTACTATAATACTACTCCTATGTACAATAATATTTAACTACTATAATACTTCCCCTATGTACAAGAATATAACTACTATAATACTACCTCCTATGTACAAGAATATAACTACTATAATACTGCTCCTATGTACAAGAATATAACTACTATAATACTACCTCCTATGTACAAGAATATAACTACTATAATACTGCTCCTATGTACAAGAATATAACTACTATAATACTGCTCCTATGTACAAGAATATAACTACTATAATACTGCCTCCTATGTACAAGAATATAACTACTATAATACTGCTCCTATGTACAAGAATATAACTACTATAATACTACCTCCTATGTACAAGAATATAACTACTATAATACTGCCCACTATGTACAAGAATATAACTACTATAATACTACCTCCTATGTACAAGAATATAACTACTATAATACTACCTCCTATGTACAAGAATATAACTACTATAATACTGCTCCTATGTACAAGAATATAACTACTATAATACTACCTCCTATGTACAAGAATATAACTACTATAATACTGCCTCCTATGTACAAGAATATAACTACTATAATACTGCTCCTATGTACAAGAATATAACTACTATAATACTGCTCCTATGTACAAGAATATAACTACTATAATACTGCTCCTATGTACAAGAATATAACTACTATAATACTGCCCCTATGAACAGTACAAGAATATAACTACTATAATACTGCTCCTATGTACAAGAATATAACTACTATAATACTGCCCCTATGTACAGTACAAGAATATAACTACTATAATACTGCTCCTATGTACAAGAATATAACTACTATAATACTGCTCCTATGTACAAGAATATAACTACTATAATACTACTCCTATGTACAAGAATATAACTACTATAATACTACTCCTATGTACAAGAATATAACTACTATAATACTGCCCCTATGTACAAGAATATAACTACTATAATACTGACTCCTATGTACAAGAATATAACTCCTATAATACTGCTCCTATGTACAAGACTATAACTACTATAATACTACTCCTATGTACAAGAATATAACTACTATAATACTACCCCTATGTACAAGAATATAACTACTATAATACTGCTCCTATGTACAAGAATATAACTACTATAATACTACTCCTATGTACAAGAATATAACTACTATAATACTGCCCCCTATGTACAAGAATATAACTACTATAATACTACCTCCTATGTACAAGAATATAACTACTATAATACTACCTCCTACGTACAAGAATATAACTACTATAATACTGCTCCTATGTACAAGATTATAACTACTATAATACCGCTCCTATGTACAATAATATAACTACTATAATACTGCTCCCTATGTACAAGAATATAACTACTATAATACTGCTCCTATGTACAAGAATATAACTACTATAATACTGCTCCTATGTACAAGAATATAACTACTATAATACTACTCCTATGTACAATAATATTACTACTATAATACTACCCCTATGTACAAGAATATAACTACTATAATACTACTTTTCTATAATATGCTCCTATGTACAAGAATATAACTACTATAATACTGCTCCTATGTACAAGAATATAACTACTATAATACTGCCCCTATGTACAAGAATATAACTACTATAATACTGCTCCTATGTACAAGAATATAACTACTATAATACTGCTCCTATGTACAAGAATATAACTACTATAATACTACTCCTATGTACAAGAATATAACTACTATAATACTGCTCCTATGTACAAGAATATAACTACTATAATACTGCTCCTATGTACAAGAATATAACTACTATAATACTGCCTCCTATGTACAAGAATATAACTACTATAATACTGCTCCTATGTACAAGAATATAACTACTATAATACTGCTCCTATGTACAAGAATATAACTACTATAATACTACTCCTATGTACAAGAATATAACTACTATAATACTGCCCCTATGTACAAGAATATAACTACTATAATACTACTCCTATGTACAAGAATATAACTACTATAATACTGCCCCCTATGTACAAGAATATAACTACTATAATACTACCTCCTATGTACAAGAATATAACTACTATAATACTGCTCCTATGTACAAGAATATAACTACTATAATACTACTCCTATGTACAAGAATATAACTACTATAATACTGCTCCTATGTACAAGAATATAACTACTATAATACTACCTCCTATGTACAAGAATATAACTACTATAATACTGCTCCTATGTACAAGAATATAACTACTATAATACTACCTCATATGTACAAGAATATAACTACTATAATACTGCTCCTATGTACAAGAATATAACTACTATAATACTACTCCTATGTACAAGAATATAACTACTATAATACTGCCTCCTATGTACAAGAATATAACTACTATAATACTACTCCTATGTACAAGAATATAACTACTATAATACTGCTCCTATGTACAAGAATATAACTACTATAATACTACTCCTATGTACAAGAATATAACTACTATAATACTACTCCTATGTACAAGAATATAACTACTATAATACTGCTCCTATGTACAAGAATATAACTACTATAATACTACCCCTCCTATGTACAATAATATATCTACTATAATACTCTCCCCTATGTACAAGAATATAACTACTATAATACTACCTCCTATGTACAAGAATATAACTACTATAATACTGCTCATATGTACAAGAATATAACTACTATAATACTACCTCCTATGTACAAGAATATAACTACTATAATACTGCTCCTATGTACAAGAATATAAGTACTATAATACTACCTCATATATACTAGAATATAACTACTATAATACTGCTCCTATGTACAAGAATATAACTACTATAATACTGCTCCTATGTACAATAATATAACTACTATAATACTACTCCTATGTACAAGAATATAACTACTATAATACCGCTCCTATGTACAAGAATATAACTACTATACTACCTCCTATGTACAAGAATATAACTACTATAATACTGCTCCTATGTACAAGAATATAACTACTATAATACTACCCCTATGTACAATAATACAACTACTATAATACTGCTCCCTATGTACAAGAATATAACTACTATAATACTGCTCATATGTACAAGAATATAACTACTATAATACTGCTCATATGTACAAGAATATAACTACTATAATACTACTCCTATGTACAATAATATTTCTACTATAATACTTCCCCCTATGTACAAGAATATAACTACTATAATACTACCTCCTATGTACAAGAATAAACTCTAATCAGAGAATATAACTACTATAATACTGCTCCTATGTACAAGAATATAACTACTATAATACTACCTCCTATGTACAAGAATATAACTACTATAATACTGCTCCTATGTACAAGAATATAAGTACTATAATACTACCTCATATATACAAGAATATAACTACTATAATACTGCTCCTATGTACAAGAATATAACTACTATAATACTGCTCCTATTTACAAGAATATAATTACTATAATACTGCCTCCTATGTACAAGAATATAACTACTATAATACTACTCCTATGTACAAGAATATAACTACTATAATACTGCTCCTATGTACAAGAATATAACTACTATAATACTACTCCTATGTACAAGAATATAACTATTATAATACTGCCCCCTATGTACAAGAATACAGCTACTATAATACTACTATGTACAAGACTATAACTACTATAATACTGCTCCTATGTACAAGAATATAACTACTATAATACTACTCCTATGTATAATAATATATCTACTATAATACTACCTCCTATGTACAAGAATATAACTACTATAATACTACCTCCTATGTACAAGAATATAACTACTATAATACTGCTCATATGTACAAGAATATAACTACTATAATACTACCTCCTATGTACAAGAATATAACTACTATAATACTGCTCCTATGTACAAGAATATAAGTACTATAATACTACCTCATATATACTAGAATATAACTACTATAATACTGCTCCTATGTACAAGAATATAACTACTATAATACTGCTCCTATGTACAAGAATATAAGTACTATAATACTACCTCATATATACTAGAATATAACTACTATAATACTGCTCCTATGTACAAGAATATAACTGCTATAATACTGCTCCTATGTACAAGAATATAATTACTATAATACTGCCTCCTATGTACAAGAATATAACTACTATAATACTACTCCTATGTACAAGAATATAACTACTATAATACTACTCCTATGTACAAGAATATAACTACTATAATACTCCTATGTACAAGACTATAACTACTATAATACTACCTCCTATGTACAAGAATATAACTACTATACTACTACTCCTATGTACAAGAATATAACTACTATAATACTGCTCCTATGTACAAGAATATAACTACTATAATACTGCTCCTATGTACAAGAATATAACTACTATAATACTGCTCCCTATGTACAAGAATATAACTACTATAATACCGCTCCTATGTACAAGAATATAACTACTATAATACTGCTCCTATGTATAAGAATATAACAACTATAATACTACCTCCTATGTACAAGAATATAACTACTATAATACTGCTCCTATGTACAAGAATATAACTACTATAATACTGCTCCCTATATGCAAGAATATAACTACTATAATACTGTTTATGTACAAGATTCTAACTATTATTGCCTTCACTTGTAAACTTTCCCTGTGTTGGGTCTTTAAGGACATGTTCGATGCTGATGAATTTTTCATGCTTGACCTTGTGTGACTTTCCTTCGGTGCTGGGAGCACATAAGACATTTTTGACACTTATGGTTTATTTCTTAATTATATTAAACAGGCGTTTGCTAGAATTGCCGTCCTGTCACTACATATACAATAATATAAAGTGATATCCATCTCCAGCATATTCATTAGCAGCTGTCACTGTTATATATCTTGGATTGGGGCCAATGTTCTGTCAGTTTCTTTATACAAAGCTCAAAAAATATTTCAGAACTTTTTAAACATAAATTGACTTCTCTCTGAGTAAATAAAAGAAGAAATATGCAGAACATAAAAGAAATTACACAAAGTTCTTAAAGGGCCACTACACCCAAAGTCATGATTCTGTACAAGCACAGGTTGTAAGATTAGCTGCTCATATGAGTTCTACTGATGTACATAGATGTATATGGAGGTTTTTGGAGGTGAGGATATGCCACATAATATGGTGATCAGAAGACAGGGATGTCCTAGACTCAAGCACTCGGGAACTCCAGATTTCATGATCGCTGGGGTCCTATGCTGAGGATAAGGAATAAGTGTTAGCAGTGGGAAGACCCCTTTAAAATTGTTTGTCCCTTTAAAATTCAGATATTTCTGGTGAACCAAAGTAACATAGGATGCGTCAAAATGATTTTGATAAATTGCCTGCTTATGTTCGGGCCAGAATTGGATTAATATACATTAAGGTCCTTGGGCAAAGCATTCCACTGGAGCCCCTATAATAAAACAGCATAATTACAATAATAGTCTTATAAAAATTACTATATAATGCTCAAATAATGCTACCATACAATACTCAAATAATACTGCCCTATACGGTACTGTTCTAATAATGTTACCATATTGCACTCAGGTAATGGCATCATACAGTGCTCAAATATTATAGCCATATAGTACCAAAATCATGCCAGCATACAGTGCTCAAATAATACCAACATACGGTACTAAAATAATGCCAACATACAGTGCTCAAATAATACTACCATGTAATGTTCAAATAATGCCAACATATGGTACTAAAATAATACTGCCATACAGTGCTCAAACAATAATTGTCAAAGAGAGAGTGATGAAGGCCTTGTGGTTTCATTTTTCTGCTCATTCTGATCTGCCTGATTCATAAGACTGGCGTATTCAGTTCCATTCTTCATATCCCCTGCACTGGCGGTGAGTGCGCCTCAGTTATGAGGAGGTGTATCCTCCGCCGGGCTGCGTGCCTGCACACTGGAATCAGGTGTAAATGATAAGTATAGTGCGCTGCCCATGTCATGTCGCTGTCCATGAATGTGGCGTGGAGGCGCAAAACAGAAAAAGTCACCAATTTTTGCTCAAAACCTGATTTGCACAAAAACTACTTTTAATGTATTGAACACGTCTAAGACATAATAAAGCTGCCCCAATGACTACAGTAAAAACTGACATAAAGCAGTAGATGAGAGGTAACAGGAGGGGTTAATATAGTTTTAGTTTCTCCCGTGTGGCATCCATCTTTGTGTACATAGTAATGTAGGAACACAAGACCGTGTCACCCAATGGCTGCCACAGGATATTTTGATAAAATGTCACCGCGGCCTACACTTAGTATTGGGTAGATTTATTAAAATAGTCTAAAGGTAAAACCATCTTGGTTGTCCATAGCAACCAGATCACAGCACATAGCAACCAATCACAGCTTTTATTTTTCTAGTGCAGAATACAAAATGAAAGCTGTGCTGTGATTGGTTGTTACGGGAAATTAAGATATTTATTTTAGACCATTTTAATAAATCTGCCCTGTCTGATTCAGGTACATGATGTATATGTCTATCTATCTATCGATCGATCGATCGATCTATCTATGGTTTGCTTATTCCACATGACGGCAGTATACTGGTGGTGACGCTTAATGAAAAATGGGATGACAATCTAGAATAGACCTCATGTATGAATACTAGGGCAGCCAAGATCGGAGGTGTTGCCCATAGCAACCGGTCAGATGATAGCTTTACGTTTTTGGATATGAAAATAGTGACTGGCTTGGTTGCTATGGCAACACTTCAAGGCCCTGTCTGTATTAAGTACAATGAGTTATAATAGACGGTATAATGATATCCACAACGATTTCCGAGGGTGGAAACATGTAATATCCAGTTACAAGTTAACCCATATCCACAGAACAGGTGGTAACTTGCTGCTTGGTGGGGTCCAGCCTCTGGCGTCCCCCAACAGCTCGACCATATTTATTTCTGCTCCATTCATTCTGGGACATAGAGATAGGCTACCTCCGGCAATCCCATAGAAGTAAGTGAAGCCGTTGTGCATACGCAGACAGAGGTACAAGGGACCCCCTTTCTAATGATCATGGACATCGCGTCCAATAAGAAAGATCCCCCATATCCTGTGAATAGGGATAACTTGTCACCAGAATATCCCTTGAGGCCATAGGCTGCCGTATCACAGCGTTTTTTGGCCTTTGTGCAAATGCAGCGGAAATAAAGACTGCGTATTATATTTCTATCAAAGTGAATGAGATTTTATTCAATATAATCCCCGTATTGGAGAAAAAACACTGCGTAAAACGCAGCATATTCCAAAACACGGATTTGTGAAAATAAAGCATGCTATTTGTACCTACAAAAAAGCGACATTTTCACCACAAAGCTATCTGGGTGGGGAGGAAAAATGTAAACCGCGGCAGAAAAACAGTAAAAAATGCAAGTTTTTTGCTATGTTCTTTCCTGCTGCGTTTTTACTGCATTTTTTTTTCCCATGATGTTATTCACTTGAACTTCGCTACATGTGACCTTAACCTTAAGAATAAAATACTGTATTATATTTACAGTACCAGCAAAGTTAATGCGATTTTGGTTAATCTCATCCTTCCACACATTGCGGGAAAAAAATGCAGCGGAAAAGCAGCATTTTCAAAAATACAGTCGTTTTGAAAAACGTAGCATGTCAATTTTGATTGCTTTTTCCCCTATAGATTTAATAAGGGAAGAAAACCAGCAGAGAAAAAACGTACAAAAACAAAATGAAAATTATGCGTTTTCGCAGCGATTTTTTCCTGCACCCATTTTTAGCTGCAGTTAGCTATGTGGGGCCTTAGCCTAAAGGTTTTTTTTTTTGGGGGGGGGGATGAACTATTGATGACCTGTCCTTTTCAGTGACTTCAGCTTAAATGCATTGCCCAAAGGGGGTCTGAGGTAGTGACATCTACCTCCTGTCTCACTAGAACATCATGTTGGAGTTCTATACTTCCACCATGCTTTACACTACATCTTTACTTGCTCAGAGTCAGTGCTGTCTGTAAATACAAGCTTTAAAACCCGAATGTCAGCGCAAGAAGATGTGATTTCTCAGCCATAAGAGATAAATAGAAGATAATCAGGAAACCGCTGGAATGAATGAGCCAAAATAAGGGGAGTTGGGGAGGGGCTGTAAATCTGCTGTAAACATATTGTGCATTATGTGTATTAAATATTAGATTTCTATATTTAGGATGTTATGTTGCTGTGCACATGATCAGCCTGAAGGTATCTGATTAATTACTTATTCTCGATATATTTTGGCATGTGTGTGTAGGAGGGAGCGTAGGAGAACATATTGTAGCATTCACTAGAAATGTCAAGTAATCATGTCTAATTCTGAAAGCCGTCTCATTTATGCAACTTTGTCTTGCGCATTTCTGAAATATTCTCCAAAAACTAAACTAAAGCCCTTTAGAACTTTTGAAACATGGCCAAACAATGATGATAGCAACGTAATACAAAGCCGGACCACTACTATACAAAGACTAAACTAGAGAGAAATGAAACCTACTATACAATAACTACTACTATACTATATCTGAATATAATCAAACCAAATATACACAAGAATATAACTACTATAATACTGCCTCTATGTACAAGAATATAACTACTATAATACTACTACTATGTACAAGAACATAACTACTATAATACTGCTCCTATGTACAAGAATATAACTACTATAATACTGCTCCTATGTACAAGAATATAACTACTATAATACTACCTCCTATGTACAAGAATATAACTACTATAATACTGCTCCTATGTACAAGAATATAACTACTATAATACTGCCTTCTATGTACAAGAATATAACTACTATAATACTACTCCTATGTACAAGAATATAACTACTATAATACTACTCCTATGTACAAGAATATAACTACTATAATACTACTGCGATGTACAAGAATATAACTACTATAATACTGCGCCTATGTACAAGAATATAACTACTATAATACTGCTCCTCTGTACAAGAATATAACTACTATAATACTGCTCCTATGTACAAGAATATAACTACTATAATACTGCTCCAATGTACAAGAATATAACTACTATAATACTGCTCCTATGTACAAGAATATAGCTACTATAATACTGCTCCCTATGTACAAGAATATAACTACTATAATACTGCCCCTATGTATAAGAATATAACTACTATAATACTGCTCCTATGTACAAGAATATAACTACTATAATACTGCTCCCTATGTACAAGAATATAACTACTATAATACTACTCCTATGTACAAGAATATAACTACTATAATACTGCTCCTATGTACAAGAATATAACTACTATAATACTGCTCCTATGTACAAGAATATAACTACTATAATACTGCTCCTATGTACAAGAATATAACTACTATAATACTGCCCCTATGTACAAGAATATAACTACTATAATACTGCTCCTATGTACAAGAATATAACTACTATAATACTGCTCCCTATGTACAAGAATATAACTACTATAATACTGTCCCCTATGTACAAGAATATAACTACTATAATACTGCTCCTATGTACAAGAATATAACTACTATAATACTGCTCCTATGTACAAGAATATAACTACTATAATACTACTCCTATATACAAGAATATAACTACTATAATACTGCCTCCTATGTACAAGAATATAACTACTATAATACTGCTCCTATGTACAAGAATATAACTACTATAATAATGCTCCTATGTACAAGAATATAACTACTATAATACTGGTCCTATGTACAAGAATATAACTACTATAATACTACTCCTATGTACAAGAATATAACTACTATAATACTGCTCCTATGTACAAGAATATAACTACTATAATACTGCTCCTATGTACAAGAATATAACTACTATAATACTGCTCCTATGTACAAGAATATAACTGCTATAATACTGCTCCTATATACAAGAATATAACTACTATAATACTGCCCCCTATGTACAAGAATATAAGTACTATAATACTGCTCCTATGTACAAGAATATAACTACTATAATACTACCTCCTATGTACAAGAATATAACTACTATAATACTGGTTCTATGTACAAGAATATAACTGCATCTGTTTATTACTGCATTCATATACACCAGATATTGCGCCTTCTGTCGTTCAGGAATTATTCAGACTGACAACCAATATGGCTGCTTTGCCTGTTGTAGCTTTTTCTAAAACAAAAAATGTCAAATGTCAATAAGTAAAACACATTGACCAGACTTATTCTAATTCTATAACATATGGATCAGTTTTAGATTTTGCATATTTATTTTAAACTGGAATTGTAATGTGTAGATGAATCACCATTTGAGAAGGCTAGGGGGCGCTGTTGATGTGAGAGACATCTAGTTCTTTCTGTCTTTCTGACATGTCTAGCCATTTGGTTAATTAAATGTGAATGATAATAAGAGACAGAAAAAAAGGGATTCGGAGGGCGTGTGGTGCGGCGGCTTTCATGTTACATAGCGTGGTTTGTTTTTGATGGGCAAATCAATCAATTTACTGTAAATGTGTCTGTCTGTGTAGATAGCTGCGCGGCGGCGTGGGATTCATGAAAGCAAATACAACAAATCATCCTGTTTGTATAAAATAAATACTGAAGCCTAAGAGCATCCGGCACCTAACATGTTACAGGCCAGGGATCAGGAAGCTGAGATGTATGGAGCTGTTTGGTGACATCCTCTAACTGTAGAGTCGCTTTTGCTGCTCTTTTGCCAAGCAACTGGAATGGGACCTGCTCCTAACTGGGTCTCTCTGTCACACTGCCATTCCTGTATCCACCACTAGTGGCAGCTCACTATTTCCTACAGATATTAAACCTGCCAACTACTTCAAAGGGAACTGTATAACTCCCTATGGCGTGAGCTCCACCTAGTGGTAACGGCAGTCAGCCACATTTACATTATTTTTCTGTGTAGCTCAGAAAGGGGGTGCAAATTTTCCAATATATATATTCACTTGTGTACACTGGCGACAAATATGTAGGTAGTACCTAGAAACTCCGCCTTCCCTCTGTTCTAGTGGGTCACTAAGTTAGTTCATGTATTATGTACTTTTTGCATTATGGTATGTGTGTGTATGGTATGTGTGTAAACACTTTGGACATATGGACAGCACCATCAAATAATAATAATAGTAATAATAATAATAAAATTAATAATTATAATAATGTGCTGGCTATTTGTTGGACCCAGGACCCCATCTCTGCAAGGCACCAGGGCTGTCGGTGCTCCTAAGGCAAGATATTTCTAATGACAGGTAATGAGAAGTCTCCACTCTACTGAGCAGCAGTTGTTGCGGAGAGCTCCTCCTCCCTCTCTGTGCCTGTGACAAAAAGCATTGGGGCAGATCAGCTTCTCCTCCCTCTGCCCTTGTCACAGAGCATTGGGGCAGCTCAGCTGCTCCTCCTTCTGCCCTTGTCACAGAGCATTGGGGCAGCTCAGCTTCTCCTCCCTCTGCCCTTGTCACAGAGCATTGGGGCAGCTCAGCTACTCCTCACTCTGCACTTATCACAGAGCATGGGGACAGCTCCTCCTCTCTGTCTCTGCACATGTCAAACAGTAGGGACAGTTCAGTTCCTCTTCCATCGCTCTGCACATGTCACTAAGCATGGGGACAGTTCAGCTCCTCCTCCCTCTGCACTTGCTACAGAGCATGGGGACAGTTCAGCTCCTCCTCTTTCTGCACTTGTTACAGAGCATGGGGACAGCTCCTCCTCCCTGTCTCTGTACATGTCACAGATCATAGGGACAGTTCAGCTCCTCCCTCTCTCTGCACATGTCACAGAGCATGGGGACAGTTCAGCTCCTCCTCCCTCTGTCTACACATTCACAGTGGAAGAGTGAAGAAATCAGGCAATACCTTTTAGAGGCTAACTGAGTATATTTATAAGTAAGCTTTCAGAAGTACAAGCTTCCTTCATCAGACATGGTGTTATACAAGAACTGAAAATTCACAGATTTTTATACACATGGTCTTTCCAGATTGTTTTTTGACCGGTTGTAAATAACTTCTCTACTTAGATTGCATTTTGTTTTGGGTTTTTTTGAGGACTCTAAAATCCTTTGAAGATCATGTGTATAAAAATCTGTGAATTTTCAGTTCTTGTATCACACCATGTCTGATGAAGGGAGCGAGTACTTCTGAAAGCTTACTTATAAATATACTCAGTTAGCCTCTAAAAGGTATCGCCTGATTTCTTCACTCTTCCACTACTTTCAATGGCTAACACGGTACAACATTATACTACTACACATTCACTGAGCATGGGGACAATTCAGCTCCTCCTCCCTCTGCACTTGTTACAGAACATGGGGACAGCTCAGCTACTCCTCCCTCTGCACTTGTCACAGAGCATGGGGACAGCTCCTCCTCCCTCTCTCTGCATATGTCACAGAGCATGGAGACAGTTCAGCTCCTCCTCCCTCTGCACTTGTTACAGAGCATGGGGACAGCTCAGCTACTCCTCCCTCTGCACTTGTCACAGAGCATGGGGACAGCTCCTCCTCCCTCTCTCTGCATATGTCACAGAGCATGGAGACAGTTCAGCTCCTCCTCCCTCTGCACTTATCACAGAGCCTGGGGACAGCTCCTCCTCTCTGTCTCTGCACATGTCACAGAGCATGGGGACAGTTCAGCTCCTCCTCCCTCTGTCTACACATTCACAGAGCATGCCCACTACTCTCCCATTTTCTGACTAGTAGCAGGGTTCTGGCAGCTCAGTATTGGCACATCACGTGTTTCTAGACTGTAGTCAGTTCATTTCTATCTGTTCCAGTAGTAAAATATGAAGTGCTTCTAACATGACCAAGTAGAAATCCTTAGAAGTGTGTGTTATTGTCTGTGAGATAATTTGTATCAGGCCGCCATCAGCAGGGGAATGGTTTTATGTACATGCCAGGCAGGGTTTATGGTATCATTACTTTTCTTTATTTCAGACTTGTTCTGCTTTTATTTTACATAGCCGTCCAGATCAGGAGATGAGTAAGTATATAATGATTTGTACTGGATTTCATGTTTAGAACAAAGTAAGTCCATTCCTCTATGGTAACATCAATATAGTGTATATGTAAGAAGCTGATCTCATGGAAAAAAAAATCCGTCAGGTTATCATTTATCATGTGCGAGCATTTGATACTGGTTTATACAGAAATTTATGTATACGGCTCTCCACTGGCTTCTAAAAGTGTCTGTGCATGGTCTAAATTCAATGTATTTGTATCCGGCTCACACATGATTGTCCTCAGTCACGGTGTAAGTTTAACTTAAAAAGTTTAATGGAAACAAAAAGTACCCCTTTAAGTTAAATTGTGGCTTAAAGGGAAACTCCACACAAAATTGTGGCATTACTTTATTACTTTTTTAAAGGTTGCCCCGTCTGGACAACTCCTTTAATTAAGGACCTGCTGGAGATCAGCTGATCACTGCACTTCTAACAGCAGTTAGAGCCATAGAAAGCTTTTGATAGCTGCAAATTTTTCTTGCAGCGGCCACTGCTGGATAAGTGTGGTATTACATGGTACGAATTCAAATGAGTGGTGTTTGGTCCTCCAGAGTCACAGATACTATTTATAGGAGCTCTCCATCCTCTTCATAACAATGGCTAAGTGGTTGTCCATTAGGTCCTATAGGTATATATATATATATATATATATATATATATATGTCATAGTGGCTATGACCACTAAGCAATAGAATGTGGCTTGCCACCGGCTGTGAACCCTCCATGCTCATTTAGTGTACCCATAAAACTAGTAAATTCTCCAAAATTTGTTTAGTTTTTTTAACATTCTCCAAAAATTCTATACAATCACTTTTAGTTGTATCTGCTTCTTAAAAAGCTGGATGACAACCTATTGAACTGCAATTATAAATCCTACAGTTGTCAGCCACCTTTCTCAGACTCCAGCATGGCAAATCATACTACTTCCCATAGTGTTCCCATCCATACATTCAGTACTCTAAGGAAGGTGGGGGATGACAACACCCATGGAAGCTACAATGGTGCCATATTGGCTACCAACAACTTTCCAAAAAAAACCAAAACAATTAGATTTACCAGAAACTTGAAACTAGTGACAGCTACAGGGCTATAACCAGATAACTTTAGGCCACCAACTTTAAGGTTAGGGCTATATGGCCACTTGTGGTTGTGCAACAATACGATTACAAGTCTCGCACTGTCAATAACAATTAACAATTTCTGCCAACTGTTGCATTGCTTTTGGGTGTCATTCACTTTTATTCATAGTGATGTACTAGGGCCACATTGTGATCTGAATTGACTAAGAGTAACTATATCTTTGAGAGGGGTCTGGCAAGAGAAAAGGTTGTAGGTCACAGTTAAAGGTCTCACACAGAGGTCAGCAGAATCGGGATCATACATAGAGTCAGAAAAGAGCCAAGGTCTAAATATGGAGAGACAAACAGAGCAGGACAACTTTACAGAAACTAGTAAGCTAGGAACCTATGTTGTTCAGGCATAGAGTGCCTGGAGGAGAGGATTTAGTTGGTGGCTGGGGAAAGTTAATCTGACTTGTACTGGACCTTTAAGAAGCAGAGAGAGCCAGGGCCCTATGGGCACAGAGCAGGAGGAGGAGGCTAGAGCCAGGTGGGATTATGGAGGGCAGAGCTACAACACACAGAGAGGTGAGGGACCTATTGTTATAGGAAAAAGAGAGAAGCTGCAGCTGCATTACCTCCTCCTCCTTCACCCGTCCTCTCCTCATTGTCTTCAAATAACTGTGGTGTCACCAGTGTTGGACTGAGGTTTCTTGGGGCCTCCATATAATATGATTCCTGGGGGCCCACCCTTCAACAACCTCTAGGAAATAGACCAAGGTACCCTTCATATTGGAGTGTCTTCTGCTGGCCCATTATTGTGTAGAGCCTGGGCCCACCGAAGGATCCTCTGGTGCTCTGATGGGCCAGTCCAACACTGGGTACTACAGTCAGATATTTGGGGAACTGAGGAGACTTCTAACCATTTCCAGAGGCGAGAATGATGACCCTTTCCCCTAATAGGATATAATACACAGCTGTATACTGAATATTCACCTGCACTGCTATTAGATGAAAAGAAAATAGGTAAGGTCCACGATAAAACACATAAACTGCACCGTCGTCGAGGACCCACTACAAAGACTGGAATGTTTTTGCCAGGTTACATTTAATAAAAGCTTACAGCCATATCATGTAATGAAACAACAGCAAAACAAAACCATAAAGATGAATTATCCGACATAAATAGAAAAAAAAATGACTGTCGCGTGTAAACACTTCCCTCCGGGCTGTCAGGTGGCGGTGTGCTCGCCCTTTTACCGGGATATCGTCAGCGCCAGTAACAGCTCCATCTGTCAGTTACTGTCTTCGAAACTGCTGCTCCTGCAGCAAGAATGAAATCGCATTGTGCTCATGGGATCAGACACATAACCTGTTAAATGAACGGAAATAAAGTAAATGCAATGTCTTGGAGATGGGTCACGTTCATGACACGTGTACGCTGTTAGACTGTATTGATCTCCCATGACAGTGGACTAGCCACATAGCTGTAGCCTGCGTTACACACTGTCTGATTCCGGAAATTATATGTTAAGACACACAAAAGTAATCCATTTACCTTCCCTCCCCTCCCCCTAGTGCACCAGGTTGTAGACACCTGGGGGCTTAATTCTTGTTTGGAAGAAGGTTTTTTCTCAAGCCAAGTCGAGTGCCCTATAATTAAGGAAGATACAGAAACCCTGTAGCAAAATTAAGGGGAACCTGTCAGTCTGTTTGAGACCACTAAACCACCAGCATGCAGTTAAGTATCCTACCACTGCTCGCTGCTGCTGTCCTTAGCAGTCCAAGGTTGCAGATCTCTGGTATCCGATGAGTCCATTGAGGGATCTTGGCGCATGCGCATTTTCAGCACTGAAGGTAGCGTCAGTACCTCACTTCACTACTCATGTGTCTGAAGTGCAGAGCACGCAGTGAATTGGGGTGTAATGATCTCAGCTTCACTACGTGCAATGCGCATGCGCTAGAATCCCTCAGTAGACTCATCTCATCGGATGCTGGAGATCTTCAAACTTTGATGGCTAAGGATAACAGTGGCGAGTAGGATACAGTGGTTTGGGACCCTAAACCCCAGATGTTTAGATAGAGAATGTCTATGTGTATGAAAAAGGTGCTGTATGTGCATGCGCATTGTGCTGATAAAGCCAAGGTTGGTACATGCTGACACAGGGTAGGGGTAAGTATGACTCAGCACTAGTTAAAGGGTTCCCACACAGATTATAGCTGATCATTGGGGGGCTCTGTAGAAGGGTACCCCTGTCAACCACAGATTTTTCAGGGGCTTTCATAAAAAAGAAATTGTCTGACGCAGATAATCCCTTCAAAGACATCTTATCGGTCACTATTTACTGTACATTTTTCATGATTTTCATAAATCTTAAAAAACAGAACTTCCAGATGACTGCTTAAATCTGTTAGTATAAGTGGTGAGAGTCCAAGTTTCCACTAGAAATAACAAGTTGTACGCATCTTAAAATAAATGTTCAGATTTTCAGTCCCTCGCCATGGAGAACAACATGGTGATTATGTTATTACTGGTGCGGGGACATCTGTACTTACCGTTCTTGTCCATTGGTGGGTACTGGAAGCTTTTTCTCATTTCTTCTAAGGTCAGGCCACGTCCGTGGGCGACGTCGGTGCTGCAAGATACCAAGTAGAAATTAAAACAGCTAAAACATTTCCATTCTGCAAGCATAAAGACCTTTGGTGACTTTTTAAGAGCGTGTTCACATATAAACTCCATAATCTACAAAAAAAAAAAGTTGAGTCAATTTGTAAATATGTTGTACTGTTTATCTTGCACTGGTTCAGACTTAGATCCTGGATTATACTCCAGAGCTGCATTTATAATTCTGCTGGTTGCTACCTGTCCGCAAACTGTTGACAGGCACTCCCGCAAACAGCTTGAATTTGCTCCTATAATGCCAAGTTCTATGCTGTACTGCATTCTGGAAGGGACCTCGAACCCCCCGAAAAGGAACTTAGTATAAAAATGATCCTTTTCACAATGTAGATCGGTGATCGCTGTGCAGACCCTAAATAAGCTAGGAGAGTTTGGGCATACGGACATTTCGATTTTTCTTTTTCATAAGCAAAAGCCATAAAAAGATCTAAAAAGAGGACAAATATAAACTCTTATTTTATTATCCACTTCTATAAAAAAAAAAAAAACTGCACCAAAAACTGCAAGTGTGAATATACCCTAAGCCTACTTTTACGTAACAGAGAAAATCCCAAACTACCCAAAAAATAGGTCATGTTCTATTTTTGTCTGTTTTCAGGGGTCCCTCAATACACTGAAATATATGATCCATAAAAGCGAATTCCACTTGGGTGCAAAACGGCTGTGAAAAATTTACGTTTTATAAGAGGCATCCGTAATTACAGTAAAAAATTTACATTTTTCATGTCCATTTTCAGGCTAAGACTCTGTTCTCACCATATTTGCGGCACACATCAATGCATATATCTGGTAATTTCTCCTAGATATATTTCTAACTTGTCCATAGACTTCTATAGGCCTCACGTCAAAATAATCCTCGCTACCTATAGGGGCTATACAATTAGCATATAGCCGCTATAGGTAATACTGTATATGCCAAATGTGCACCGTATCCAGGTGAGATCTGAGCTCAAAGACCGCACAGCAAAAAAAAACAAAAACACAAAAATACACAAAATTGCAACAAAAGTCACTGAGGCTAAGACCACACACAGCCAAACACAACTAAAAAACACTGCAGAAAAAAATGTAGTGCGTTGCCCCAGAGCAGCTGGGTATTCGAACCCTCACAGATCTAATACTGATCTTAAGGATAGGCCATCAATTTCACAAAGTGGATAACCCCTTTAAGTCATGGGCATCCCCTTTAAATTTGTGATGACTTCCCTCTTTGTTTTTTCCTTTTTGTACTTCTACTAACAATGTATAATTGGTGCCACGATCACAGATATAAAAGGCAGCCGTAATTACAATAACCTGCGAGGATCTGTCAGCAGACGCAGAAATGTTTTTTATTATTTGCGAATCAAAGGGAAAGTATATTAACAGGAGGATCTTAAAATATCTGTAGTGATTAATTAATCAGGCCCGGGAACGTAAGTCACTTGTAATAATGAGCACAGAAGCTAATAATAATGAAGACATCACAGCAAACAGTCAAGGGTATATAATTGGTTGCAATCAGGTTAAAAAAAAAAAACAACAAAAAAAAATCACACAATTCTAAACATGTGCGTGACGCGGGGTTTACTTTGATCCTCGGTCTAGTTATGTATGATATCGCCAGTAGTTGAACTACTCACTTTTGCAATGATGGGAATGTATCTGTGACTGGAGAGGACACTGCCCATTGAGATACCGCACGCCAGGGGTATGCGTCTCTTATCACTATGTAGAACTTATCTCTGACAGACCAAGTTGGTTTTTGTTTAGAACCTGCAATGCTATTTTTTTTTAAGAGGACCTTTCACCAGCTCCAACTCCTTGCATCCTTCAATAGGTCCCGCTCCACTGATTCCAGCACAGTTGGAAATTTTTCTCTAGCCCCCACTTTTCCTGAGCAATCATTGCTGTTAGTTTCAGCACAGTTCTGCTCCCTACTATCAGGTGGGCGGTCCCTGTCTTTCTGCTCCAATCTAGGGCCGCCCACCTGATAGTAGGGAGCAGAACTGTGCTGAAACTAACAGCAATGATTGCTCAGGAATAGTGGGGGCTAGAGAAAAATTCCAACTGTGCCAGATTCAGTGAAGCAGAGCCTATTGAAGGATGCAAACAGTTGGAGTTGGTGGAGGCGGCAAAAGGTTCCCTTTAACTAGTCCTAAGAGGGGCATGATAATGTCCCAGTGGTGTAGGGGGATAATAAACAATATCGCTGTAGGTAAGCAGGGTAAAAAGGAATATCTATGGTGGTCTAGTGTTATTTAGTTGTTAAAATGTAAGTAAACCTTTATATTTTCATAAAACTATAGTGCAGGTGAAGGGAACAAACTTTGCTTCACTAAAGAAAAGTGCTTGTGTCTTTAAGTATTACTCCTGTCTTCACGTCTTAGGATTCATGCACACTGACCCACAACTGCGAATCAAAGTACGGTCACCTTCATTTCTATGGGCCCCTACACAGCTGTAGTTTTTGTGGGCCATAGCGAAGAGCTGCACAATATGTAGCAGGTCCCATACCTGTCTGTATTGGCGGCTCAGTCCATTCATTTCAATGTATGGGTCAGTGAAAATCACGGAAGACACATGGATACTAGTCCTTGTGTCATCCGTGATCTTTTTACTGACCTGTACACTGCACACAGTCATGTGCATGTAGCCTTATTTGAGTGATTTCAGTCTGTGGCCTGTGCACAAGCAGTGTCAGCTTACAATAAAGTCTATGGAGAGGGGGGGGGGAAAAGGAGAAGGAGAGAGAGAAAGAGATATGAGGCATCTACAACATTAGAGTCATTTCTATCCAGAGAAAGTTGGATAGTAATTCCTGATAACCCGGCTGTGTTGTGAAAGAGAACTGTCTCTCTAGTGCGGATGTCTCTTTGCTTTGATAACAGACCATACATCTAATTAACTATACAATATTAATAATTCTATAATATAATTATAAATATTTCATCCTTTTATTTTGAAGCCGGAGTTGGAGTCAAGTGGATAACATTTTTCCAACTCCGACCCCACCACCCTGGGGTGGGGTCTACATGTTTGAAAGCAATATCTAATGGTGGTCTAGGGGTATGTAGCTGCTAATATAGTATTAATATACCTGTTAGTTAAAAGCGGCTAAGCATAGAGTTTTTTCTTTGTTGCTTTCCAAAAACCACTACTTTTTTCAAAAATTTTATCGACATTTGATTTTTGTTTTTTTTTTTAGGATGACTTTTATACTGTGTATTGTTGGATATTTTTGGCTGTAATTTTTGGGGCACCTATAGGCCAGTAAAACAGCTTTACTATGCCTATATACTATGCAATTAAACAGCACAGAACTGGCGGTGGTAGCATTTGGCGGAGCTCTTGGTTTGCTAAGGAGTCCAAGATTCGTACACCGCCCCCTCACTTGTCTTTCCCAGTAATGGACAGAACTGAGCTGAATTGAGTTTTCGACAGACTTCAGGTAGACAGGAGGTCGGAATATTGATTGTATATGTCGAGTTTCCACGCAGGACCTGTTGAATTATATAGGAGCGGTCAGACACGTGTAGCCTTTGTCCTCCTTGTATAAATATTTCATCGGCTGCTCTGCTATCAGATTTCGACTAGACTCCTGTACGGCTGGGGAGCCTCAAGGTGCACGAGTGTCCGTCTCATCTCCTAGAATCTTTATCGGCTTTTTCCAGGTAAGACAAACCTTAATCTTGATTCTTCCCCTCTCAAATAGCAGAACTGCACCCAGGAATATAAAGACTAAAGGTAAGGAACGGCCGCACACTGCATCCTGCAGATTCTTCGCTCGGGTTTGCTGCGTCTTGGGTACAATTGTCCATATCAGTTTGCGAATCCTCATTTTCAGGAATACGATGTAATTCTTTAGCACATGGCAGGTGAGTCCTCTTTACTTTGCTTGTATCACTTACTTTAGTATCAAAAGTTTTGCAGTTTTCTAATATCATTTACATTCTGGAAGCTGAAACCCTGTATAAGCCTAATATATTTCAGAGCTGAGGGTTTGTCACAGTTGTCTGCAGTCTAGTAACTATTCTGTGAGCTGAACAGGTTGCTTTTACTTGCACTGACACATTGGCCCTTAGATCCTGCAGTCATAAGATGGGACAATGTTACCAGCGATGCCCTCTTTGTGATTTGGCAGATGTTGCTGGACACAGTGGGGCAGATTTATTGTGTCTTATACACCCGGTTTTTGGTGTACAAGTCATAAAAAATTGCAATTTATTGCACAAAAAGTGCAATTTTTTAAAAAGCTGTGGCCACCTTTGCCCCTTTCCCAAAAAGGGGAGCGGGGTGAGAGCCATCTTCCCCGCCAAATTTATTATCATTTATGCAAAAATCATGTGTAAATGATGGGAGAATGTATGCCAGCTATAAGCTGGTTATTATATGCCCTTTCATATATGAGGAGCCCCCTCTGCTGTCTCCAGGGCATGAATAGCGCCAGCGTTCCCAATTGCTCTTAGTTGGTTTACTTTAGACCAATATTTGGCATCAGAAAGCTAGAGTGCGCCAGTAATAAATATGGCACGTTTTAGGTCTCGCCAAAATCCTTCCCCCTTTTCTAGATGCTTTCAGGCACAAGCATCTGTTCTATTTGGTGCAAATAAATAATAGAATTACTCAACAATATTTGGTGCAAGGACCATAGTGAATGTGACGCACTGTAGCAAACTATCAGAATAGGAGATAGATTTGCACCATTGATGTGTTTAACATACAAATGGACTGGAAAAATTTGTAGCAAACCTTCAGCTGTGAAAAGTATCTGGGTAAACTCTGTAACACGAGTTACAGTATGACAACGCCCATTATAATAGGGTCTACAAGGATTAGTATTATAATGATGTCTGTGGGGGCCAGCGGGATGAGAGGGTGTATGATGATTAAACAGGGTAATAGGACCAATGAGCGCCAGCAGGATAATAGGGTCTGTGAGGTCCTGCATTATAATAAGGCCTATGAGATCCAGCAAGATAGTAGCGGCTATGAGTTTCGGCTGGATATCAAGGTCCAACAGAAAGCAAGGACCTATGAGGTCTAGCAATAGTGGCTTATGAGTTCCAGCAGGATAAAAGTCAATGAATTCTAGAAGGATAACTGGGTCTATGGGATTCAGCAGGATAATAGGGTCAATGAGGTCCAGAATAATAATAGGGTCTATGAGGCTCATCAGGTTAATAGGGCCTGTGAGGTCCAGAAAAATAATAGTCTATGAGGTCCAGAAGAATAATAGGGTCCATGAGGCTCATCAGGTTAATAGGGCCTGTGAGGTCCAGAAGAATAATAGGGTCTTTGAGATCCATAATAATAATAGGGTCTGTGAAGTCCAGAATGATAATAAGGTCTATCTGGTTCAGCAGGTTAATAGGGTCTGTGCGGTCCACCAGGATAGCTTGGTCTATGAAGTGTAGAAGAAAAACAGGATCTATTAGGCCCAGCATGATAACTTTGTCTATGAGGTCCAAAAGAACAATAGAGTCTATGAGATCCAGAGAATAATATGGTCTATGTGGTCCAACAGGATGATAGGGTCTATGAGGTCCAGAATAAAAAAAAAAAAAAACAGGCTCTGCGGTCCAGCTGGCTAATAGGGTCTATGAGGTAGAGAAGAATAATAGGGTCTATAAGGTACCAAAAAAATAGGGTCTCTAAAGTCTAGACGAACAATAGAGTCTATGTAGGCCATCAGGATAACTTGGTCTATAATACCCAGAGGAATAATAGAGTCTATGAAGGCTAGAAGAACAATAGGGTCTATTTGGTTCAGCAGGATTTTAGGGTGTGTTAGGGCAGCAGGATAGTAAGATATGGGTCTTATGTAGTATGCCTAAGCCTAATGACAAAATCATGTTTAGTTGGTGACCCACCAATCATCATACAATGGTTTTTCTAGTGGCCACCTGCAACATTTTTGGTCCTTGTAGATTCCAGATGATGGGACCCAGAATAAATATTAGGTCATGAATTTTCTGGTATTTATTTGGCTGGTCTGGTTGTAGAAGAGGATGGGGCTTTCAGAGGATTTAGTGTCTCCTGGCCAGAGATATAATGCAAAGTATATCTTAATAGACACAGAATCTAGAACTCTAGTACATAGAATAGTAATATGGGACTATTCTGTGTCCCAGAGTGGACAATACAATATTAGTCTGGTAGAAATCCCATATCATTACTTTCTTTCCATACACTTTTATCTCTAGCTGCCAGCTGTATTGATTCCTATTGAGATCCAAGTAGTAGTAGGAGAAGTTAGCTACTTCCTCCCCCACTATCATGTACACTTTACGTAATGTGGATTCAATCATGTATGTGTTCGCAAGGTGATCCGACTAAGACTGACTGCCAGGAAAATGGAGGTGACAGGTGGAAGAAATATAGTCCTTTGACAACTAATATGGCAGACAGGAAGTAGAGTAGTTGTCAGATAGCTACTTCCTGCTCAAAAACTGAATGTAGGAGAACTCTGCAGCACAAACAGTAAATCTTACTGCACACAGTGACTATTTCTATGGATTCACGGTCACTGATTTTCATCTTTGGGTCCGGTTAGTGTTTAGTGCACTTATGGTGCAGGCTCATTGGCAGCCCATAGCGCCGGCTATACACTGTACCCCCTCCCCGTCGCCTCCGATTACCATTGTTTGTGTTCAGCTAGGAATTAGCATTTTCGCATTTACAGTTCCGCTATGTTAATGCAGATTGCTCATCGGGGGACACTTTACTTCTCAGCTCTTGTTACTTTTGCAAGCACAATGTTTCCACAATGTCAAAAAAGAGTAAAAAAAAAAAAGTCCAATAAATGAGAAAGTTGATTTTATTAGGGGTAAGAAAAAAGCGTTGTAAGAAATATATTCTTTGGATCCATTCATCAGACCATATACGGCTCTTTTTGTTAGGATAGATACCGAGGGCTATTGACTTTAAATGCTCCATAAAGCTGATGTGAATATTGTGCTCATGAAGCTCCTTCTCACGTCTGCCTTTTCCGATAATGCTTACATTAACCTTGTGGAGCTTTACAATAGAACGTCATTAGTCATGGTTTTACTGTCCTAACGCTCATTGCAGATTTTAATAAAAAAGCCGGGATAATCAACATAAGTTTTCAGAACGGAGCGCACAATAGCGAGTCAGCACAGACAAATACCTCGCCATATTGCCGGCTGGACTGGGGAGGACTGCAAGATACCATTACCTGGTGTGCAGGAAGTTACACGCTCTGTTCTCAGGATCTAAACTGCAGAGTATTACCCATGGCTTGTGGAAACTGTAATATAATGCTGGGGGGGGGGGGGCACATATTTATTGGTTATTTTTATTACCACAAGTTCATGATCAATGGGAACATTGCCTACTATCAGTAGAACATATGGATCCCAATGGTAAGGGGGCGGCAATGCCCCACCCACGCTCAGTGGCCACAGGCTTTACCAGTATAAACAATGTTGTGGGGCCATTGGCCATACAGATGGGCAGGGATTCTGCCATGTGCTGTAGCTACATTGTGTGCTCATATCCTAAAAAAGCTGCATATTACAATGAATTGCACATATTACCACGGGCATTGTGATGTTTCACAGCTGCAACCGGGCCTATAACCCAGGGGGGCCCCACAGGTCCCCCTCATAACACTGATGGACGACAGTCACAAAGTTATTCCCCCCTGGCATTTTTTGCACTGGAGTGAGAAGATTTATAATACGCAGCCTTCCACTGTCAGAAAGGAGAAAATGAATGGCAAAAATAGCAGATAGTCAGCTGCATATAGTCAAGAAAGGATTGTGTGGAGGAGGCTGTGACACAAAGGGGGATCTATTACTATGTGGGGGCATTGACAGGGGTTGGGAATGATGGGAAGCTTGTGTGCACAGACATGGTGTGAAGAAGTCATCATGGTGGTCTGGGCCAGATAGAGAAGGAAAGGGAAATGTAAATGATGCTAAAGTGAATGGATGGGAGGCAGTGGAAGACTGTGAGGAGAAGATGTGCATGGAGACCAATCTGAACATTTGCACCAAGGCCCATGGGCCTTTGTTCTGAATAAATCTGATCGGAATCAAAACTGCCCCAATCATCCTGAGAAGTTGTGACCATGTGTCCAAAAGTAACTCTCTGTGACCGATCCACAAGGGGGAACCACTGTATAATTCAGGTGACCCTAACCTATCTATCTGCAGGGCTGGGGTAATATGCTGGTTCTGGTGACACTAACCTATCTATCTGCAGGGCTGGGGTGATATGCTGGGTCTGGTGACACTAACCTATCTATCTGCAGGGCTGGGGTGATATGCTGGGTCTGGTGACACTAACCTATCTATCTGCAGGACTGGGGTGATATGCTGGGTCTGGTGACACTAACCTATCTATCTGCAGGGCTGGGGTGATATGCTGGTTCTGGTGACACTAACCTATCTATCTGCAGGGCTGGGGTGATATGCTGGTTCTGGTGACACTAACCTATCTATCTGCGGGGCTGGGGTGATATGCTGGGGTCTGGTGACACTAACCTATCTATCTGCAGGGCTGGGGTGATATGCTGGGGTCAGGTGACACTAACCTATCTATCTGCAGGGCTGGGGTGATATGCTGGTTCTGGTGACACTAACCTATCTATCTGCGGGGCTGGGGTGATATACTGGTTCTGGTGACACTAACCTATCTATCTGCAGGGCTGGGGTGATATGCTGGTTCTGGTGACACTAACCTATCTATCTGCAGGGCTGGGGTGATATGCTGGGGTCTGGTGACACTAACCTATCTATCTGCAGGGCTGGGGTGATATGCTGGTTCTGGTGACACTAACCTATCTATCTGCAGGGCTGGGGTGATATGCTGGTTCTGGTGACACTAACCTATCTATCTGCGGGGTTGGGGTGATATACTGGTTCTAGTGACACTAACCTATCTATCTGCAGGGCTGGGGTGATATACTGGGTCTGGTTACACTAACCTATCTATCTGCAGGGCTGGGGTGATATGCTGGTGTCTGGTGACACTAACCTATCTATCTGCAGGGCTGGGGTGATATGCTGGTTCTGGTGACACTAACCTATCTATCTGCAGGGCTGGGGTGATATGCTGGGTCTGGTGACACTAACCTATCTATCTGCAGGGCTGGGGTGATATGCTGGTTCTGGTGACACTAACCTATCTATCTGCAGGGCTGGGGTGATATGCTGGGGTCTGGTGACACTAACCTATCTATCTGCGGGGCTGGGGTGATATGCTGGGGTCTGGTGACACTAACCTATCTATCTGTAATGCTTGGTGATATGCTGGTTCTGGTGACACTAACCTATCTATCTGCAGGGCTGGGGTGATATACTGGGGTCTGGTGACACTAACCTATCTATCTGCAGGGCTGGGGTGATATACTGGGTCTGGTTACACTAATCTATCTATCTGCAGGGCTGGGGTGATATGCTGGTGTCTGGTGACACTAACCTATCTATCTGCAGGGCTGGGGTGATATGCTGGGTCTGGTGACACTAACCTATCTATCTGCAGGGCTGGGGTGATATGCTGGGTCTGGTGACACTAACCTATCTATCTGCAGGACTGGGGTGATATGCTGGGTCTGGTGACACTAACCTATCTATCTGCAGGGCTGGGGTGATATGCTGGTTCTGGTGACACTAACCTATCTATCTGCAGGGCTGGGGTGATATGCTGGTTCTGGTGACACTAACCTATCTATCTGCGGGGCTGGGGTGATATGCTGGGGTCTGGTGACACTAACCTATCTATCTGCAGGGCTGGGGTGATATGCTGGGGTCAGGTGACACTAACCTATCTATCTGCAGGGCTGGGGTGATATGCTGGTTCTGGTGACACTAACCTATCTATCTGCGGGGCTGGGGTGATATACTGGTTCTGGTGACACTAACCTATCTATCTGCAGGGCTGGGGTGATATGCTGGTTCTGGTGACACTAACCTATCTATCTGCAGGGCTGGGGTGATATGCTGGGGTCTGGTGACACTAACCTATCTATCTGCAGGGCTGGGGTGATATGCTGGTTCTGGTGACACTAACCTATCTATCTGCGGGGTTGGGGTGATATACTGGTTCTGGTGACACTAACCTATCTATCTGCAGGGCTGGGGTGATATACTGGGTCTGGTTACACTAACCTATCTATCTGCAGGGCTGGGGTGATATGCTGGTGTCTGGTGACACTAACCTATCTATCTGCAGGGCTGGGGTGATATGCTGGTTCTGGTGACACTAACCTATCTATCTGCAGGGCTGGGGTGATATGCTGGGTCTGGTGACACTAACCTATCTATCTGCAGGGCTGGGGTGATATGCTGGTTCTGGTGACACTAACCTATCTATCTGCAGGGCTGGGGTGATATGCTGGGGTCTGGTGACACTAACCTATCTATCTGCGGGGCTGGGGTGATATGCTGGGGTCTGGTGACACTAACCTATCTATCTGTAATGCTTGGTGATATGCTGGTTCTGGTGACACTAACCTATCTATCTGCAGGGCTGGGGTGATATACTGGGTCTGGTTACACTAACCTATCTATCTGCAGGGCTGGGGTGATATGCTGGTGTCTGGTGACACTAACCTATCTATCTGCAGGGCTGGGGTGATATGCTGGGGTCTGGTGACACTAACCTATCTATCTGCAGGGTTGGGATGATATGCTGGTGTCTGGTGACACTAACCTATCTATCTGCAGGGCTGGGGTGATATGCTGGTTCTGGTGACACTAACCTATCTATCTGCAGGGCTGGGGTGATATGCTGGGTCTGGTGACACTAACCTATCTATCTGCAGGGCTGGGGTGGTATGCTGGTTCTGGTGACACTAACCTATCTATCTGCAGGGCTGGGGTGATATGCTGGTGTCTGGTGACACTAACCTATCTATCAGGGGGCTGGAGCGATATGTTGGGTAGTGGTGACACACTCCCTTAAAGAGACAGGTTGCAACTGTGATCACTGTCACCCCTATAGCTATATCATTCCCTAAACATAGGTCTTTAATATGTTTTCCTGGAAAACTCCTTTAAATCTATATAGTGTTCTATGATCCAGCACAGAAGTTATATACATTCCTGTTTTGTCCTGGTCTCTTGGCTGATAGCTCTTAGAAGGCACTCTACCACCAGGACACCCCCCACCATATGTCATATATTCTTGGAACCCCCTTTAAGGGCCAGAGCAGAAAATTGCAGGTGGACATGACTGCCTGGTTGCAGCACTTTGGCTTTGATTCGATAGACGTCTCCCATATTAAATCTGTTACCTGTGATGAGACAAAATGTATACATTGCAACAAACTACAGCTATGTGAACAGGACTAGGCTCATGAACATATTAGGATATTTCTATTCACTGAAAGCAAGCAGAGATCCTGAAGGCGGAGTAGGATTGAAACACAATATACTGTATATTAGAACATTGCAGAAATGTTCATTATACAGGAAGAAGAAAACTAAAAATGTCAGTACATAGCCAGGGCATTAGGGGGAGCTAGTGGGACATGTGCCCTAGGGGCTGAACGCTGCCATGAAACCAGTATATTTACATACAGGGCTGGGCTGGGGGCGATGCGATAAATGTGGTGCTCGATTGCAAAAATTTCAGAAATGCAGAATGACTGTGACCGGCGTCGGGATACACTCCGGTGTTCTGGCACCATCGAGAAGCCGAGTCCATTGTGATAAACAATCATTTATTTCAATAATCAGTCGGCAAATGTTGATTTATTCAAGTGTCTGTATTAGAAATGTCTCTATCCCTCTTCTGGGCAAGTCTGCCTGGCTGGATATCATGGAGACGTTATAATAATCTAAAGCACAATCTGGCTCCGAAGCGCGACTTTGCCAGAATCCAAAATGACACATCTGCCAGTTGGGAAATTGCTTGATGTTATAATAAAATTATACAAAGTAACGCCATGCTCAGCGACTGAGCTGACACATTAATATTTACAGCAGGATGCGAAGCAATGATCTCTGTGAATAGATATAATGATGGCGATATGATAAAACAATGAATTTACTGCTGGAGAGTCATCCTGTCACTGTATGGAGCTGGAGCAAGGGGACTTTAGAGCGGAGAGCGTCTATACCTCTCTGGAGGACCCAGGAAACACTGCTTTCCATGTACAGTCTATTGATTTCAACCACCACCATGTAATACTTCATTTCCCCTCTGGGGGTGCTGTAGTGGAATTTATCACCTGCTGCCAGATTTCTGCCGCTGGACAAACGGTGCTCCACTTATTGCAGAGTGGCTTCTAAGAGATCGACCAAAGCAGACAACCCCCTTAAACAGAATTTAACCCTAAAATTCGCCTTTCTGGCCTCTAAAAACTGGAAATTTGGGGACAGTAGATAATAATGAAAACTCAGTGAAGCCCTGAGGGAACTGTTAAGGTTATATGGCCTAGAAACAGATCTGATCTATACTTCCTGCTACCTCTTGAGGACCTAGTCAATTTAAGCCTTGATGACCCCAAATAATTTTTACTCATAAGCAATTGCACTATTGCCATTTAAAAGCATTCATCCAGGGTATATGAATACTAGTTATGTGTGACAGTGCGAGCAGGGCATTGCTACGGTAGAAGATTTGGGGCATAAGTTACAGATATTTTCCCTGGTGCTCAGACTTTCCCCTGTCCAGTCATAATCAACTGTATCAGTATACTGTGTGGGAGTCTCAAAGGGGACATTATACTGTGTGGGGGACACTAAGGGACAGTATACTGTGTGGGGGACTACTGAAGGGGCATTATACTAAGTTATATTATACTATGGTCACTGTGTGGGTTTTATACTGTGTGGGAGACACTGAGTGGTATTCTAGTGTTTTGGGGGTCGCATGGGGACCACTAAAAAGCATTATATTGTGTGGGGGGCAATGAAGTGCATTATAATTTGTGGGGGCTACTGAGAGGGACATTATACTGTGGGACCACTGAGAGAAATTATATTGCGTGGGGCCACTGACGGCACATTATACTTAGGGGTATTATATTTGTGGGGGTCACTGAGGGGTAATATACTGTGTGGGTGCCACAAAGGGGGCATTATACTGTGTGGAACTGGGTGCAGTCCCTTTTGTGCACAAGGACTGGGTTGCACTTATTAGGATCCTCTAAAAAAACACACAGGAGTGTGGGGCCCACATAATTTGCTTGTATGGGACCCTTAAATTCAAGATGGCAGCCCTGCTCAGAAGTGAATCCTGTCCCATGAGGCCTGGGAAACATGGATCCCCTTGTTTGTAATTCAATCCTAAAGAGAAAACTGTGTGACCTCTCTGCACTCTGCTGATTGGCTACTTACGTTTTATAGGGGAGGGGCTTATTTTCCAGACTACTCACAGCTCCCCGATCAGCATGTTGACGGATTGGCTAGGGGCAGAAAATTATTTTTCTAGTTCACCATTACCAGGACATCTATAGATCTATAGGATATAGGAAATGTGATCAGAGTTTTCCTGGTGACAAGTGCCCTTTAAATGACATCATTTATCCTATTTGGTCTCCCCCTTTAATTATTCATATTTTGCTTTCCGGAATTAAAAACCTCGATTTTTTTCATCTCTTGGTCAGTATTGATGATTTCGGGCCCTAAATATCCAGCAGATATTTTTCTATGCCTACTAGAGTGATGTCTTTGTTGCCTTCGCCCCATAAAATAAAATAAGTCTAATGGTCTCTGTTTACTCGGTAATCAACCCGCCGATGTATATTATTAAGCGGCTGAGGTACACGGTGTAGTTATCTCTGCTTCTCAGGCTCTTACATTGCTCGGTGTGAAGCCGCTTTCCTCCTGCTCCACAAGATTAAAGATTCATTAATTTCCACTGACTAAATGTAAATCATCCTGACCGGTTGTAGAAGAGAAGAAGGAAACAACGCCGAGCAGAGGAGAAAATATCCAGAGTGCTACGAGAGTGCCGGGAAGTGTGGGCTCATCATGGTCAGTATTACTTATAGCGTGTAGGGTTTCTTCCATGTGCCATACATGTATGACTGGTCAGGATTCCAACTGAAGGAAGCAGACATGGGTGATCCAGTTTGTAATGAGCCAAATTGGTTAAAAATTTTCCAAAATTTTCAGGTTTGAAAAATATTTGGGGTTTGCCATCCAACGAATCACAATAAGTAGAGGCCCAGGGGAGTTGCAGAAACCTTATAAACCATGATATTCACGTTCCCTCACCCCTCCTGGACTCCCTCATGATCCTCTTCAGTTGTCTTCCGGCCTCCTGAATGATGTCATGGTACCCCATGGGACCTCTGAAGCCTGTGATTGGGCCTCAGTGGTCAGGTGGGGCACACCGACATCACCCTGCTTGTACAATCACAGGCCTCAGTGGTCCCCCAGGGCCAGTGACATCACCCAGGAGGCGGAAGTGATTGGAAAACGACCAAAGAGGACCCTGAGGGAGCATTGTACATGGCCAGAGAGCACCGGAGAGGTGAAGGAAGGAGAGCATCTGTGTTTAGTATGTTTACACACCTCCCCTGGACCTCCACTCCATTGGGTCTGAAGGGAGTATAATAATAATACTTGAATGAAACTTCAGTTTCGAAACAGGCAAATGAACCTCGTTAATATTTCCAAAATGTAATTCATTTGCACAAAATTTGGGGCCTTAGAGGCGTTGTCCAGTTTAGAAAAAACATTTTAATGCACCATTTTGGGGAAATTGGGGTTGATAGAGGAGACAAATTCACTGTTCAAGATCTCTTGGTCAGGGTGAAGAACAGTTACAAAGAGTGTCTCTGACGATCTAGAGGACTGTCCTGCATTACACAGTCAACATACTGATTTGCATGGACATGGTGTAATTCTTGATTTCTCCTGTGGTGGTGCTGCAGGGTAATTCAACGCTTACATCCAGATTTCCCCACAGATTACAGCTGATCGCTGGGGGTCGCAGCAGGAGGACACTTTGTGATCTGCTGTTTGTCAAGGTACTCTTCCAAAAATTAGGGACTGTATAGAGAGAAGAACCCCTTTAAATGAAATACCATAAAAATGGAGGAATGTGACAGCTCAATTATGGCAAAACAGAGCTGTGGTAACACTGTGTGCATGAGCTCTAATACCGAATAGTAACCCTTTCCAAAGCCCCAGTACATCGCCACACCTGCGGCAATGGTCCCATGGTTTTTCTACCACCGCTTTTTGTCATTGCCGTCCATAGTGACATTACTGAGATGGTCAGTAATTGGCTTTGTCAGTCACATGTTATCATCCCAGCCTAGTAAACTCTTCCGCATCATCAAACCTGTAGGCATGGGACACGCGAGGAGTTGTAAGGTGAGTATATGGCAGAATATACCAGGATTCTCCAAAATGCTGAAGTGCTCCTTTAATGCTTTGTTAGAAATATTAGAGAAATAGTTACATTTTATACAATTTTAGTTTAATTACAATCAAAGCAAAAGTGAAATTTCCCAAGAAACTTAATAATAGATTATCTGAAATAATAGGAGACAAATTTATAGAAATTGTTTATGCGTAATGAGAAGAAGCGCGATCATTCTGCCTAATTTTCTGCCTAATTTTCTGTGTAATGAAAATTTCATATTCTTACAAATAGATGTAATATATCCATTGTAAGGAAGAGGATGTGATTTCACAAAGGAAAGACGAGAAGGGTGGGAAATAAAACCATTCTGTGAAAGGAGAGAATAGTTAATAGAAAAATAACAAAATGAAGGAATTTTGTAAAAAAATTCTTAAATATTGTTCCCGTTTTGTGTATACAGCTCTTATGCTGATATATGCGTATCTAGGATTACAGACTACAAATGGCTAAATTGATCATGCAGTTACACTGGACATAATGGGTAATGTACATAAAGGTAACCCTAGACTCTGGAATTTGAAGGGGTTGTCCAACTCCTTGAAATATTTTGCAAAAACTTACAGTGGTGCCAAATAACAAGCTGACTAACCTATGTTTTCAAGGTCCTGAAACCAAGATATTCCTATGAGTAACCTAACTCTGCTAATATGAAATCAGGATTGTCCGGGATAGTCTTACTGAACCAAACCCACAGCCTTTAAAGGAGTTCTCCAGTTGGAGATGTGTATTGGAGGAATAGATGTGAAGTTGACAGATATTGTGTGTGTATGGCCATCTTAAGGCAGTGAAGTAAAGCCAATGTATGACTAACCTATGTTTACTTGGTCATGATACCCAATGTTCCTATGGGTAACTCGGCTCTGCTAACATGCACTTGCCTGGAATCGTATCTAGCAGCTAACATTCCCTTGAACCTGAGAAAATTTAAGTGTCTTTCCCAGAGTACTTAAAGGGGTTCCCCACTAGGATATGTGTATTAGATTTATATTGTATGTATATGGACAGCTTAAGCCAATGTATGACTAACCTATATTCCTATGGGTAACTCGGCTCTGCTAACATGAACTTGCCTGGAATGTTATCTAGCTGCGAACGTTCCCTTAAAACCAAGCAAATTTAAGTGGCGTTCCCCTTTAAGGTTTGGCAGAGTGATCATAATTCAGTGACGCTCTTCTCCATCCTGTCTACACTTGACATTTGTTTCCAAACCACTAACAGTGAGCACGGGCCCTGAATAGCCGGCACAATGCTTCACATCCACTCCTATTAAATATTTTTCTTTCACGGTCAAAATAGCGCGTATTTCAATAAATTACAGACGGTATTTAGAATATGAAAAGTCTAAAAGACGTTGATGAAAGGCACTCTAACATTCCTCCGGGCTATCTGCAGTTCTCTTCTTGACTGCTATTACTATGCTAATGTCTCTTTTCTCCGTCTTTATAAGCCCAGGTACCGTATTGTGGAGTGTATGCATCCTCTAATAATACAATTAGATCTATAGCGCCTCTTCTTCTGCGTTATTTTCTATAACCTGTCAATCCATTCCAATTATCTAGAAACTACCTCGCTGATTCTCCTGCCTTAAAAAAAAAAAAAAAAAAAAAAGTTCCCCGTAATTTATAAGCTTGATGCACTTTGCTTAAATTTTCATTCAGAAAAAGTTTTGGCTGAAGTTTTCGAAGTTGTGTTTTTATTTTTAACCTTTATATTTGCCTATGGAATATGTCTTGGAAATGTATGAAAAGCTAAGAGCAGGAAGGAGGGTCGGCTAAAGCCTAGCCGTGCACACACTATCGGCTGAGGGGTGCATGTGTCCTAAACATGGAGAAGGGGAGACACATCTGGCAGGGCCTAATCCTTACCCCAACATTGGGGATGACCCTTTTGCTACATCTGTATATTATTCTTCTTTATTTCAAAATTGGTGGGTCCATGTCTCCAAAGAGAGTGGTTATAAAGAGTGTCTCTCTCTCTGGAGGACTGCCCTGTCCTGCATTACACAGACAACCCATTGATGTGAATAGACACCGTGTAATGCCTGATTTCTCCTGTGGTGTCGCTACTCCAAAACCATTGTGCTCAAAGTGACCCATACTTAGAATACAGTGGACACTTCTAGACTATTATAGGTTTTCTACCACCTTGAGAAAGTGCCAGAAAAATCTGTGAAAAAAAAAATAAATGGCATAGGATGGTCTTTGGCCCTGAATCCTCTACATTTCAATACATTTGTGCCAAAAAGTTTGTAAATACATGGGTAAATGTCCTCTATTACAGGGGTGGAGTTTCATTGTTCCCCAGGATGGAGGTCCCAATTATACATTTCAATCCTATCCAGAAGACAAGGGCTGAGGGTCAGGTCAGGGCTGGTCTGACTCGCAGGACTTGCGTCTCAAGAACGAGGGTCTCCGTCTTTTTGGATGAACGCAGTGAAGGTCCCCCATGCCCGTAGCTCTTCAATATTTTCAGTGGGACTGTTAGAGATAAGCAGTGGTCTCATAGAGATGAAAGGAGCACAATGGACATGGGCGTCCATACGGGACACATGATCAGAGGGGGTCCGAACGCTGCATAGACCATATGTAGGAAAGCCCCATATTTACTCGCAGTGGAAACAATGCCTGTCTATTATAGTACCAGCAAAGTGAATGAATGCAAAATAAAAAAGCTGCGGAAAAGCTGGGTTATCAAAAGCGCAGGTGTTTTGAAAATTCTCAGAATGTTAATTTTAGCTGCAGAATCTCAAGTGCTTTCCCTATAGATGTAATAGGGGAAGGAAAAAAGCAGAGGAAAACGCAGCAAGAAAAATGCTGCGCAGAAAAAGGCAACACGTTTTCACTACATTTTTCTCAAGCAGCGAAAAGGCCCCACGATGCGAAAAGGCAACTTTTTTTGTTGCAGATTTTGCTGTGGCTTATTGCGTCAAAGCCAGGAGTGGATTGAACAGAAGGGAGAAGTGTTAGAGCTTTCTATATATTTCTCATTCCTTTTGTAGCCATTCTCGTCTTTGGCTCAAAAAAAAACGCAGCAAAATCTGCAACAAAAAAACCTCATCTTTTTCGCAACTTTGGGCCTCATCCTAAAGGTTTTTTTCTCGGATATACACATTGATTATCTATCCCTGGGGTCAGTCATCAGTATGTGATTGGTGGGGGTCCGACTCAGCTGTTTGAAGAAGCTTCTGCCGTCACAAGCACTGTGATCTCTTCCACGTCATGTTCATCTGTCCCATGATATAGCAGGAGATCAGTCCCATTCAAGTTCATGGGGCTGGGCTGCAATACCAAGCATAACTACAACGATACGTACAGCGCTGTGCTGCGTATTCAGCGAAAAGGCTGCAGCACTCACCTGAAAGTTGTGGCTTCTTCAACCAGCCGATCATTGGGGTCACATATTGATCACCCATTCTAAGGATTATGAATATCATTACCCCAGAAAACCCCTTTAAGGCTGAGGCCACACGTTGCGGAAAAGCAGCTTTTTTTGTTGCAGATTTTGCTGCGGTTTTTGGAGCCAAACCCAGTAGTGGCTACAAAGGGAATGGGAACTATATAGGATGCTCTTATACTTTTCCCCTTCTGCTCAATCCACTCCTGACTTTGGCTCAAAAAACCGCAGCAAAATCTGCAACAAAAAAAGTTGCGTTTCTGCAACGTGGGGCCTTAGCCTAAAACTGTATGGTGGTACATGAGGTCTTCTAGAAGGGAGATGGGGCATGCTATGATACTTTCTTTTCAGGTGCTGCGGGATATTTTGGCACTAAAAAAACAAAATGCATTATTATTATACAGAGCCTTGGTAAGAATCCATGAGAAATTTTTGGATTTGGAGGCATAAGCTACAAAAAAAAAAAAAAATAGCAAAAAAATAAAAAAACCCAACTCCCCGCTTCCTAATAATAAGTATGCAGCGGCAGAAAACAAACATAAAATGACACACTGATAAAGCGTCTAGACATAGAGAAATATAGAGGCCGAGGAATGAGGATCCTTGTTGTGCTGTCATACGATGGGCTGATAAATTAGTATAGTAATAATTTCAGTGTCAGTCCGCTGTGTTCGCTTATAAAAGATTTTTTTTTGTTTATTTTTTTTTTTTTTTTAGAGATCAAAACAGGAGGCGTCCGGGGAATTTCATTTTTAATTATGTGGTGAGAATAAACAGAAGCAAGTGAAAGTACGACGTGAATAATTGATATTATATGAATACCAAAACACGGCAGGTAGGAATTATTAACAGGATTATTCATAGAAAATGGAGTGACCCAGGAGACTTTACCTCCAAATAACCCTGCGCTTTCTCTACACACACCGCAGCCTCTCATCTTACTAGGGTTGTTTGATCTTTCCTGCGGTTGACGGTTGCGAAATGAACAGTAATTAAAAAAATAATGAGATAATGTAATAAATACAGCGTACATATATACATGGACTACACATCAAGCCGCTAGTTAGCATATTGGGAATCTGTCACTTTGTATTCTTTGTGTATCTTGATTATCCTTCCAGCAATGATAATGCTTCCTTTGATATTTTATTGTTGATTTTTGTAGCTGCAGTACCATGCCAGACCACAGGGAATGCTGTTATTAGGAACAACATGAATAAACTATGCACTGCACGGAACTCTTTCATTAAGAATAACATTCATAAGCACCATCTAGTGGTAGAAATGTGCAAAGCTCGAGTTTACATTTTGTGGTCTGCAAAACACAAATGCAACGACCATATTCATGCTATAGCCATGATGTATACATCAAGGTGCTATTTATCATTTTGGAAATCTGTCACTCTGTATTGTCTATATACCTTTATTATCCTTCCAGCAATGATGTTTCCTTTCATATTTTGTATTGAAATTTTGTATATGCAGTACCATGTCTGACCATGCAGAGTGCTGTTGGGGAGAAGTTTTATTCAGAATAATATTCATAAGCACCACCTAGTGGTAGATATATGTAGACCATATTTTAGATTTTCTGGTCTGAAAAATACAAATGCAGTTGGCATAAATCTGCTGTTTCCTTTTTAGAAATCTGTCACTTTGCATTATTTATAAATGTTGTGATCATCTTTCCAGCAATGACAATGTTTCCTTTGAAACTATTGATATTTTTTACTTGTAGTACCACTCCTGTCCACATGGAGTGCTGTTAGGGGGATGATTAGAAGTTAATCATAGAAAGCAGCTCCTAATGGTAGAACTAGGTAATGCCATAGTTTATGTTTTGTGGTCTGCAAACACAAATTCGATGGGCATACAACATTTTTTTTTTTTTAAGGGTGAAAGAAATTTCCCAGGTTGCTGCCTGTTAAATAGTCCCTATGACAATTTTCGGTTGGTGTTGTGCATGGCCCACTGATTGTGGTAGTTAAAAGGGGCCCCAGATATTCAGCAGAAGGAACCCCCATCTGGAGGCAACTTTGCAGACAATCATTTACCTCTGGGGGTAATTCAAAAATATTAAAAGTGTGGATGATCTGGTGGCCACAAGGGACCCCAGTCTGACTTTGTAGCCCACTCACCTTTGAGGCCAGCCTGCATAAGCCCTCGAGTTTAAGGCATACTCCAGCTCAAAGCGTGTACGGAGAGCTGCAACATGGCTGCGACCAGGGCCACCGCGGGCAACCAGGCAATCTGATGAGGCAGATGGCGAAAGAGAACCGCTGCTGTTACTGGATCCTGGAGACATCAACTGCAATCACAAGACAAGTAAATGGATTATTCCAGAATCCTTGTCCCTATGACAAATGTTTGATATAGTTACATGTATTTTTATAAACTCCTGGAATGTTCCATCAGGCGGTGTATCGATAGGACTGCCTCTATAATGGGGTGAATCCCCCTGTAATGCACGTACATACATAAGTCTGGGATCAGCCTGTCATGATCCCTACCCTGCTCCCTCACTTTTCCTAAAAGTGGACAATTTTTATGGCTGTCACTGACGTAGTAACTTTAATAAATTCCCTCCAGTGAGTTTGGCCTCTAAAAGTCAGAAAATAGAGTTTAACAAATTTTTTGTGCAAAAAATTTGTAGTGTTGTAGTTTGTATTTTTCTGCCACTCACTCTTTGGGCTTGGTCACCAAGGTCCAGCAATTTTTTATTTTTTTTAATTTAATAGTTGGCAACAGAATTTGCTGTAATTATCACACATTTTCAGTAGCCATCGGTAAATTTTGCTTGCCTCTGTTGCTTTGTGCAGATCCCACTCAAAACTTGGCATTCTCAAGAGGGTCCCATTCCAGACTGGGACTTTAATGCACCCAATTTTTCACCAATGAAAAGTTGTCATGCAGTTTATGCCAGAAAACTGATGTGAATAAATTACCATGACTGGTGTCTGAAACGCTGGTCTTAGTAAATCAGCTCCATGCTTAAATAGTCACTGCCTTGGCATGGCATAAATCAATAATACAAGTGAATAGAAGAAACTTTGTTAGATATCTTATCAGAGTAAAATACTTATTTCTCCTCTTATTGGGCTCTTTCTCTCCAACCCTCTACTAAGCTGACTTCCACTCTGAAATCTCTGCTAAATTCCTCTCCAAATGGTCTGTAGCTCACTAGTATCAGATTATACATGTCTATAGAAGTCTATAGAGAGGGGGAGAAGGATAGGTAGGCAGGAGGTAAGAGAGACAGAAGCAGAGACACTGGCTTGGGCTGATGTTGAAATTAAATAAGAAGTTTCTATCACGGCCCAAGTTCTTTACTCAGATCAGTACAGGTCATTACTACTCTGTATATGTTCTGCATGATTCCGATGGTGTTTCTGGGTGACAGAGACATACTGTAGGGGGCAGATTCTCCTGTGCTATCTGTGTGTGGCGAATGGCAGTTACTTTCCATCCACCAGCTCAGGGAGAACTGCAGATTATAGATAGAGCCTGCCTAGGGGAAAACTGATAAATCATGTAATGGCCAGAAATGATGTTACATACACCCACAGCAACATATCCTGAACAGTCACCTGAAACAACAGGTTTGTTTTGATATATAGCACATGGTAAATGGGGGCCCTGTTGTAAATTTTACAATGGCCCCCAATATGACACCTACTTTCTTTTTAAATATTTTCCACCCTCCACCTGCTCACTTTTGAAGGACAAGCAAGTAAAAATCGGAAGAATTCCAACACTTATCTGGTAACAAAAAACGTTTAAAATAGAAATAAGAAAAAAACAATCCCTTTAAGGGAATTTATGTGTGCGCTGCGCCCAGATGAGTGTACCCGGCCTCAGGTAGTACAGCTGATGCTCCGTCTCAGATAAAATAATGATCACCGCGGCGATAGAGAATCATTATCTAACGATCCGCCCGCCTAAATAAATAAACAGATGATTTGGCCAAAAAGAAGGAAACTTAAAATCTACCCAGGAAGAAGAGGCGGCCGTGAAAAATGAGGAGGAAAACGAGAGAGATTTTTCAGCTCCCCTAATTTGACCGTGAGCCAGTTCGGTGTCCCTTAATTTAACGTGGCTGCTCTCACCGTCGCCACTCTTCATGGGAGAGAGGGCCATTCATTTTTATGGCTGAGCTCCATTCACCTGTTCACGCTAGGGACATTGCACAATGAATGTTATAAATTAAAGCCGGCTGCAATAATGTATCTTGATGCTTCTGTCTATCACTGGAATCTTCCTGCCAGCTTCTTTTATTGTCTCCTCCGTAGTTTGTGCACCTTGTGCCGCGGCAGCGACAGGAGATGAATAATGTATTTTATATGACATTTAGAGAGGAGTCTTATAAATGTGTCATTTTAATAGCCCTATATATATATCTATATGTCACACAGCTAAGGGCCCCCCTCAGCAAAAACAGTATATGGGCCCCTTGCTTTTTGGAACCTCAACATACAGCGCCCCCATTGTGTCTCCCCTGTACAACGCCCCAGCAGTTGTAAAATTGTTAGCTCAATTCCTTACATGTCATCTAAATGCCCATAGGATGTATTCACACGTAGCAGATTTTAATAGAAAAATTTCTTGCAAAAATCCACAAGCTTTCCGAAAAAAAAAAATACTGATTAATATAAATGGAACAGATTTTTGGTCTCGGAAATTTCTGCCGCTTGTAAATATATCTTTAGATAGTAAATATATCTTCTTATCCACTGTGAACCTGCATTGTGGACCCAGTTCCCATCAGTCCCCAATTTAGCAAGATTTTTCTAAATTTTCAGCAACAATCCTGACAAATGTATCTTTTGCAGGTCCAAAAAGGGTGGGGTGTGTGCAAACCCAGCCCATAAGTGGGCATTCCCAATGGGTAGGGGGCAGTCCCTGGGTGGGACTCAAATGCCCCAATTTTTACCAACGGTGTGTACTATTAGACAATTTTGATAAACCAGGTCCTTCTGTTTTTCCACGCTGCTCTTGCTAATCTCTGCTCTGTACCAGTTCGGAAATTCACAGCAGTTCCTTGCTAGCCTAGATTTTAAGAATCATCTACTCCAGAAATCATAAAGTAATCTCAATCTGACGGACCCGCCATGCCCCTCACCATACCAGTTTCAGGAAAGTAATGCGGCCTGAAAAGGGGCGTGGTTTACAATATACAATCCTAAAGTGGGTGGTCCCACATGGTTTAGGGCACACTTGTCCAGGAGGCTCCTGAAAAAAGTGGTGACCTCCTGGACGAGCAGCGGTCACATCTGAAAAAGAAGCGTGGCCAGCACATTTTTTATGCCCACATCACAAAAAAGGGGGTGGTGCCATGCCCATTGGTGATGGGATGATGTCCAGGAGGGCAGGGGTCAAACCTCTGGGGGAACATATCCTTAAAATAAAATTTGCACAACGTGCTGTGTGCTGTTCTCCTGCATGCAACTTCAGATATTGCTTAGGACTGAGTCCGAGTGGCAGTGGGTCAAAACAAGGCTGGTCTGGGGTGCAGGATGAAAACATCCTTACAGCGTCAGCATATATGCCAAACATATCCATGGGCACCCTGGGAGCCTTAAAATGATGTATGGCACCGCAGGCCTATAGAGTGGTATAAACTGGAGGCATCTGACCAGTATATCAGGAAATCCTCCCAATGTACACCTCCAACCAGTGACAGACAGAAGTTTCTTGGGCCCACCAGGTAAAATGATTCTGGGGCCCCTGATTCTGGAAATAGACCATAGTACCCTTGAAATTTGGTTGTCTTCTGTTGGACTATTACTGTGTTAGAGTCTGGGCCCACTGAAGGATCCTTTGGTATTCTGGTGGGCCAGTCAAATGTAGTGTGAATACATCTTTAGTGCCGAACAAAGCGGTGGAAAACCAATGTCATCCGCAATCGATAGATTTCAATGGAGTCTATAACTCTTCAGCAGTGAAAGGGTGGGGAAGGTCTCAGGGGGATTTGCACAACTTTGTAAGCAATATTGTAAACCTCCACAGGGGGCATAGTCATGAGGCCAACCGAGCCGCCATGTATAATCAATGCACCTGCTATCATGGGGATGGCGGATGTTTAATAGTCATAACAATGGTTCATATGCCCTGCGCTGCCGCCTCGCCCTGGGACTTGATGTATGTGGCTTGTACGGAGACCTCAGACTATATTCATCACCGGCGCAGACACTAACAAAATACACAATTTGTTGTAAACAGCGAATATGCACCTGAGATTATTTATCTGCCCTGACACTCTGCTAGCTACTGGATTTTCTTAAGCCGCCTCTGCTGTCAATTTCGCAATGCTTCATCCAAACTATCTTCGATAATGCCGGTAATACAAGGAAGAGGATGTAAGAATAAAGAATATTACCTGGAATGAAATATCTGAGATTAGTTTTCTCCTACTGGTAATGCAGGAATCTCTCATAGATAGGGCTGTGTGTCCTGGGCCCCTGCTGCACACGCTATAACCGGGCCCTCAACATAACCGACAATGACTTTGCCAGAGACTATTAGATAGAAATGGGCGAACCCCCCCAAGATTTCATTTCGGGTGGATGGGGTCCCTGGTGTATTTCGGATGGCTCGGGTCCCTGATTTATTTTGGGTGGCTCGGGTCCCTGATTTTCAGGTGGATTTGGTTTCAAAATCAGTGACAAACTTTGCCCAGATGCTGAAAAAATGAGTATCTTTCTGCGGATTCTGTCACAGGACCCTCAGAGTGCCCCACACCCTAAATAAACCCACTTACCTGCGCCTTATCAGCGAAAGCTGTGGCAGAAATTCGGAGGGGCAGAAAGTGGAGAGGAATTTAAGGCGGCCCAAGAATTGATTTAATGGGAATACTTTCGATATATGGTAACCTTAAAGTGAACGTCTAACCTTTGTCATCTAGATAAATCCACAACTCTGTGATAATTTCTTAAAATATCTTTACTTCAGTTGAAAGTCCCTGCATGGACATAGAGCTAATAGATCACATCCAGACTTCCTGAAGTCACCAGTAAGGGGAGCCGAGGAGTTTACTACTGTTTATACTCTGAGCTCAATAATACCACAGTACGCAGTAAGCTCCTGAGCTCCTCCTAGTGGCTGTAAGTAGACAATTGTATGTCCACCCGTATAGAGATAGAGAAGGAAATGAACTGATACCGGAGACTGCGCCTAAAAACATCAAGATATAAAAGGTGTAAAATCACTTGAATGTTTTTGGGACAATTACCTCAATATTGCAGAGACATTCTTCTAACTTGGACACAACTTCTGAAAACTCCGGCCTTCCCTATATAAAGACACAGATGAAAAGAAGTAATAAAGTTAATATTGATACTGCAGTGTCATACGTAATACGTCACAGGTCAGGTACAGTCTTAAAAGGGTTATTACAGGACCACCTCTCCATTCACTTCTGTGGTAACTGCTGGAAATTTCCCTTCTGTTAGTCCCCTAGAAGTGTATGGAGCGGCGGTCATGTATTTGCACAATTTCTTTGTTCACGTGGGGCACCTGCAGGCATAATCTCGGATCCTTATGCAATGACTGTGTAGTCTGATGTAAGCTCAGCTGTTTGTGCTCTGGATTTCAGTTTCTGGTGCAGGAAGTAGCTGTCTGGCACACCCTGTACTTCCTGTCAGCCATATTGGTCCTCATGGGGCTAATTTGTATGTTAACCAACTAGTGACTGAAAGGGTGCTTTACTCACCCCAGCTCAGGTTTTTATGACAGCCAATCATATGATTTTGTATTTTATCAGGGATAGTGCTACATTCACAGCCAAAGCTGCAGTGAAACCCCTGTTGGTTACCAGAGTGCAGGTTACAGGGGTGTAGCTAAGACAGTTGACAGGGCATGTGCAGAATGTCAGTGGGCACCAACAAGCCACTCTGTCATTGCCATATTTGCTACTGTGTGCAACAAGCTATGAAAATTTCCAGATGAGGCCATGCCATCTATGAGCCATGGCCATGTCTATTCCGGAGATCTCCATGCTGTCTATGAGCATGGCCATGTCTATCCCAGAGATCTTCATGCTGTCTATGAGCATGGCCATGTCTATCCCAGAGATCTTCATGCTGTCTATGAGCATGGCAACGTCTATTGTGGAGGTCTTCATGCCATCTATGAGCATGGCTACGTCTATTCTGGAGATCTCCATGCTGTCTATGAGCATGGCTACGTCTATTCTGGAGATCTCCATGCTGTCTATGAGCATGGCTACGTCTATTCTGGAGATCTCCATGCTGTCTATGAGCATGGCTACGTCTATTCTGGAGATCTCCATGCTGTCTATGAGCATGGCCACGTCTATTCTGGAGATCTCCATGCTGTCTATGAGCATGGCCACGTCTATTCCGGAGATCTCCATGCTGTCTATGAGCATGGCCACGTCTATTCCGGAGATCTCCATGCTGTCTATGAGCATGGCCACGTCTATTCCGGAGATCTCCATGCCACATTTGTATATGGTTATACCCCTTTCTTATAATATGGACACTAAAGTGCCCAAGTCACATATAGAGTCACTTGCTAGTCCCATACCCTGAGAGGTTTGCCTGCTGGTCTTGGCCAAAATATCAAGTGGTTTTGTAAATGCATTGCTCCATTTATCCTTTACCCATATAAACAGCACTCCAATCGCATCCAAAGCAACAGTAACATTCCTGCTAATTTTCTGTTACTAAGGTGCAGTTCATAAATTTGTAGCTAGGTGGGTTAGTAGTGTATGTACTGCGGCCAGAGAAGCACCTACCATTTTGCCAGGGTACTGAGATATAGGGCTAGAGTAGCAAATGGAATATTTGCCCCAGGTGAAGAAAAGCCTATCTATGAGTGGCAGTATTCATTGTTAGGGTCAGTTCACATGTTGCAGCTTTGACATGGATTTTAGTACAGGTTACTGATTGTTGTCTGTATTGTGTAGTAGACTCCGCACAGAAAATACTGTGGATTATCTCCATGTGGATTAAGCCCTTTAATAGGGCTAATCCTTGTATCAGTTTGTGGTACATTAAACTGCACTGGGGTAGAAATTTTTCCTCCATGGATGCTCTAGTAAATATGTATGAACATATCTGTAGGGGTAATACGTTAGGTCACATGACTACCTGTTGTGTATACCGTAGTCTGTCTCCAAGAGCAACCAGAAGAATTTTTGAAAGTAGCTGTGCATAGAAATACAGGCGTAAGATAATATGTTTATTAAAATCACTGTGAAATAGATCAAGGAATATATAGGTCAAGTTGCTGAACATATCATGAAGATGTAACCTGTGAAATTTTGTTAGCAGTGGAGTCGCCCTTTAAATGGTCTCTGGTTTGTAGCTACAGTAATTCTATGACACAGAACCATCTTGTCCTTCTACTTATGGTACAGGGATTAGACTACATGATGTAGTGTTCTCTTGTCTCCAATGCCTCGCCATGACTAATGAGTCCTCATAGATTCATCTCTAGAGGAGAGAGATGTGACCGCGTCCTCCGAGCCCTAATCAGTCATTAGCGCTAATAGTCCCAGTGACAAAGGTATTTCTGTCCTAATGTGTGTTCCAGGTGTCATCGTCCTCCTGCTCAGCACATCCTTTTATTTAGTGGAAAGCTGTCCTTCTTCCTGTGCGGTTTGTTCAGAAGAGGCGACTGTCTGTCAAGGACTCCCGTATATAATAGGTAAGAGTCCTGTCAGCGACCTGCATGGATATTGCAGATAGAACAGTAGATGTGTGAGCTCTGGGCCCTTCACGTACAGAATCCACCGGTAATGAATCTCGCTGCGGAAATCATCAAATGTCACATTTCAGGAGAGAAACGCAAAGGCTAGAATAAATACTTTTTCCCCCCAAGGACATACAAAAGCCAGAATTGAATATCTTTTTTGCTATACACAAGGTTTTCTAGCACTACCTGGTATATCAATGGTGAGATCTGTCATACAGTGCTACAAAAAAATTATCAAACAGTTACTTTAATCTGGCATGTAAAAATCAAGAAAATGTGATATAATGTGGGATCTCAAGGAAAAAAGCTGAAAAACTATAAGAAAACGATACGGCATGAGATTGGTTATTTTTTTGCATGTTTTGGTTTGTGGCTTTGGTCATTTTTGGCTTCTTTCCCTGAGGTTCCCGACTCGTGTAGCTGAATTTTATATTCCTTTCTATGATCAATTAATAATTCTGAATATTCGATATTATAGCAAAGAATTGAGTCAAGGAATTTTGCTGTAAATACGTAAAGCATACTTACCAATTTTTAGTGTGTACCACCAATTATATAAAAAAAAAATCATAAATGAATAGTACAAGTGAATATAAGAAAGTTTTTTATATATCTTATTAAGGACATCTGTTTCCTTCTCCACTCAGGTTAAGTTACTTTTTACATAGAAGTCTATGGAGAGGAGAAGGAGGAGGAGGCTCCTGGAAAAGATTCACTCTGCTACACTGTGAGTGAGGGGGCTCGTCTGACACTGCTCTCAAGATTATTGCACAGAATGAAGCAATAAGTTAATTCACCAGCCGGCAGAAGCCTCCTCCTCCTCCTCCCCCTTTCCCTTTCCATAGACTTGTGTGTGTGAGGAGAGTACAGAGACAGATTCTATACAGATAAACAGTCTGGATGATACACTGGGTTCTGGTGAAATTGGTTTCCCCATTATTAGCCAGAATCAGGAACCAATGGAGGACTCGGCCCACTTTCTGAGTTTTTAGAAGGAATGACACCCATAATTTATCAGGGATACATAAGCTGCATTTTCATGAATACTGTCGGGCCCCTGACATACCGGGCCCCACTCCACAGCTGTGTGGAGAAGTGAAAGTTTCTGCTATGTATTTACACATGATATTTTGCAGCCTGGTCTGCATGTTGGCCGTAAGCAGCACGTTCCGCACAGAGACTGACTTTTTAACAATTACATATGGACATTTAGTGTTTTCGGGGAGCGCGGCTTCCACTTAATGACTTATTTCTATGTCCTTAAAAAACAATCTGCAGCGTCATTAGTACAGTTGGTGCCGCCGCTTCTACGACTGGTGTCTGGGCGCATTATTGCTGAAGCTCAGTTTTTAATGCCAGTCTATTTTTTGCCGTTTCCTAAATGAACATACTGAGAAGATGCGATTTCTATCTGATTACAAGTCATTTTCTTCAGCACGAGCTGAAAACCATTAAACTGCTTTCATTTGTCCAAAATAAAATACATATGCCAAGAATGAAGGTTGTTTCCTAGTGCGAAAAACATGTTAGCAGAAAAAAATTTGCATTTGTGTCTTAAAGGGGATTGATATAATTAGAAAAACATGGTTTTGTCTGGTGGCTGTGTCTGGTATTGCAGCTTAGCTCTATGCCTCTGAACACCGGGCAGAGCTCTTGGACAGGTGTCCGCTGTTTCTGGTAGAAAGGAGCGATGTTTTTGTCATCTCATAAAACCCCTTTAACATGCATAGGAGTGTTTTTTTTCTTCTGTGACAAATTTTATAATTGTTAGGCTGTGTTCACATGGAGGAATTTGCTGCGCATTCCGCCCCCAAATCCGGAGCAGACTCCTCCCGAATCCGCCTCCCATTGTTTTCAATGGAAGGCGGAGATAGCAACAGGACATGGAGAAAAGACGCGTCCTGCTCTATCTTGCCGCGGATTCCGCCCCCGGTGTCCGTGGCTCGAGACACGCTCCTGATTAGGCCCATTCATCTGGACTTAATCAGGAGCGGGATGCCGCGACAGAATGCTGAGGCACTGCATTGGCATCCCGTCGCGGCAGACAGCGGCGAAAATTCCGGCGGCGGAAAATGATTTTCATTTTCCGCCGTGTGAACACACTGTTAGTCTTCGATTAAGTTTCTCTTTTTCTTCTCCTTTTAAGATTTTCCTGATCTCTCAGTACATGACATGCATTCAGGGTCAGTTTTATTGCACTGGGCAATAAGCAAAGTTAAGCACACCCAATTTTTTTTTTATAGATTTCAGCCCTCACCATACCAACATGCTGCCATATCATGCCAGGTCATGTCAGGGCATGCAGCACAGGCTCAGAGTTGGAGTCCAGGCTCAGGTCAGGGCATGCAGCACAGGCTCAGAGTTGGCGTCCAGGCACAGATCAGGCCAGGGAGCATGAGTTGAGCTCCAGATCTGGGATCTGGTAACAGGTAGACAGACAGAATAATACAGATTTCAAGGGACACAAGGTACTTTATTCCCTAGATACCCTATCATAGGGGAAGTTGCCTTAAATATTCTAGGGTCTACCATGAAAGGCTGGTAGCAGGTGACTGCACACTGGCTCTTTAAAAACTGGCCAGTGCACGTGCCAGCAGGAGAAAGGAGGCAAGGTCTCATATGAGAGAGCTGGGTTGGAACAAAGTTTTCCGGCGTCCATTATTGCCAGGAGAGCAGAGGTGCTGATGACCAGCAGTTGTATTCATGGGCAATTCCCTTTAAACATATTAATGGTACCAACAATAGCATTCAACCTATTGAAAATTTCCCATCTGTAAAGGATAGTGGGTAGCAATGGCTGGAGATACACTGTAACCATCACAACTGGGCCCATATTCCTGTTCATCCCATAGACAAGGTTGTAGGTAAGAGGCCAGATAGGGCATGTGATGACTTGGAGATATTTATTGGTGTTCCCTATCATTTTACAGCTCTTCCTAGCAGCACCAAGGTTGTGGTTGTTACAGACGGAGATGTCTCATTCATCGGAATCAACACCTTCACTCAACTCTTAGACCTCACCTTACTTAGACTGAGTGGTAACAAAATCAAGGAGATACATAATGGAGCCTTCACCAACCTCACCAAACTGAGGACCTTAATCTTGGATGACAACCAGATATCGTCTACGTCCATCACTAATGGAACCTTCTTCCCCCTCACAAACCTGGAAACTCTGCAGCTGAACAGTAATTTATTCTGTAGCATTGATGGGACTTGGTTTGGGAAGACAGAACATCTTATAAGACTGGAGATAAATGGGAACCAGATCACAAACTTGACACATGACAGTTTGGGATCCAACGCTCTCCACCGTCTACAGCACTTGGACTTGTCCAGCAATTTTATCAGTTTTATTCACGAAGGCACTTTTCAGAGCCTCCAACAACTCAAGGAACTGGACCTGTCCAAGAACCGACTGACCAAACTGCCAGACCTGTTCTCTTTCTTGCCTCATCTCACCCTCTTGAACCTGGGCCATAACTATTGGAACTGCAGCTGTGAGCTTCACCAGCTGGCAGATTTCTTAAGGAATTATACAGATTCCACTAGAAGAATCCTGAAAAATAGAAACAATCTTCAGTGTAGTTATTCCAGCAATCCGGCGGTCATATCTCTGCTGCAGCTGACAGACAGGAACTGCGGATCCAAGTCTTATAACATCACAGTTATAACAAGGGAGAAGAGCAAAGGGTCTACCAGAGAAGGTCTTCTCATATCTATCCTGGTCATCACAGGTAGGACCATTGATACAATATCACATTGTAGAATGAGATCATTTGTCAGGTTTTCCATTCATTATTCATTCAAGATTCTATTCACAACCAGGAGAGAGCCAAATGTATATCTGTAACCATCTGGATCCTCAGGTGCAGGAAACTTTTGAGCCCCACCCCTGACCCGCCCTGGAGGTTCCTTTAGCAGGTGCTGTTTGTGAATCGAAATTTCTAGGTGTGGAGAAAATGCTGGTTATTTTTGTCAATTATCAAAATGAAGTGAATGAAGAAAAGAGAACTGTAAATCCCATCAATATTTGGTGTGATCTTTGCCCTTTGCCTTCTTCTCAGTACTTACAGACAGTTTTTGGCAGAACTGGGCAGGGAGGTTGTTCCCGCCGCCATCTTGGAGAACTAAGCACAGATCTTCTGTGGATGTTGCTTGCTCCAATCCTTCTGTCTCTTCATGTCATCCCAGACAGACTGGATGATGATGAGATCAGGGCTATATCTGTGGGGGCCGGATCATCACTTCCAGGACTCCTCCAAAGGGCAAAGGTCACACCAAATATTGATGGGATTTACATTTCTCTTTTCTTCATTCACTTCATTTTGGTAATTGACAAAAAATAAACTATTAACCCTTCTATTTATGAAAGCATTCTTACTGCGCAGCAGTTTCTCCACACCTGCCTAAAATTTTTGCAGGGTACCGGAATGCTACTTAAAAAGACATGTCCGCTCTCCTGACATGTCCGTTTTAGTAAATGGTTATATTCACAATGAACGTTGTGCCGTTCCTCTGTTATTCCTCCTAGAAATTTATGAGTAAATGGACCACTGGGTGTTACCATTTGGAGGTGGGTTCCCAGGCAGTCTGAAAATGTCCAATCAGTGCTGTCAGTATCAGACTATGCAGGGTTACACCCCATTGATGAAGGGAATGGTAAAACCCAGCTTTTCATTTATTCATACATTCCCCGGAGGACTAACAGAGGAACAGCACAACAAAGTGATATAAGAAAAGATGTTCCAGAATTGTTATTTCTTTGGGAATACAAGTATTTGCTGAAACAGACATGCCAGGAGAGGAGACAGATATTCTTTAATTTAAATAGGTCTAAAATTCCTAATAAATTTTTGACAAAAAGGGGCAGATTTACTAATATCTAAAATAAAGTCAACATAAACTTAGAGGAAACTGGCAGAAAATACACCAATTTATCACATTGTGTGATAAAGTTGACACAATCCCACTTTTTTTCTATACAGCCAAAAAATTTTTCATTGTAAAATTCTGTTTTCCTTCCACCACCACTAGGTGGAGCCCACTGCAGAGGGATGAATAAAAGTTGCAGTGAGCTCCCCCAAGTGGTGACATAGAGTAATGCATTATGACTTCTCATGAACGGTTCAGAGGCCAGCCTCCGGATACAAACTGAGGGGAGGAGGGGAATCTGATCTGGGGCAATTATGGTGGCCATAACCTTTGTCACCCACCATGGGCCCTTATAAGCGGGTTTACTGATGGCTCCACTATTGTATTTTTTTATATGCAGCTGTATTTTTTACTGGTTTGCACTTTCATTGCAGGATTCATCGCTCTCTCTTTCCTCATCATCCTCATTACAAAGTGCACTCTAAAGTCGAGCAAGCCGAATGAGCAGGGTCCAACAAGGTGCTCATGCCGAGAAGCCCAACAGCTTCCAAGAATCCGAGGCCCCGTCCAAAAAGTCAATGTGACCCATGAAGAGCTCAGTGATGTTATGTCTTCAGTGGACTCTCCCAGGAATGCTAAACCTTTCCTTAAGAAGCCCGCCGGTTCACTCCATCTGGGATGTAACGTGCAGGAGTCAGGCAAGTCTTTGAGAGGCGGCGGCACAGAAAGCCTGCCAGGAACGTACTACATCTGTTTCAACTGTCGGCTGGTGCAGTGGCGCCCCCCTCCCCTGCAGCGATGTTTGACACTAATGAAGTAGGCCGCATTTCAAGCAGCATTCAAAGGATTCCTGGTAATCCGAAGGACTTTGTGCATGCTGCTCCATGGGAAGGTGCGAACACAACTGTCTTACAGGAATTGTCAAGATTTAATAAAGGTAAAGCTTTCTGAGAGATAACCTGTTAAGATTTTTTATATTGCTCCCTTTGTACTGAAATCCTACTGTCAAGTGAGCTGCGATCCGAGGCGGCGGTGCGCTTCCTTCCCTGCAAGACGGGGTTAAGAAAACACAACTTTTGTTGAATTAGTGTCAGCGGACTACGGCGAATTTACAAGTTATTATTTCCAAGGGATTATCTGAAATGTAGAGGCAAACAGAGGGTTATGTGGATTGCTCGTGGATATGGCGGGCAGGAATGTCACCTTGTTTTAGGTCTGGGGTGGACAATGACAATTGGCTAGTGGTCAATCTTGTGGAAATCGCTTCATATGATGCACACACCTGAGATATACCAAATACTATAACAGTGATGATAGTATGGCAGAGTGGTGATATAGTACCGCCATACAGTGCTCATATAATAGTGCTAAACAACAACCATAAACTGCCCAAGTAATAGAGCGGCTACATAATATCAACACACTGTACTCAACAGGCAAACCTAGTCCCATGCTGAGGCTGCCATAATGGTTGCGACAGGCCCTCCCATCCAAGAGACCCTGCAATGGGCACCAGTCTGTTCAATGTAGTACAGGTTCTTATTAACTTCAGCGGACTACAAATCCCTACATGCATTTCAGCACATGGGGATTTGTATGAAATTCAGAGGACTGGAAGTTGACATTCCGGGTCAGGCTGGATTTAGGCCTCATTCAGATAAGCAGATTGTACACTTGTTTAAATGGTCACATTAAAGTCTGAATGAATCAATAGTACAAGTGAATATAAGACTATAAGAAATTTTATAAAATAACTTAATAGAGAAAAATGCTTATTTCTCCATTTATCAGAAGCTATTCCTCCCTCCTAAAACGCTTTACTCACTCTAAATTCTATGCTAAATCCATCTTGGTCTCCCAAGATGGACTTTAAACTCATTGAAGTATCAGATTACATAATCACGTGTGTCCATAGAAGTCTAGGAACAAGGGGAGGAGTGGAATTTATTTATTTTGCTGGCTTACGCAAGAGAGAGAAACAGAGTCATATATACAGATGCAGCTGCTGCAGCAAAAAGGTATTCTATTTAACCCCAAGTGCTTTATTTACATTAATAGTGTTCAGTACTTCTCTACAATCTCCTCCATGATGTGTCTGAGTGAGTAAGAGTGAATTAGGGAGCACTGCAAACTACAGATAGAGCTTACAGGGGAAAATTTCAAAACACAAGTCCCCTAATGGCCATACACACGCGGACAAAATTGTTGGCACCCCTCGTTTAATGAAAGAAAAACCCACAATGGTCCCAGAAATAACTTGAATCTGACAAAAGTAATAATATATAAAAATTCTATGAAAATGAACAAATGAAAGTCAGACATTGCTTTCCAACCAGGCTTCAACAGAATTTTTTAAAAAAAGAAAACTCATGAAACAGGCCTGGACAGAAATGATGGTTCCCTTAACTTAAGCTTGTGACTGAGTCCAAGCTATCTGACACTGGGCATCACATTTCTCTCTAGAATCCCTTGCTAGTCTTGAGATTTCATTGTACCCTGCACAGATTCAAGACACCCTGTGCCAGATGCAGCAAAGCAGCCCCAGAACATAACAGAGCCTCCTCCATGTTTCACAGTAGGAAAAGTGTTCTTTTCAAGATATGCTTCATTTTTCCGTCTGTGAACATAGAGCTGATGTGCCTTGCCAAAAATTTCGATTTTTGGCTCATCTGTCATAGGACATTCTCCGAGAAGCTTTGTGGCTTGTCAGCATGTAGGTTGGCAAATTCCAGTTTTGTCAGATTCAAGTTATTTCTGTGACCATTGTGGGTTTTTCTTTCATCAAACGAGGGGGACCAACAATTTTGTCCATGTGTGTATATAGTGTTATTTCTCACATACACACACCTGGCAGCTTATCTTGAGAAGTATATGAAAAATTAGAGATGGGTAAACCTCGTAAGAGGAACTTCACAAATTTCCTTGAGGTTCAACTGTTTCAGTCTGAACTGGAAGTGCTACTATTATACCTTGGGGTTTGTTCAGACACACACTTATACTCACTTTCCATTTCCTCTCCTGGGCTCCCTTGTAGTACTTGGCGCTCCATCAGGGTACTCTTTGGTCTCTTTCTGGCCTCCTGGGTGAATTCACAGGCCTTGGGAGACTGCTAAGGCTTCGTCATGTGGGGTGCGCTAATGTCATGGCATTTTAATGCAAACATCATGATGCTGGCATGCCCCACATGTCGCTGAGGCCCAATCACAGACCTCAGTGGTCCCCTTGGACTTATGACATCACTCCAAAGGCTGGAAGAGTCCAAAAGACAACTAAAGAGGACCTCAAGATAGCCCAGGAGATGTGAGGAAAGGTGATATTAGTGTTTATGTTTCATCACCTCCCCTGGGCCTCCACTTATACGCCAAAATTTCCAAAAATTTCCGGTTCATTCATCTCTAAGTTTAATCAGTGGTTCTACTGGATTGATGTATAGTACCATATGTGTCTATGGTGACATAATTTTTGCTCCATAGATCTATGGGTGAGTCTGACTGTTGCATCCAGAATACAGATGGGTACAACCGATTGAACAAGGCATGACTTGGCACGACCCTGCCACTAGACAATTCTCATAAATCTCCCCATAAACTGCTCACATAATACCAACACACAAAGCCCATATAACATGGCCATGAAGTGCTTAAAGGGATATTCTCAATTTAAAATTATATGGCCGTATAATGCATAAAACTTGGCACCGTGCACAAAATAACACCGCCTTACAGTGTTCAAATAGTAGTTCCATACTGTGCTAAGTAGACAATGGTCAAACCATTGAGCGACTACAGTCATAAAGTTATATTTGGCATTAGTATTTTTATATGTTGTGACCTCCTATGTGCAGCGAAGTGTCCCTACAGTGATATAATCAGGTCAGGAGTATGAATTCATAAGAACTAGTGTGAACACTCTTTAATATACTAGCGCCGTCTCCCAGGTGTTAGGTTAAACTTTGCTAAATGGCTTGTAAAGTGTAACAGCTTTGTTAATGAGGGCAGCGCAGAAGGGCAGGGCTTCACGCCAGAACAATGAATTTATAGCAGGTCACAGTGAAGCCCGTGATTTACAGCCGCACCGCCAGAAATAAATTAAAAATGGTTATTACTATTCGCCAGAGTTAGTTGCATCTGGACGAGCCGCCTAGAACAATATCAGTAAAATAGTCAGCGGTGACGCCATTGCTTCGGCACAAGAGCTACGTGCGGCTCACAGGAATCATTCATATGGCTACTTACTAGCCAACCCATGACAAAATCCAAGAATTCTAGAACTGTCCTGGAATATAACACATCTGTGACCATTTTTCCCTTATCATGTTTCCATACAGACACTTAACAAGGGAATGTTCGGAGATTTCAGCTCTAAAGCTTGCAGAATTGTGAATGCAGCTCTGGAGTATAATGGTCCATTAACACACAAGCATCTGCATGGTTTAATACATTCTTCTCTTCTGTCGTAAGGGCAAGAGGAACGGATTAAATAATAAAATGGATCTGTCTAATGATGGACAACAATGGATCTTCAGAGTATAGAGCGTAGTTTCTAGAGACCATTATTTGGCTGACACTGGCTAACCTGAGGTGGGGGTCTAAGGTATCCTCCCATTGGTCACTCTTAACCCCACAAGGGTTTGTGGACTTTACCAATCGAATACCCATATTACGGCCCCCAGGAGCTGGTAGAGGGCTGAGTTAGATTGTGTAAGAACAGGAAGGGCAGAAAACAGAAGGTCCAAATTCGGTAGCAGAAGACAAGGTCAGGGGTCAGATCATAGCTATCCAAAATCATCCAAAGTTAGGCAAGCCAAAAGAAAAACAGAAAATCCACAAATGCAAACAGATCAATTCCAGGATAATCATCACCAGGACTGATAACCATGCATTGGGATAATTTGGATATTTCCCCTAAAGAGGACCTTTCATCACCTCCAACAAGTCCAGCTATTTACATCATTTCATAGTTGCTGCTCCACTGATTTCAGCACAGTTGGAATTTTTTCTCTAGCCCCCACCATTACTGAGCAACCAAAACTGTTAGTTTTGGTACCTGATATGGTATTTAGGCATACTGTCGGTGTCAGGCAGGAGCAGAAAAGGGGTGTGATTCTGAGCTATGACACTGGCTGCCTCTGATTAGAGCTCTGAGTCACGCCCCCTGCCTGACACCGCCCCTTCTGACACTACAGAGCTTAAATAGAACATCAGGCACCAAAATTAACCGCACTTGTTGCTTGGGAATGGTGGGGGCTAGAGAAAAAATTCCAACTGTGCTGGAGACAGTGGAGCAGAACCTATTCACAGATGATAAGAATTTGAATTGGTGGAGGTGGTGAAAGGTCCTCTTTAAGGTCCCCTGGAAAGTTGATGCCATAGGGAATGCCAGATCTTGATCCTGTGGGTGAAGGAGTGCACACCAAAGAAGCGAAGGGCTAGTTATGGCATTCCCTTGGCAACAGAGCACTGCAGCAGCTTGTGTTGCTCCAAAACCACACCGTACTTATTAGTAAGACATATGCCAAGGTGCACATGCCTGTAAAAAGATGGCAGCCTGCATCAAGTGCACCTTGGTTTTGTAAGATATAACAGTCTTGTGAACCGATAACATTCTTTCCATCTATCCAGATTTCCATATGGACAGTATACATATACATAAACTCAGAAAAGGGGCAGGTCCTAATAGGAAAGGGGTGTGGCTAATCACACATGTGGGTGTGGCTCTTGTTGTAGCTCTAACTGGTAGTTGGGCATTAATAGTTGGCAGTTGATCAACATTTTTACATTTAAAATGACCAATTAGACATAAAATATTAAGAACTATTGCACTTTCTTTGTACATATCTTGAGTGACGTCATGACTTCAAGAGTCTGTTGGTCATTTGACCTAAATGTTCAGCTCTATCTAGGTAACTATAATTGGATATCCTGTAATACACTTTTTTTCTGCTAACAGCAAACCATTAAAATTTAGCTTTGGGTGTGAAAGGAGTAGAAAACGTCATGTAGCTAAAAATCGGTACATGACATAAATAGTTTGCCAAGTTACATAACATCTTGTCTAAACGTTGTCACCAGTGGATCAATCCTTTAATAAGAAAGTCACCATGACACTGTTCAGAGCTATTCATTTCTTCTGCAGTGGCCACTACAGGGCAAATATAGTATTACTTGCAGCCACTCAAATTGATAGCCTCGTAGTCCTCTGTGATGCCCCCAGTTGTCATATCTTGATGTCTACTGTAAGGTTGTCCAACTTCTAATGTCTTTGTTATCATCCTACAGGTGAGACAAGTATAAGAAGATCCTTTCTCCCTAAAGATGACATGATGAGAATCAAACCTGACAACATTCCCAAACCGGATCTCTGCTACAACCTGTTGGAAAAATCACAAAGAAATATGGGTCCGTACCAGCAAAACGCTGATGTCATGAGTCATTTAACAACAAAGGGATCGGCGGAAATGAAGATGCATACCGCAAGACCGCCACAGTGCACCCATCGATCACAAAGAGGTGGCCCCGGTGTTCTTCTGAATGAGAGAAAAGATATTTCTTCACAGACAGACAATGACCTTATCTGTAAATACATGGAATGTGATAAATTAGAGGAACCCAGAAGACAAATAACTGAACCGGAGACACAAAATGTAAAATTTGAGGAACAGAAAATTCAAACTCGTGTCACCGAAGAAAATTGTTTTTTGAATAATGACAGCGTTCTGCTGTCAGCCCGGATAAGAAAAGTGAATATTCCAAAGAGTGTTGGTTTTTATATACCACATATTCAGCACAAGTCAGACATGGCGGTAAACACACCTCAATCACGGCAGGAACAACTCGGCCGCACGCACCTTGGGAGCAAGTATCTACTGACTATAAATAACAAAGATTATGAAGCTAGACAGACAAGCTACACCGGCACCCTGGTGGATACCTTGAAGGATGTTTACATCAACAGCAACACAATGTATGCAAGAAAAGAACAAGACTACTTAAGGGTGAAAGTTAATCTGCAACCGTTTCGGAAAGTCAGGGTCCATCCCCAGCAAAATGTGGAGGTCACCAAAAGAGGCCAAAGTCCTAAATGTCCACCACTGCAGTCACCGAGAAAGAAATTTAGACAAAGCAATTCATCATCATCTTCTGCTGAGATAAAGGAGACGAGTCAAGTCATAACGATGGAGGATAAAATATCTCATGTTCACCCAACTAAGTTGGGAACAGTCTCGAAAGACTGTCCAAGTTCAAAAGCTGAAGATCCTCCTGATAAAGTGTCTAAGAAGATGGAAAGAAGCAAAAATGGAAATGATATATCTGGTAAAGCAGCAATGACACCACTTAAAGAAAAGGATGATAAGCTCGAAGGTCTTCCCAATGGGACAGTAGAAGGTTCCTCAACGAATGTTCTTGAAGATCAAGGTTCAAAAACTGCCTTCAACTCTTTGAAATCTGAAGAAAACCTTTCAATAGAGCAAAGTCTAAATCACAGTGAGCTTAAAGATCTGGAGATACAAGGCGAGAGTGAGGAGTTAACAGAGAGTAAGCTGCAGACACAGTTGGAAAGCCAAGATAACGCTAGCACTCTCGGCGGCAATGTGCTTGATCCAACACCGTCAAATGTCACCGGTATTTCTGGAGGAACAGACTCTCCGTCATGTGGAAATAACATTAACTGTGAAATAGATATTGCTGGTTCATCATTGCCAGGTAATAAGGTCAATGGCCATTTAGAGGGCAATAGAAAGGATGATAGTACTGAAGCGGGTCATTTGCCCAGACCCGATAATTCAATTAAAAACACCACAATCAATGAAGCCACGGATAGAGAGATTAAGGAGGCCCACGACAGTTCTCTGGCTGATTCCAAGGCAGACGAAACAGGGCGCCATGAAGGGAGTGTAAAGGAAGATGTACACTCAGAAGGAAATGAGAAGGCTACGGATCATGTGGACCATGGAAAAATATTTTCTACTGCTGGTTTACAAAGCACTCCCGAAAGAGAGGCTCCACCATTGAGCGCAGTCATTGACCTTCAATGTAGCATTAATCAGCAGGTGGAGAAGATACGAGCCCAGGATCATAAACTTGATGAAATGAAAGTCACTCAACGAGATGTTGAGTTAGAACCAGAACTTCCCCTCAAGTCACATCAGTCACGAGAAGCTGGGTCTTCTGTAAAGGATGAGGTTCCTTTAATTCCAAGGCAAAATAATGAGGCTCCAGAGGGGCCGGCGGCTCATACATCCGCATTACCTCCTCAACAAAACAGGCAAAGTAATGCAAATAACAATCACTCCAAAACATCTGCGGAGAGCGGGAGGAAACGTCTCAGCCTGTCAGACAGCTCCAAAGTCATCATTGTTGTAGAAAGTCTAAATGAAACAATCAACATACAAAAATATCTGAGTGAACGCAGCGCAAGACACCACACCTGGCAGACAACAAATCATTCCGGTAAGGAAAATGACAGTGCATCAGGAGAAGGCAGCCAGAAGAAGAAAATCTGCCTCATCCTTCCCGAGAAATCTGGAGCACGAGACCTGAAATCATCCAGCAAAAAGATCAAATGACTTTGCTGAAACTTGTCAAAGTGAGTCTGTCACCAGAACCAGCATATCACCCCAGCCCCGCAGATAGGTTAGTGTCACCAGGACCAGAATATGAACCCAGCCCCGCAGATAGATAGGTTAGTGTCACCAGACCCAGCATATCACCCCAGCCCTGCAGATAGATAGGTTAGTGTCACCAGGACCAGCATATCACCCCAGCCCTGCAGATAGATAGGTTAGTGTCACCAGACCCCAGCATATCACCCCAGCCCTACAGATAGATAGGTTAGTGTCACCAGAACCAGCATATCACCCCAGCCCTGCAGATAGATAGGTTAGTGTCACCAGAACCAGCATATCACCCCAGCCCTGCAGATAGATAGGTTAGTGTCACCAGCATATCACCCCAGCCCTGCAGATAGATAGGTTAGTGTCACCAGATCCAGCATATCACCCCAGTCCTGCAGATAGATAGGTTAGTGTCACCAGAACCAGCATATCACCCCAGCCCTGCAGATAGATAGGTTAGTGTCACCAGACCCCAGCATATCACCCCAGCCCTGCAGATAGATAGGTTAGTGTCACCAGTACCAGCATATCACCCCAGCCCTGCAGATAGATAGGTTAGTGTCACCAGACCCCAGCATATCACCCCAGCCCTGCAGATAGATAGGTTAGTGTCACCAGTAGCAGCATATCACCCCAGCCCTGCAGATAGATAGGTTAGTGTCACCAGAACCAGCATATCACCCCAGCCCTGCAGATAGATAGGTGTCACCAGAATCAGCATATCACCCCAGCCCTGCAGATAGATAGGTTAGTGTCACCAGCATATCACCCCAGCCCTGCAGATAGATAGGTTAGTGTCACCAGAACCAGCATATCACCCCAGCCCTGCAGATAGATAGGTTAGTGTCACCAGACCCAGCATATCACCCCAGCCCTGCAGATAGATAGGTTAGTGTCACCAGACTCAGCATATCACCCCAGCCCTGCAGATAGATAGATCAGGGTCACCCAAGTCAAACAGTGTTGATTTGGCTACGGTGATAGGCTCCCTTTAAAGAGCAGTTTTGCTCTATATCCAAAAACATCCCTAGAGTAAGTCATCCTCCTCTGTCAAGGTCTTAAAAATTAGGCTCAGGTGTTTTTAGCTGTATCTGTCGCTGGGAAACCAATATGGTTACTCATCTTTCTTAAAGCCCTACATAGGAAATTTGTCTAGTTAAAGGAACTGTCCAGTTTGCCCTTTAAGGAATACTGAGTGAACAGAGGGGTGTCCTCTCTTCAGGATCCTGATGTCTTGACCAGAGTGGTTATTAAAAGTGTCTCTCGCTCTGGAGGACCTGTCATGTCCTCTGTTACACAGACAACATATTGATTTGAATGGGCAATGTGTAATTCTTAATCCGCCCTGTGGTGGCACTGCAGGGAAACTGATCACTTTCCGCCAGGTCTCCTCATACATTGCTGGAGGTCTCAGCAAGTGGACACTTTATGATCTACTTATTGTCAGGGGAACTACCAACAAATAGAGATTGTACATCAAAATTGAGCTGTAAGATGGTCATAATAAGGTGGCATAAGCCACGAGACATTATATATTATTACATAGCTATTATAATATACTATATATATTGTATAGCCAGGGGGCTCTCCTTCAGCATTTTATCTGGGGGCCCCAGGGTACCCCCTAAATGACTTAGTCACCTATTCAGATATAACAAAGAATCTACATTGCTGACCAGAACTTTTAGCAACCTAAAAATATTATATTTACAGGTTATGTTATTTCTTGCAAATCTGCGCTTTAAAGGGACACTAAACCTACCATGTAAATTTGCTTTGCAGCTATTTTTCCCTGTTATCAGCCATTCCAAAAAAAGAGGTGTGGACATCTGTGCTCCCATGATCACTTCTTTATGTCACATATCTCCAGTGTACAGTAAAGATGTGCGACAGACCCCAGCGGCTCTGCCAAGAAATTGCATTACTGTCTCTTTAAGGACTATTCCAGTTTATTGATATTTGTAGTAATCTAAATTACAAGAAAACATTGGAATCTTATATCATAGAAGAATATTATCGTTTACATTTTTTTTTTATATTTTGCATGGTTGATTGTCAAAAATTGTACACGACAAAGGAAAGAATAAATACACCTCCTGTCCACTAGGTGGAGACATTTCATTTCTTATTATTATTAATTGCAGACTTTTTTTTTTTCCCAAAAGCAATCACTTACTCCTGACACCGACACAAGAAAGCAATTCTTATCTGTTGCTTAAATATGATTTTATTTTGGTGGATGTGCCTTGTTATCAATGTGACAAATAGGTTAATTGTGGCGCATAAATTACAACGTGCACAAAATATTATGCCAAGCTCCGAAATGTGGCATAAAAGAGTGAAGAAAGGCTGAGACCCGTATCTACCATAAAGACAAGATCCTCAGTACAATGGATTAGACACAGCGATTAATTTACAGCATCACTCACTGGCTGCTGTAGAACTACAAGTCTCAGCATATCCAACATCCACTCACAAACCACACACAGGTGGTTCAGTGCGTCTGTCTTTTATTCGGCAGCTCCAACAATGGCGGACTGATGAAGAGGGTCTAGCTGCAGGGACCCCTGGCATGTACCCGTTTACATGATGGCCATTAAAGTCCAGGATACACAATGTAATATACAGGAGGGGAAAGTCCTTAATGGGAGGGGATCCTGAGCATTGAACCCCTATAGGTCCATATATACTGAAAGACTATCCCCCTACTGGTTATCCTAAAAGGGGGCACAGTATAAAACTGTTTTGCCCTAGCATAGCTTCTATTCAGCACCAGATCCTTCCTCCACAGTAAAAGGAAAGTTCTACAGTTTTTGCCACTTTTTTGTAAAAATTACAAAAATAGTCTAAAAAAACCAAAAAAAAATCAAAAGAACTTCAACTTGGAAAGTCTGATGATCATGGCGATCAGCTGCAATCTCCTAGCGAATCTGGAAGCAAGAGTTCAATTTCCCTGCAGCACCACCACAGGCGAAATGAGGTATTACATAGTTCTCATTGTAATGTATCACTTCTATTTTATTTTATTGTGCTTACTTATATAGCGCCATCATATATAGTCATGGACCTGGTGGGTTCTCCAGAGAATAAGACACTTTTTGTATCCATTCTATACTGTGGTTAATAAATAAGGGTCCTGAATAGCAATGTCAAAATTCCTTAATAAGTATAACTGAAGCCCCCTAAAAGTGTTGTTAAGATACCTTTGCATAAAAAAAGCCAATATTACTTACTTCAGGACATGCGTTCCATCCTCTCATCAACAGTGATGATATGGGCTTGGGTATAGAATATCCTATAGGTGGTCTGATATGATGATACGCCATGTCGGCAGCGGCAGCAGCTGTAAAAGCACAAAGAGAAATCTCAGAACCAGCGGGCATGGAGAACATCCACATAGTGGGGTATGTATAATATATATCAACATGCCTACAGATGGTGATCATCTACATGGTGAAGACTGTGGCCTATTAATACAGTCCGGATACAGAAGACTGGCACTACCATACAGTGCACTGGCGGACTCTACACAATGTATTTAGACCCCATATAATAATATAATGTGCTTCCGATGTGGGGCCGAGTTTGCAGCGGAATATACTTGGATAACACTTAGTGTTATCCCGACTGTATTCCGTGATGTACTCACCTCTATGAGGCCTTCGCATGCGTTCTGTTCCAAAGACACAGACCAGCATAAGACCTGCTCTATGTTCATTGGAACAGACCAATGGACGGCCCCTTGGAGGAGCATCGTATGGCACACCCGTTCCTGTGCATGAGTCCTTACCCTATAAACTATGTGCCCTTATAAATCTATAAAATCACACAACAAAGGGTTTTCTTCATGATGTGTAATAATGACATGTAGTGACCGCAGTGAGGAGGACGTGTCCTTCCTGCCATGTTGTCTCCATTACTAGAAGATGTGGTGAGGACGGTGTAGGGCGACTCCGATAATGATCTTACAGCTATATAAGAACTATTTGCAGATATCACATGTAGGGAACTGCCATTTCTACTAGTATATAATGTATCTGGCTTCTTTGCCCCTGCAGTTTGGCTTCAGAGACCCCAGGCATTTAGTGCAAGTTTTGTTTTGTAAATACAGTGAGTCAGACACATGTGAGGCAGAGCTGCTGGGGGGAGAGATGTGAGCAGAGCTGCTGGGACAGACATGTTATGTCTGGGGGAGTCTAAGAGCCACTTGTTCCTCTTTACTTCACAGTATATAGTTAGGTATGTGTTACCCCCTATATACTCACAGGACCTAGCTAGTAACCGTAGTTAGGGATCCATATATATATATAGTTCAGGGCAGTGATAGGTTAGGCTTCCGAAGGCCAACTAGCTAGTTAGAGGCCCGGTGGCACTAGTAGTTTAGCTGGCAGGTTAAGGACTCAGTGTTAGGGTAGTCAGGCCTGTATCTACTGCCGTCACCGTCGCCCTGTTTGCTGCCTGTGAAGGATCTCATCATCATCATCATCTCCTGATCGGCTGTCTGTCATCTCCTGGAAGAATCCGAGGATCCACAGTCATCCACAGGGGCCCCTGCATCTCTTCTGTTGCCTGGAGGTATTGTGCACTGGACTCTTGCTATATATTTATATATATACCCGGGTATATAACCTAAGACGGTTGAGGACTTGCTGGTTGTTGTAGTATTGCTGTGTTCTGAGTATATTTTATGTATGTATTATTACCCTGTTGATTCTTATAAAGCTACTGTTATAACCTTATGTGGTATCTGTATGTATTCTTCAGACTGTGAGATTAGTACAGTGATCCTTGTTAAGGCTACTAACTGTACTTCATGGGTAAGTCCCAGGAAGAGATCCTCCCTGTAATACAGAGGCTCTATCCTGGGTGGAGGCACTGATATATTTCATATATGTTCCCACTCTTCCCTTCAGCGAAGGCTTCAGGTCCCATTATACACACAGGTCAGCGCCAGAGTCTGTTGCGGGAGGGATAATACTCATACCCCCCCCCCCCAAATAGGGCTACATTTGGAGGCACTGCTGAGATTTAGAAGTGGGAATAGTCATTGATATGGAGAAGCGATATAGCTCAGAGGGGAACCTCCCACTAGCTACTACATGGGATTACCGACCTCCTGTTCCTCCCCTGGTTCAGGTAAAGGAAGAACCCCGCTCAGCCAGTTACCCCCCCCAGTATGGCCGTCGCTAGCAGTTCCTCTAGTGACAGTGCTATTAGCACTTTAGCCAGGCTGACTGAAATGTTAGCTCAGGGCCTGCAGGCCACTCACTACAAGAAACTAAAAGTATTCTCTGGTAATGTCCCAGTACCACAAGGGGAGGAAAACTTTGAGATATGGAAAGAACATACTCTCCAATGCCTGAAGGAATGGTCTTGCTCTGAAGAAGGCAAGCGGCAGCGTATCAGTGAAAGTTTGCGGTCTCCTGCTGCAGAATTGATCCGCTTGTACAGAGACTCTCATGAAGGAGTGAGTGCATTGGACTATATACAAGTACTGTCTGATCACTTTGAGCCATACTATGACCTTGCCCAGATGGTTGCTGATTACCGAATGGTTCGTCAAAAAGAAGGGGAAAATGTCTCTACTTTTATTAACCGTTTACAGCTACTTCTTTCACGTCTGGTGTACCACGCAGCTATATCTACTTCAGAGGTAGACGCTATGAGAACCAGTCAGTTGGTGAGAGGGTTACAACCTCATCATCCTCTTGCTCAAGTACTCAAGGTCTTACTATCTGATAGAGTCCTTCCATTTCCTGACTTAATGAAGTTAGTGAAGAAACAAGAAGCTGACATTAGTTTTAGTACCCCTAAGAAAGCGAAAAGCATCTCTAAAGAAGATGTTGTTCCTAATTCAAACAAGGACAAACCAGTGGAGCGGTCAGAACTTAGACAGTCCGCCACTCCACCCACTGCCACTCAATGGAGGAAGGATGCTAGAACCTGTTATAAATGTGGTCAGACGGGCCATAGTGCCAGACAGTGTACGGAGGACAGTGAGGGATTGAGACACAGTGCTGTCTTCTCTATTCAGAATCAAAGACACCGAAGGAAGGCGGGCCGAGTAAATACCAGAGGCGCTATCGCGGGCTCCAGGTCCGTTGTCAAAGTCACTGTCAATGGTCATGCCGCTCCTGCCCTGTTTGATACAGGATCTCAAGTGACCCTGATTTATCGCTCGTTCTACCAAAAGTATCTGAGGGATATACCTCTTCAGTCTACAGGACAAATGAAATTGTGGGGGCTTAATTCAGGATCATATCCTGTAGATGGCAGCCTACAAGTAGTTATAGCTGTCCCTGAATTAGAAGATCAGAGTGTCGCTCCCATGAAGATTACGGCTCTTGTCTGTCCTGATACAGGGGATTCTTGTGCAGCTCCTGTGATACTTGGCACTAATTGTCCCGCAGTGCATTATGCTTTTCAGAAGTTTCTTGGAAGAGATTGGAACCCTGCAGCTCAGCCGGTGAATATATCTTCTGATCTTAGAGAACTCTGTGATGCCCTGTCTACTGGCTATCGACATGGAATGGTATATCATATCGGTGAGAGAACCGTGGAAGTTCCTGCCGGCGGGGAGAGAATTCTGAGAGTAGCCTCCAGCATTGCTCCCGATTTGCTTGAAGGGGGGAGTTATGTCCTTATGGAAACCCCTGAAGAAATGATTAACCAGAATGGCTGGATGGTGATCCCAGAGAGAAAGGACTGGAGAAATAAAGTGGAGTTATCTACCTGTGTGACAGTGAGGAACTGTTCACCGCATCCGATTGTAATTGGACCATACCAGAATGTGGCCCACTGCTACCCTGTGCTTGGAGTAAATCCATACGCTGAAGTGTGCAGGATTCAAATCCGAGATGCAATCCCTAATCTCAATCTTGACTTGAGTGATCCACATTTACCAGAGGCCTGGAATCAGCGACTGACACAGAAGTTGTCTGAATTATCGGAAGTGTTCTCCATGGATGATATGGATGTAGGTTGTGCTAAAAGTGCTCAACACACTTTCCGATTGACCGATTCTACTCCCTTCCGGGAGCGACCACGGAGAGTTGCTCCAAAGGATGTTGATGAGTTAAGACAGACTCTACAGCAAATGAAAGGTCAGGGGATCATTGTGGACAGTAAGAGCCCCTATGCCTCACCTATTGTGGTGGTAAGAAAAAAATCTGGAGCAATTCGCCTATGTGTGGATTACAGAACTCTGAACCGGAGAACCTTACCTGATCAGTATACACTGCCGAGAATTGAAGAAGCTCTGGAAGCTCTGAATGGAAACTGTTGGTTCACAGTGCTGGACCTAAGATCGGGATACTATCAAGTCCCAATGGCACCTGAGGATCAGGAAAAGACAGCCTTCATATGCCCCTTGGGTTTCTTTCAGTTCACTCGTATGCCGCAAGGTACAAAAGGTGCGCCAGCAACGTTCCAAAGGTTGATGGAAAGAGTGTTAGGTGATTTAGTGCCCCGGGAATGCCTTGTATATCTTGATGACATTATTGTGTTTGGAAAGACGCTGGAAGAACATGAAGAACGACTCATGAGAGTACTCCATCGCTTAAAAGAAGAGGGGCTGAAGTTGTCGGCTGACAAATGCAAATTTTGTAGATCTTCGGTCACTTATGTAGGTCATATTGTTTCTGCTGAAGGAGTTGCTACCAATCCTGGTAAGATTGAAGCTGTGGTGAATTGGCCCCGACCGCAAAATATTACGGAGTTGCAATCTTTCTTGGGGTTTTGTGGATTCTATCGACGATTTGTGGAAGGATATTCAAAAATTGCTCGAGCCCTCCTCGACCTGTTGAAGAGTGATGCAGGAGATCCGGGAAAGAAGAAAGGGTCTTCCAAAAGCCTTTTTGGCGATAGGTGGACTGCGGATTGTGAAGAAGCATTTAAGTTGTTGAAGAAGAAATTGACAGAAGCTCCCGTTCTGGCTTATGCTGATGCACATAAGCCATATGTGCTACATGTAGATGCCAGCTTTGAAGGATTAGGTGGCGTGCTGCACCAAGAATACCCGGCCGGGTTACGGCCCATAGCTTTCATAAGTCGAAGTCTTTCTCCCAGCGAGAAAAATTATCCAGTACATAAATTGGAGTTTTTGGCGCTCAAGTGGGCCATTGTTGATAAATTACATGACTATTTATACGGAGCCACGTTTGAAGTAAGAACAGACAACAATCCACTGACATACGTTTTGTCAACCGCTAAACTCGATGCTACAGGACATCGCTGGTTGGCAGCTTTATCCAACTACCAATTCACACTCAAGTATAAATCGGGGCCTAAGAACATTGGGGCAGATGCTCTATCAAGACGGCCTGGATTACCTAGTCCGGAAGTAGTGGATGAATGGGAAGAAGTGCCAAGTCCTGGAGTAGGAGCTTTGTGTGCCATGGCTGCTGTAGTTGAAGACCGAGTAGCCTTTTCTGAAACTCGGCTTATTGACTCTATTGGGGGAGGTCCCGAAGCTGTACCAGACATGTTTGCCTACCCTGCCGCTTTAGGATCCTTTGAGAGTTGTTCTATATCTTCAAAGCGAATGATCTGGAGTCAAAAGACTGATCCTTTAATTGGACCTCTTTATCAAGCAGTGAGTTCTCAAGACAGAGAAATGTTAAAGACATCCCTACCCTCTGAATGCAGTCAACTTCTACGAGATTGGGAGAAGTTTGAAATAGACAATGGCCTACTTTATCGTGTGGTGCTGTATCATGATCACCCTGGAAGGCGCCAACTAGTTATTCCAAGCTGCTTTCAGAAGATGATTTTCCGAAGTCTGCATGATTATCATGGTCATTTGGGACCTGAGAAGACTTATGGCCTAATACAAGACCGATTCTACTGGCCCAAAATGAGAGATACCGTGACTCGTCTGTGTAGGTGCTGTCGCAGATGTTTGCAGAGGAAGACTGTCCCGGTTCGAGCGGCCTTCATGGGACACTTGAAGAGTTCGGGCCCCATGGATCTTGTCTGCATAGACTTCCTTTGTATTGACAACGACTCCAGAGGATTTGGAAATGTATTGGTGGTGACTGATCACTTCACACGATATGCTCAAGCCTTTCCGACTAAGGATCAAAAAGCAGTCACTGTTGCAAGAGTGCTTTGGGAAAAGTATTTTATCCATTATGGCTTACCACACCGGTTGCATTCTGATCAAGGCCGGGATTTTGAGAGTAACCTGATCAAAGAGTTACTTCAGTTGTTGAACATCCGCAAAAGTCGGACGACGCCTTACCATCCAGAGGGAGATGCCCTTCCTGAAAGATTTAACAGGACTTTACTTGATATGCTTGGTACCTTACGAATTGAGGATAAGCGATCCTGGAGTAGAAAAGTGGAGGCTATGGTGCATGCCTATAATAGTACAAGGCACGAGAGCACAGGATATTCACCATACTTTCTGATGTTTGGAAGAGAGCCTAGGCTACCTATTGACATCTTGTTGGGAGTCTCTACCGATGGTATCAGTCATCGAGATCATTACCGATACGTGGCACGTTTGAAAGAAACGCTTAAGAGTGCTTATCAGCTGGCTGAGGAAAATGCGGCCAAAGTGAATGAAGGAAATAAAAGGAGATTTGATCTTCGAGTAAGATACCGAGAATTGAACCCTGGGGACCATGTTCTGCTACGGAATTTGGGAGCATCTGCAAAACATAAGCTGGCTGATCGATGGCGGAGTGAACTCTTTACAGTGGTAGATCGGTTGCCTGGAATACCAGTCTACAAGATAAAAGGACGGGACGGGAGGATCAGGACTTGGCATAGAAATCATTTGTTGCCTGTACCTCAGATTGATGGTATGGATATCTCCAATGATGGCTCGGCCTGCGATTCTCCACAGTCCTTAGCCGATATTCCACCTGACCTTCCTGAAACTCCTGAGAGTGATTGGACTGTGGCTCCTGAAGTTCCTAGATCACCAGTATCTTCTCCTTCAGGGAGACCTATGAACCCTCAAACTCCAGAATTCGTACCTAGATCTGTGTCTACAGATGAGCAGGGATCTAGCTCTCCTACGCCACCAGCACCATCCCCTCCCATGGCAGACAACCCTAGTTTAGGGCCTGGACATGCTAGTTTACCTCAGAGAGAGGTACGGAGAGGAGAGAGAATTAGACACCCTCCACCTATGCTGACATATGATAGTTTGGGGGACCCCAGATTTACTACTCAGCCTCATTTATACCATGCTTGGGTGGGTGCAGTGTCCACTTTGGTCAATATGTTACCAATTTTCGCTCCTGCTGGCATGTATACCTATTAACCTGTTGTGACTCTGTAAATGCAAAAGCAACCATATTGATATTGTCATTGGTAATGCTGACTGTATACTATGACTTTGTATGTCTTTGACGTGACGTAAAGATTTCACCAGAGGGAGAGTGTAGGGAACTGCCATTTCTACTAGTATATAATGTATCTGGCTTCTTTGCCCCTGCAGTTTGGCTTCAGAGACCCCAGGCATTTAGTGCAAGTTTTGTTTTGTAAATACAGTGAGTCAGACACATGTGAGGCAGAGCTGCTGGGGGGGAGAGATGTGGGCAGAGCTGCTGAGACAGACATGTTGTGTCTGGGGGAGTCTAAGAGCCACTTGTTCCTCTTTACTTCACAGTATATAGTTAGGTATGTGTTACCCCCTATATACTCACAGGACCTAGCTAGTAACCGTAGTTAGGGATCCATATATATATATATAGTTCAGGGCAGTGATAGGTTAGGCTTCCGAAGGCCAACTAGCTAGTTAGAGGCCCGGTGGCACTAGTAGTTTAGCTGGCAGGTTAAGGACTCAGTGTTAGGGTAGTCAGGCCTGCATCTACTGCCGTCACCGTCGCCCTGTTTGCTGCCTGTGAAGAATCTCACCATCATCATCATCTCCTGATCGGCTGTCTGTCATCTCCTGGAAGAATCCGAGGATCCACAGTCATCCACAGGGGCCCCTGCATCTCTTCTGTTGCCTGGAGGTATTGTGCACTGGACTCTTGCTATATATTTATATATATACCCGGGTATATAACCTAAGACGGTTGAGGACTTGCTGGTTGTTGTAGTACTGCTGTGTTCTGAGTATATTGTATGTATGTATTATTACCCTGTTGATTCTTATAAAGCTACTGTTATAACCTTATGTGGTATCTGTATGTATTCTTCAGACTGTGAGATTAGTACAGTAATCCTTGTTAAGGCTACTAACTGTACTTCATGGGTAAGTCCCAGGAAGAGATCCTCCCTGTAATACAAAGGCTCTATCCTGGGTGGAGGCACTGATATATTTCATATATGTTCCCACTCTTCCCTTCAGCGAAGGCTTCAGGTCCCATTATACACACAGGTCAGCGCCAGAGTCTGTTGCGGGAGGGATAATACTCATACCCCCCCCCCCAAATAGGGCTACACACATATAAACTTTTAGTATAGTAAATTTAAAGGGGCTTTCGAATCTTAGAGATTTATCCCCAATCCACAGGAGAGAGGATAAGTTAGTTGTCAGTAGGAGAGGGGTCTAATGGCTGGGGCTGCCACTGATCACATGAACGGGTGTGTTCTGCTCCATATTCTGTATATCAGACAAGTGCGCCCTCACGCCATGTATTTACTGTAATGGGACGACTGGAGATAGCGCTGTAGCCTCAAACTCCAAGCTGTATCTTTGCTGTATTGTTTGTTTCTGTGTATATTTTTTTGTACAGAGAGTCCCCTTATACCCGGTACATCCTTTAGTTGTACCTTGTTCAAAAATGCAATAAAAGCATGTTAACAAAAAAAAATGACCATCATGGGCAATATCGGTTTACAATACTTTTGGGTGCTATGTGGGACACAAATTAATGTAAGGGCACTGTATGTTCACAATTATTTTAGGGGGGCACTATGTGTGTGACACTATTATATTGGGGGCACTATGTGTGTGTGACACTTATTTTGGGGCACTATGTGTGTGACACTATTATATTGGGGCACTGTGTGTGTGACACTATTATATTGGGGGCTCTATGTGTGTGTGACACTTATTTTGGGGGCACTATGTGTGTGTGACACTTATTTTGGGGGCACTGTGTGTGTGACACTATTATATTGGGGGCACTATGTGTGTGACACTATTATTTGGGGGGATTATGTGTGACACTATTATTTGGGGGGTCACTATGTGTGTGACACTATTATTTTGGGGGCACTGTGTGTGTGACACTATTATTTGGAGGGCACTATTACTGAGTGAGGGTAATATCTGCTTAGTACAGTTATCTTTGGGGCACTGTGTGTGTGACACTATTATATTGGGGGCACTATGTGTGTGACACTATTATATTGGGGGCACTATGTGTGTGACACTATTATTTGGGGGGTCACTATGTGTGTGACACTTATATTGTGGGCACTATGTGTGTGACACTATTATTTGGGGGGTCACTATGTGTGTGACACATATTGGGGGCACTATGTGTGTGACACTATTATTTGGGGGGTCACTATGTGTGTGACACTTATATTGTGGGCACTATGTGTGTGACACTATTATTGTGGGCACTATGTGTGTGACACTATTATTTGGGGGGTCACTATGTGTGTGACACATATTGGGGGCACTATGTGTGTGACACTATTATTTGGGGGGTCACTATGTGTGTGACACATATTGGGGGCACTATGTGTGTGACACTATTATTTGGAGGGCACTATTACTGAGTGAGGGTAATATCTGCTTAGTACAGTTATCTTTGGGGCACTGATCATTGTCATTAGCCGCACAACAGACATGGTATAGGGGTTAGAGAAAGGATGACACTGTTTGGGCATTTTTTTTTGTAGAGGGTAGGATGATAGAAAAGGGAAAATCCTAAGATGTCTGTATGGAAAAGTCAAGAGACAAGATGTGACTGGAAGAAGCGGCCATAGCGGTCTGGGCCACAAGGAGAAGATAAGGTGACAGAACAACTCTTATCAGAGATGACATCACCTGGGGGTCATGGATGTAATTGTTCTATAGTTTGCCGGTGACTGTGTCCGATCGTTGCTTTGTTCACCTATATACTGTATTCTGTAGTGCTGAACATATGTATTAGGGCTTGTGCTCCTCTGGCAATGTCTCTGCTCAACAGTGCTACAAAAAGAGACCATACAAAGGCAAATAATAGCAGCTTTACTATAGTACACTCCTAGAACATTAGAAAAAGCGGGGCGAACACATCATCAATCCAGCCTTCTTCTAGGCGCCTTCATCGTGAAGTGTTGGATCATGACGGCGCACCACTCAGTCCTATCTCTCTGTAACATTTCTGGAGACAATCTCTCCCTGCTAAATTTCTTTGTCTCTGTGCTTTAGTTTTGAAGTCCTGTCCCCGGCTGACACATGGAGGCTGACCGTCCAGCGTATTACATTCACATAACAGCATCTAAAGGTTGCCGGGCAACTGGGACGTATGAAATCAGAAATCATTTCTAGGTCATTGCGGTTGGTTTGTTTACTCGGTATGAACTTGTTACCGCACAGGCAATTTTTATACATTATATATATACCAGCAAATAAAAATTATTATTTACTATCCTATATCCTGTTATTCGGCCAGTTTCACATATCAACACCTGGAAGTGATGGGTTAAAACATTGCACTAATGCGACTCCCACCGCGACTTTACCGTTTCATTTAGGGAAGGAACATTGCGAATGATCTCTAGAAGAGAGACATATACAGCAGTGTCTGGAGTCACAGGAGATCCATAGACCTATGTACACATCTAGATCTTTCGATATTTTAGACCTGGTGACCCCTATACTTTAGAAATCCTGGACATGGCTACTTTCACATCTGCGTCGGAGACTCCATCTAAGGGTCTGCCAAGAATCTGCAGAGGTAAAAGGTCCTGCACGGTGAACTGTTTCCTCCATCTGTTTCAGTATAAAAATGTCAGACACTCGACGGACCCCATTATAGTCAATGGGGTCCATCAGGCTCTGCGTGTTACCCCTGTTTTAGCAGTCTACTTCTCCCCCGACAGACCCGAACAATGGAGAGGCAACACTTGTGTGAACCCAACATAAGTGTGGTCCTCCAGAGAGAGAACTTTATATAGGCAGTATTTGGATATCTAAAGCAGGGACACCCCACCCATTTGACCCATAAATCCTAAAAGGATATATTCCCCATATTACAAGAAAGGAGATATGACCACACCCATAGTGGCATAGTGGTGTCAAGAAGGATGTGGCCATCCCTTGAACATGGCCTAGCCCGAAAATTTTCTCACCATGCTGCGTGCAACATTTTCTCTGGAGTCACTTCACAAATGTTGCCCAGTATGGGTCTAGGTAACTTTATCTCTGCACTAGACCATCAGGGACATTACCATGAACTTATTTCAGTATTGTATGGCAGTATTACTTAGGAACTAAAAAAGTGAGAATCCTAATATGTCGATGAGCCATGGCTGGAGGAAGAGTCATAGCGATATGGACCGGGTGAATCCGGTTACCATTAACACCCTTACTGCCCTAGACCACCACCACTCATATCTATCTATCTATCTGGAAAGCAAACACCGGCAGCTGGAACTGGAACCTTTTTCAGGAACCAAAACGTTGCATCTTGGATTAAAACACTAAACTTTTTTTAATCTATTGGAGCGCTGCCGGTGTTTGCTTTTTATCTATACCTTGGGAGATAGCCGCATCCCTTCTAGACTTGCACTCAATTTTTGGTATTGTACTATGCTGCTATCTATCTATCTATCTATCTATCTATCTATCTATCTATCTTTTATCTATCTCATTATCTATCTCTGTATCATATCTATTTATCTATCTATCTATCTCATATCTATCTCATGTCTATCTCATGTCTATCTATCTATCTATCTATCTATCTCATATCTATCTATCTATCTATCTATTTCATATTCTATCTATCTATCTCATACTATCTATCTATCTATCTATCTATCATATCTATCTCAATCTATCTATCTATCTATCTCATATCTATCTATCTATTTCATATTCTATCTATCTATCTATCTATCTATCTCATATCTATCTATCTATCTATCTATCTATCTATCTACTACTCATGTCTCTCTCTCTCATATCTATCTATCTACCGATCTATCTATCTATGTGACAGGTACTTTAGAAATATGGAATATTTTCCTTTAAGATGGTGTCATTCTTTTTTTAATTAACTTAATCACAACTAAGTTATCCATCTTCCTTGCACTAAAATTAACTATGCAGAGAAAATTGCTAACGACTCTTCATTTGCATCTATTAGGAGGCGATAAACATGTAAGACGTCTGTAACAAGAACAGAGAGCACTCAGTTACAGGTCCCTAGCACTGACGTAGCATTGCTATGAGCAATACAGACGTCTGTACCTGCGTGTGTACTGTATAGGATCTGCAATCTACGGAGAAGATAGTTGTGATCTTTGGAGAAATCCTGGCAGCAAGTGTACTAATTTCTTTCAGTGCCACCACAGAGCGAATGAAGAATTACATATCACTGAGTGAAATCAATGGCAGTCTATGTAATGTATGGACTTGCTTGGTCCTCCAATGAGAGAGATGCTCTTTGTAGCCACTTTCTATTCTGGCTTATGATGGGGGCCATAAATGAGGGACGCTATCCCCCCATTGATATAGAATTGTAAAATAGATTATTTGAACCGGGACCCCCATTAAACCATAAAACCCCTTAAAGTTAGGACGTCTATGACATACGGTATACGGTACTGATCCATCAGTTTAAAGACTTACCAAAATGGTCACATGAGTAAGGCCGTCGTGTCTGTCGGAAATCACTGGGCCAAAAAGTCCTACAAGACTGAATTTATTGTCCAGTGGTTTCAGTTAAAAAAAACCTGCCGGACCCCATTATAGTCAAGTTCTGTTCGTGTCCATCATTTAATGGATCTGATTGAGTTTGTTTTTCAGTTCATGTGGTCCTCCAATGGAGCAGAAGAGTGGAAAGAAAGACTCGGGTGGCAACCTAATGTAAAGCGATAGTCAAGCTCAGACCAATATGCCTGTGTGGATAAGGCCTTAGATGACATGCACAAGTGGAACATCCATCAAATATGTCATATCATCCCCTTTAAGGTCCCCCCCCCCCCGCAGTATGCGGTTTATATGAAACAGATCAGCCATAGGTGCCCAACACCAAAAGACTTGGGGGCTGGGTCACAGCTGTAATGCCCGGCATGGCCGCTACTAAAAGGTGTACAGGTAAGACTTATCCATGTAAACTATCAAGAGGCCGCATTGTGACCCTTTAAACAGCTGATCGGTGGATGTTAAGAGTCAGACCCCCACCAATTCCTAAAGATAGTCCATCAGTATTCTGAAACAGATAGACTCCTTCAATGTTCTTAGTAATCTGCACCGTTTATTTACTTCCTATTCCGATAGCTTTCCCATAGTGTTCTGCAGGCTAGGCGAGTCACTACTGAATAAGGGGCTGTTCACACCACACCTTGACCATCAGTTTAACTGATCAGTTTTACAGATACAAAAAACTGATACTAAAAAAAGATGGAAATGGATGGAAACGGACGACCATCTGTACAAAAATGGAACAGTTTCTGTGCTGGAACAGTTTCCTAGAGGACGCAAATCAGCTCTGCAGGGTAGATCAGGGGGCTGCGTAAGGTATCAGGGGAAGTCAGCAGAAAAAAAGAGTAATGTTAAAATGCTCCAGAGGTCTATTATGACATTATGGAAGACACAATATGTTTATAAAAAGAAAATACCGCAACTAACACTCTCATACCACAGGTTCTAGCCTTGCCCCCGGCGAAACAAAAATGTGTCATCTTCTAGTAGCACTTTGGGCTATTAAAAAAATTAGATGAAAAATGTGAAAAACAGACACATCCCCCCCATTTTTGTTTATATTTTCTTGGATATTAAAATAAAAAATGCTAAGTTAAAGATAACCAAAAAAGAGAGCCCTATTAATCACCCAAAAAAAATATTTGAATAATCCTAACAAAAAAAATTTAATAGCCCTCAAAACTGCACATATGAATAAAAATGAAAGTGTGTCTGGTCCTGAACCGCGGAAAAGGGCCCGGTCCTGAAATGGTTAAGGTTGACTCAATGTAAATGGAGGGTCATCAGTTTTCATCCATTTTTAGTATCAGTTTTTTGCATCCGTCTAGCACTTCCGTCTCTGCTTTTACTGAAAATACATAAAAAAGTCTGGACAGCAGCCTGAACACATAACAGAGGCATCTTTATGCTATGTCCTGTGGACACTATTGTGAATGGGGGCCAGTAAAGGAGGCAATTACCATATGGGGGCCAGTAAAGGGGATAGGTACTAGTAGGGTACAATAATGAATGGGGACCAGTAAAGGGTGCAATACATTCTATAGGGGGCAATATATGGGCAGTTACTGTGTGGGGACCAGTAAAAGGGGAAATTACTGGTTGTGGGACAGAAAAGGGGGCATTATACAGTGTGGACGCCAGTAAAGAGGGTATTATATTGTGTGGGACCAGTAAAGAGGGTGTTATACTGTTTGAGGGACAGTATAGTGGGCATTATACTGTGTGGGGGCCAGTAAAAAGGGCCAGTAAAAAGGTTGTTATACTGTGTGTGAACCAGTAAAGAGAGTGTTATACTGTGTGAGGGCCAGTAAAGAGGGTATTATACTGTGTGGGGACCAGTAGAGAGGGTTTATACTGTGTGGGGACCAGTGGGGTGTTTTGGCGGTGTTTCTGTGGGGGCCGGGGGTTATACTGTGTGGGGACCAGTAGAGAGGGTGTTATACTGTGTAGGGACCAGTAAAGAGAGTGTTATACTGTGTGGGGACCAGTAGAGAGGGTATTATACTGTGTGGGGACCAGTAGAGAGTGTATTATACTGTGTGGGGACCAGTAGAGAGGGTGTTATACTGTGTAGGGACCAGTAAAGAGAGTGTTATACTGTGTGAGGGCCAGTAAAGAGGGTGTTATACTGTGTGGGGACGAGTAGAGAGGGTATTATACTGTGTGGGGATCAGTAGAGAGGGTATTATACTGTGTGGGGACCAGTAGAGAGGGTATTATACTGTGTGGGGACCAGTAGAGAGGGTGTTATACTGTGTGGGGGATAGTATAGTGGGCATTATATTGTGTTTGCATGGGGGCGCCTAATTTTACAGTCTGACACCAAAATTGCTATAAACTGTGACAAAATTTTGGTACAAACTAGGCCAGCCTGTAAGTGGTGTAAACTTTTACACACAGGAAGACGATGGACCAGATTTTTACCGTTTATACCGTCTAACTTTTAGTAAATGTGGGTCATTATGTAGATCTAAGAGATGGGCCCTGAAAGAAGGGAAAGACCTTTGATCTTTTTTTTTTTTTTTTTTTTTGCAAATTCCCATACAAAAGGAAAACGTATTAATAATGTTCCATTAAGCCACCAAATCCATCAATGCAAAATAAGGCTCACTAAAAGCTTTCAATTACTTCAAGTAAATTAGTATGATATAAATATAGCCGTCCCATCGATAGCTGTCATGAGACGACGATGTTAATTAGAAAGATATAAGATACACCGCACATTCCCTCTTAATTGCCCCTCCGCTATTTGTCCATGAATGATTCCCAGCAAGGGCCCATTACAAGTTCACTGTGACCTCGCCGCCATGTATCTGATGGATTGTAGGATGAAACATTTATTAGGGACATAAAATTCACATCAAAGGGGAAGTATCATGGTGGATAATGTATATTACATATAGTATGGATTATACCGACGATGGATAATTTAGGGCAGGGATAGACGGACATCTAGAAAGAAACTGTAGTCATTGTGCCTATAAATATCAAAGCGTCAGAGGTCTATTAAAGGGAATAAAAAATACTATTAACCAAGAAAAAAAAATTGTGGCAAGTAGAATTCAACGAATTATGTATTGAAATTGTTACAAATTTTCAAAAAGTTTAGAATTTTGGTAAATTCAAAAGCTTTGGGGTTCATTTCACACAAATGGCTCAAAGTGGCGGCTGCAAGTTTAGAGATTGGAAGAAGACAGAGAAGAAGGATCACGTGGCTTTGGGCTTCTCCATAATGCCTTGCAGGCAGTCCTCCCCTCTCGAACGGCCAATCATCAGGGACTATAGATATGAGTCACAACCACAGCTGCTGTCACTTTGGTATTATGGATGCTGTTGTGGTGATAAAGAGCTTGGAATGGGTTGGAGAGAGTTGTAGGAGACCTCAGAGGCCAGACACAACTTATCAGGGCAATTGGGGCACTTTCATTTTGGACCAAATCAAATCTGACAATCAATTTGATTGATCAGAGTAAAGGACCAATGGAAGAAGCTGCGCAGATCCAAACTTAGATTCAAACTCTTATTCCAGAATGAACAAGTAGGACGCACAACGCGTTTCAGGGTATTCAAAATCCCCTTTATCAAGTGTGTATAGCACTTGGATTATGAAGAATGCTGGGGAGTTTGCAGGTACAAGCGAAACAGAGAATTTGATTGAATCAGACCCGGGACTAATTTTGGAAAATCCGGTCATCTCTACTTTCCCCACTGACCTCAAAAAATAAATATCAGTAAATCTGCAATCAATTATGGAGTCACTAATGTCATCTCCAAGGCAGTCTTGGCATTGCCTAAGAGTACACGGTACCAGCTAAACTAGTAACTATGAGTGACACGGATGTGAGTGTCCCTTGTTATTGCCCAATTATTATATAATGGGAAACCTTTATCTTTGTTTCTTGAAGACACTGTAACAGGAACTATCCAGGTACTGCCCTGCCAGGACCTTCCTGTTCGACAACATTACCACATTATAGCACAGTTTGGGATCTGTTGTTGTCTCTCCGCAACCAACCGGCAGAAGTGGGGACATGACAATGAAAGGGAACGATTGGCGGAGTGCGGAGCTCAACTGTGAACTTTTTTTTATCAATGTGTATCTCTTGACTGGTCACCTCTGCGCCATTCTTGTTCCATTGCTGGTCATCAATAGTCATCTACTTCTGCGGCCATAGTACATCACCAGAACACCCCACCATTACCTCCATAATATATGAGAGCACAGGAATCCAGTGTAGTCAAATATCAGCTAAAGTTTTGCACCAGCTATATTTATGCCCCTAGGTAAAAATCCAGATGAGTAGTAAAGGGCCAGATATAGAAACATTCCTATAGCCATTTGTATTACCCGTTGCAGCTGAGGTTGAGGGTCCTTTATGCAGGCAATGTGCACGCTATAATATGTGACCGGCCTACAGCTGTACCACTTTAATCACTTTGTAATCGTCCGGTTATTTATTCTCTTTCTTCCTCTCAGATCGATAGATTTGTACACGGGGCGACGTCGTCCTGTGATCAGATGATATTGCTCTAGAGCTTACTCCCCTATAAGTTCATTTGCTAATTGGTGCCGTCCTTTTATCTGGGAGACGGCGCTCTGCGTGTCATTGAACACTTTGATCACAAAACCATTTTCCTTGTCACATCCTGATTTTCTTTTTGCAACTGGCAACACTGTCACCGCCATCTCCCTCCTCCCCATTCCCAAATCTCGAATTTCTATTTCCCATCAAGAAAAATTTGGAACAACCTCCACTTCCACGTTGTCAAACTTATCATCGGCCTCGGCGACTAAACAACTAGCTGGATATATCAATTGATATGTGGTACGGGAAGATTTTTTGTCTTTTTTTTTTGCATATTTTTTGTTTTTTTTTATATGCAAATTTGTCCTCAAAATTCATTTGGAAATGAAGGTTTGAGAAATCTCCGGTCGTCTCATTCGGCGCCTCTATTTAGCCCTCACTTTGAAGCTTTGACCTTCTTTTTCTCATAATAATCCGAGTTCAACAAATATTCTTTAGACGCTGTTGAACTCAAATATTTAAAATTAGGGAGAGAGAGAGGAGGCTGCGGCGGGGGGAACGACATGCGGCAGGCATACAAAAACATTCGCTTGTCTCGACCCATGCCGGATTATGACAAGGGAGGAAAAAAAATAGTGAGAAGAAAGCTTCTCTATATTACATAAGGAATCTAATTTATTAGCTGCCAGGACCGGCCTATATTGAATCAAATATCAATCATCCATTGAATTATGGAAACATTACCTACTAAATCAAAGTCACCAAACAGGAATAAAAGAAGAAATGTATTCATGTGACTGCATCGCAAAATCTCATCAAACCTGTGGATACTGAAGGTTTATCGCTTGTGAAATTGTCGCCAAAGGTCAGACACGAGAGGAGAGACGATTCCGGGCTAATGAAATTAGTGAAAAAGTTCATTGATAACTTTGGATGAGAGATTCTATGTTGTGTTGGATCCGATATTAAATTTAGATGTAGGCCCTAAATGCCTGGCACCCATTAAGTAGACCACACCTTTCTTTTTAAATTTAAAAAAAGTCATACAGAGTTATGGCCTTAAAATTCCCATAGCCCTCTCTAAGAGTCCTCCTGCGGGTGCTGGTATCAGTATAAATAAGTGCCAGGTCCATGACTGGTCCAAGATTGAGGCATTTCCCTGTTATGTGCCAGCACTAATGGTGCTCGGCACAGATGCAGGAGATGATCTTGGCACCTTCTTGCACAACCCATGAACATCCTGCATCTACACCTACACCAAGGCACATACCATCAAGGTGGGGGGCTTTATTTTACAGAAATACCAGTGGCACTGAGGAGAGTCTTCTTGGAGAGGGCTACAGTAAGCCTTTATAGGATCCAAGAAAGTAGAAGAGAAACCAAGGAGTAGAGAAAGAATCACAGAGGAGAGGAGTCAAGAAGAAGATGAGGAACCAAGAATTACAAAGATGAAGAATAGGATCCATGTAGAACCAAAAATCATGGAGAAAAAAAAGAGGAACCAAGAATAAAAAAAATTACAAAAAATGTTCAGGGGAAATCAAGGAGTAAAGGAAAGAATTACAGAGAAGAGCAACAAAGGAGAAGAGAAAGTACAAAGACTCATGGAAAAGAGCAAGCAAGACAATGAAGAAGAACCAAGAATTATGGAGAAGAGGAACAAAAGAGATGAGGAAGAAGCAAGAATCATAGAACAGAGCAATGAAGAAGACGAAGAACAAACAAAAATTATAGAGAAGAGAAACCAAAGGCAAGAGAAACAACAAAGAATCTCAGAGAAGAGGAATAAAGAAGATGAAGAATAGGATCCATGTAGAATCAAAAATCATGGAGAAAAAGAAGAGGAACCAAGAATAAAAAATTACAAAAAAACTTCAGGGGAAAATCAAGTGGTAAAGGAAAGAACCAAGAATCACAGAGTAAAGCAACAAAGGAGAAGAGAAAGTACAAAGACTCAAGGAAAAGAGCAAGCAAGACAATGAAGAAGAACCAAGAGTTATGGAAGAAGAGCAACTAAGGAGAAGAAGAACAAAGAACAATAGAATCATGGCTAAGGCAACAAAGGAAGAGAGAAAGAACAAAAAATCATGGAATTAATGAGAAGATGAAGAGCCAAGAATCACAGACAGAAAAGAGAAGACATTCTGTAACCTCTTTTAAAATTGCAGCCACATTGGTGATCACCAATGGATCTTATCTCCCTTCCAACCCCTTTAAATAATTATTACGGCCTGCAGCCACCACTAGGGGAGGATAATAAATTCCATAATAACTGTGAGCTCTGCCTCTAAGGTGGATATGCCACTGGATGACTTCCATAACTCTTTCTAACACTCTTTACCTTTATAACTCGTCTTCGACTCCAGTGTCTTCTATTGGGCATTACAGAGTCTGCAGTCAAGGCCGGCAAGAGACTCAATGGCAGCCAGAAAGAATGAGACACATCTGTCACAGTCAACTAAACCAGCTATCTAATATAAGGATATTGTCAAACAGCACCAAAGATCTCAGCTTCCAAAACTCCTGTGTTTTTCTTGGAAGGAAAGAAATGTGTGGGCGACTGGTGTTAACTGCAGTTACACTCTGTAAATACCTGTTCTGCTCTTTCTCTTATTAAACTTTAAGAAAGTGTTTTAACATCTTAGGAGATCCATCTTAAAAATAAATGCCATATGTATATACCAGCGTGGGTGTATGTAATTAAGCCAAGAAATTGTAGGTTAAGATGTGATAAGCATATAATTATGACGGTGCGCCAATCAGCCCTCTATTGCTTTAAATTCGCGGAGAAAACAGATTTTTTTTTAAGTATAAATATGTATGCAAATTTCTATCATACAAAATATTGATACTGTGCTCGTCTGTGAAGCGTGCGGTCGCTCATTTACATCGTCGCAGAAATTATAGCTTAATGTTTATAATATTGTATAGCACAAGCAAAGTGAAAAACAACAATACTTGCTGTACTGTCCATATGGAGACATCATGCTTTTTTGGATTTCATGATAGGTCTTTTTATCGCAAAATATGACAAATTTTAAAAGATTCCTTGATATCTGTATCCTTGCAAAGAGATTCCTGGACTGCTTATGGTGTTTTCTATGGTTCTTTATATACGGAAAACCTTGAGTATAACGATGAAAGGCGAAGGAAATGAGGAAGAACCAAGAATCACAGAGAAGAGGAACCAAGACGAAGAGGAAGAATAAAGAATAACAAGAAAAGTAACCAAAAAGAAAATGAAGAACCAAGAATCACAGAGAAGATGAACTAGGGCCAATAGGAAAAAATAAGAAACACAAAGAAGAGGAAGAGAAACTAAGGAGAAGAGGAAAAGCCAAGAATCATAAAGAGGAACCAAGACAAATTGGAAGCACAAAGAATCACAATGAAAAGCCACCAAAAAGAAAAGGAAGAACACAGAATTATGGAGAAGATGAAGATGGACCAAAGAGGCAGAAGAGGAAGAAATCATAATCATGGAGAACAGTGAGAGGAACCAGGAGAAAGGAAGGAACCAAGAATTACAGAGAAGAGAAACGGGACCTGAGGAGATGAGAAAAAACAAAAATCACATGGAAGAAGAATCAGTGAGAAGATATACAATAAGAATGATGAAAAGGAGGAGAAAGCAAGAAGGAGAACAACCAAGAATCTCAGAGAAGAGGAACCAAGGAGAAGAAGAACAAATAGTCACGAAGAGCAACCAAAGACAAGAGGAAGGACAAGAAATTATTGAGAAGTAGGGCAGAGTAAGCAACGAGAAGACGAAGAATAAAGAATCACAGAGAAGATGAACTAGGGCCAATAGGAAAAAATAAGAAACACAAAGAAGAGGAAGAGAAACTAAGGAGAAGAGGAAAAGCCAAGAATCATAAAGAGGAACCAAGACAAATTGGAAGCACAAAGAATCACAATGAAAAGCCACCAAAAAGAAAAGGAAGAACACAGAATTATGGAGAAGATGAAGATGGACCAAAGAGGCAGAAGAGGAAGAAATCATAATCATGGAGAACAGTGAGAGGAACCAGGAGAAAGGAAGGAACCAAGAATTACAGAGAAGAGAAACGGGACCTGAGGAGATGAGAAAAAACAAAAATCACATGGAAGAAGAATCAGTGAGAAGATATACAATAAGAATGATGAAAAGGAGGAGAAAGCAAGAAGGAGAACAACCAAGAATCTCAGAGAAGAGGAACCAAGGAAAAGAAGAACAAATAGTCACGAAGAGCAACCAAAGACAAGAGGAAGGACAAGAAATTATTGAGAAGTAGGGCAGAGTAAGCAACGAGAAGACGAAGAATAAAGAATCACTGAGGAGAGGAAGAGAAAATAAGGAGAAAGTATGAACCGAGGAGCATGGAAAGGAGGAACCAAGAAAAAGGGAAGGAGCCAATAATTACCAAGAAGAAGAACCAAGGTGATGAGGAAAAAAAGAATCATGGTGAAGAGGAAGAGGAAACATAGAGAAGAGGAAGGGTTAAGGCTCATAAAGAAGATAAACCAAAGAGAATACGAAAAAAAACCTAAAATTATTGAGGAGAGGAACTAAGTAGAAGAAAGTATACCAAGAATCACAGAAAGTAATGACGAAGGCAAGTGAGAAAACTAAAAATCCAAACATAATAGTGGACATTGTGTACATTGAGATAGAGATATAATCTACCTTATATATATATACCTTATATATCCCCTATAAATCAGCTGTCATCCTTAGGGTGAAATCTGTGAGGAGCCATACATTGCCCTAATAAAACTGAGGTATCAATCAAAATTCCAATAAAAATTTTTTTAATTTTTTGGCGACATTTAATGCTATCATAAAGGGCCTCCACCATGGACATACCTGGTTTTAGATGAGCAAATGGGATCTCTCCAGTTAGCAGTTCCCAGAGACACAAAGCGTAGCTGAAGACGTCAGCCTTAATGGTATACCGGGTGCACTGACTGAAGACCTCTGGAGCCATCCATCGTAGGTTCTAAGGATATATAATATCACATAAGTTCAAGTTTACTTCCATCTTTTCTTCTACAAGTGCCCATTCTTCAAGGTCTCCAGTCTCTGAGCTATAAGCAGAGGTGTAGCTATATGGGGTGCAGCAGTAGCAGTCTCTAAAGGTCCCCAAAAGTCCCTCTTCCACATAAAATATACCACTATTCTATATGGCACTAGTTTGGTAGGGGCCCCATGACCCTTTAACTTTGCTTACTGCTCCTGTGCAACTGGATTGTTCTGGATTTGAGAGCTTGTTTTTTGTAGGACAAGTGTTATTTTTTAATGGCCTCATTTTGGGGTATATAAAATGTGTTGTATAACTTTCATATACTTCTTTGGGGGGGGGTAGGAAACAAACAGCAATTGTCCTGTTGCTTTTATTGGTGTGGGGGGGTTGTTTTTACATTACTCAGCCTACTGTATAAATTACCTGGTTAAAGCGCTATCTGAACCAATCCTATTACAGAGACGGCAAGTACCCTGACACTTTTCTGCCGAATTCCAGAGGAACCCCTTTAAGTTTAACCTCCTGAACACAAAACTTGAATGGATATCCCAGAAGAGAGTTCTAATTATTTCTTAATCAGTATAATAAGGGTCTAAATCATTTTGGAAGAGATGGACTGGAATTATTTTTGGTTTCCAAAAAGTTGGATTGAACCTAGTCACTCAGCTTTAGATGGGAATAAGGTTGGCCTTTGGTTGTGTGACCTGTGCACCCATCATGGGAGTACTTATTATTTTAGTCTTTTGGTCCAAGGGGTGACGAAAATGAGCTGTGAAATGATACTTGTATTATACGGTATTTCCGAGTATGGCGTCTATTTTTCTATACTGTCAGACTTTGATATGAAAATGACAGCCTGGCATTGTAAACACAGGCTGGCACAATGGAAGAAACAGCTGCCCAAGAAGACAATTATTGCCTTCATGTGGGCCAAGTAAATGAGGAATTCTCAGAAAACTCCTTTAAACCGGGGGGGAAAGACATTACGAATTCACTGTGGGATGGAATGGCCGAGGCTAACTCTCTGCGAATTACAGTAACGGTGATGAAGATGGGGTTTAGACAAATCCCATCCATACAATGCGGAAAAAAATCTGCAGCACATAGTGTTTTGCTGCGGGTTTGGAACTAGCAGCATGTCACCCATGGCTGTGGATTTCACGGTGGTTTTCACCCATTGCAATGCAGAAGTCGAAAACCACTCTAGCGGCAGGGGTTAAAACCGTGGTGAAAATCAGACGGTTTCAGCTGCTGGCAGGTTTAGCGTGAGATATCCACAACCCACAAAGCCCGGCCTTTTTGAATTTTTCCCTTTGAATAAGTTCTCTGCGATAGATTCATAAAGTGTCCCTTTCAGGTACTCCCAGCAATGTAATCTGCAGGAAAACCCATCAGTAAGTGTTCAATTACCCTGCAGCGCCACCTCAGGGGAAATAAAGTATTACACAGAGTCCATTCAAATCAAAGTATGGTCTTAGTAATGTAGGACAGGACAGTCCTCCAGAGGGAGAGACACTCTTTATAATAGCTCTCTACTTTGTCCACTGAATAATGGACCCCCCCAATAACTCAGAATTCCCTAATAGGGTGTATGGAAATGGGCTGTTGATGACTAGGGTGGGTGACTAGGGCTGACCCTTTAATAACTAGGACAGGACAGGTCCTCCACAGTAGGAGACACTCTTTGTAACCACTCTCTACTCTAGCCAAGAGATAAGGATCCTGACAGAGGACTCCCTCTATTATCTCCAAATTTCCTAATAGGGTGGTGACTGGGGCTGACCCTTTAATGACTAGGGTGGGGTTGTGACAACCACTTTTATGCAAACCCTTTCTATTTAATAGGTCCCCGATGAATAGCTGATCATGATGGTCCCGGAGCTAGGAGTTCCTCATGATCAGGGAAAATGAGGCATCACCCAGCCCCCTCTATAATCCATGGGCCAACCCTGTAACGCCCTATAAAAGGATTTCCAAAGAGGGAAATCGCTTTAATTCCGTAAAGTAGCTCTATGAGTTTTATGGAAACCACAAATAAACCATCCCAGCGGTAGAGGATTACGCACTATAGGCGGTGTATAATGCCACCCTTTAGCTACAGCTTGTGCTGCCTTTTTCCATACGTACATGTTATTATTACTACATTAACACACTTTGCAAACACTTCTCCGCGTCTGACACCCAGTCTGCACTTACGGAACTATCTGAATAGAATTCAAGGACGTGTTTACTTCTCAGCTGGGAAAGGAAGGCTCTTGACAAAACATGTTCCTACTTAGCTGGCAGTTGTACCTGAAATCTGCGGCTTATTGGGCCAAATATGGGATTGCATGGATTAGCATCCCAAAGAAATGTTTCCATTATTAACAGCCGTCCTCCTTATCATTATTCATGTGCTTGTCATTAGGGTCTACCAGTAATTAGAATTTTGTATGGTAGCAGCTGCTATGGCAACAGACTACAATACCGCTTGGCTCTCGGACAGAATGAGATTTGTCTAACAAGCAGGACGTGAAACGACACACTGACAAAATCTCCTAACACGGGGCTTAGGCTGTATGCACTAAGCTGCCGGTAGATGTATTTTATCTTAAAGGGGTATTCTGATGATTTTTGCAATAGGCTTTCAGTACCAAATCCTTGCAGTTGTCAAGTCTTCATTGTTGGCTTTCTGTGGACTAAAATTGGTCCTGATCATGTGATCAACACACAGGATGGAAAACATCAGATGTGGGTTTCACATCTATGGAATTTGTTTGCCTAATGCCATGCCCACTGTGGACATGGCCACATCCCCAATAGGCGTGGCTATGCCACTTTTCAGCAGCGCCAGGCCCCCTTTTCGTGACAAGGGCACACACCACCGGCCACACTCTCTTTTCGGACAGGACCGGCACATAAAATGCCCAAGTTGTGTATAAAGAGACATCTAACTGCCGGGACCAGGAGATTTTCTATCTCTTCCAAAAGTTCGGGAGGTCACCCCTATTTTGAGAAGCCTCCCGGAGCTTCCGGGAGATTTGGCAGGTATGATTTAACCTATAATTGCCAACTTTTACATGTTGGCCCTTGGGGAGACCCAAAACGCAAAAATTTTTCCATGGAAAGTACTTTTTCTGGTAGCGAATGGGTCAAACCAAAAACAGACAGACAAAAACAGATGTAGATTTTGCCACAATTCCACCATAAATCCATGTAACTTTTTGGCTTTGCCATGCCCCCTATTGACCTCTTTTTCTTGGAGCTTCCGGGAGAGTTGACAAGTAGGAATCAATCCTTAGTTGCCAACTTTTACATGTTGGACGCTAGGGAGACCTAATACATTGTCTCATGTTCATGCCCCTTTTGATACAGCTACCGCCCTTTTCCATGTCACGGCCCTTGATCACAATGCAGACACAAAATGTGTCAGTCGCGCCCTCTTTTATAATAAAGTGACGCACTGTATGACCCGAACCAACAGCTGGAGTGCGGAAGGTTCCTAATATATACTGAGATGAAGGATAATTCCATGTGAGGTGCTTTCTATGGTAGTGAAAGGGTCAAAGCAATAAAAGTTACTCACCCCGGGCTGCTTGGTCATGTTGTCTTCATCCATTGACTGAAGAAATCTAGATTCTGAAAGGAAAAAATACAAAGGAAAAAAAAATGTTTTTTTTTAGAAAATCTGAGCCTTGGATCAAGAACCAGTTTACAAAAATAAATGAGAAGTCGCTGGAGCATGTTAATGGCGGCGCAGCAAATATTCTATCCATTACACTGATACCAAAAGAAATGTCTGCCGCAACCCCGGAGCAGAGGCCTATTCATGGACACGACGTCTTATCACAGCAGAGGTCATGTTTTTATTCGTACATATAGTCAAGGTTAAGAGCAACAAGTTTGGGTTATTACTGAGACTGGTGGATGTGATGGCCGGATCTGCTATTCTATCAGTGCGGAGCGCACTCATCTAACTGTCACAGGTACAATGGAGTCTGATAGTATATACATGTGTATTATCAGGGTGGATATAGCTACATAATAGAAACTTTGTACTCGTATACCATGGTTACCAACTGTGCTGAATTTACTGGGACTGCATAGGCCTGCGCAGAGAAGGACGGGGGAACAAAGCCGTAAGTAATGAACCAATGCTCACCATTATCTCTCAGCAGTGCTGGGGCACTAAGGGGGTTATTATACTGTGTGTGGGAACTGAAGGCGGCGTTATCCTGTGTGAGAGCACTCAGGGGTGGCATTCTACTGGGTGGAGACACTGAGGGGGCATTATCCTGTGGGTGAGCAGTGAGGAGTGGCATTATGCTGTGTGGGGGCATTGGGGGGGGGGTATTATTATGTGTGGCAGCACTGAGGGATCGTATTATACTGTGTGGAGACACTGAGGGGGCATTATCCTGTGTGGGAGCAATGAGAGGTGGCATTATCCTGTGTGGGGGAACTGAGGGGGCATTATAATTTGTAGGGACACTGAGGGGGCATTATACTTTGTGGGGGCACTGGGGGGAAATTATACTTTGAGAGGGCACTGAAGGGGTCATTATTGTGTGTGGAGTCACAGAGAGAGACATTGTACTGCATGGAGCCACTGGGTGACACTGAAAGGGGCATTGCATATTTTGGGGGTACTGAGGGGCATTATACTGGGTGGGGACAATAGAGGGGCATTATACTTTCTGAGGGCACTGAGGGGGGCTATTATTCTTTGTAGAGGCACTAAAGGGGTATTATCCTGTGTCAGAGCACTGAGCAAGACATAACAATGTATGGAGAAACTAAAGGGGCATTATCTGGTGTGGAGATACTGAGGAGGGCATTATATTGTGTGTGGGCAGTAAGAAGGCATTGTACTGTGTGGGGGCATTATACTATGTGGAACAGTCCTTTAGCCTTGTATTTTACCAGACAAAATACCACAGCATTCTGCACTATTTTGCACTTATATAGGGGGTATTTTTGTGTGGTATGCCAAAAGAGGTAAAATGGCCTAAAATATTGCAGCTTGAGTATTTTGTGAAACCTATCCACTTTAAGTCACACCTCCTGTAAACCATGCCCACCACCCCTGGAAGCAATTTTTTATTTGTTGACAACTATAGCATACATGATGCCAGATGCTATACAGGGCTGTAGTTGGGGAGGGGTACTGGCGGTTTGCTTATGGGGGTGTCAACAAGCTGCTTGGGCCCGATGGTCTTGGGGGCAGAATGGTCTTGGGGCCCCCTCAGGGACCTGGGCCCAGATTCTACTACGTCAGACCCACCTTTAGCTGTGTTAGGAGCGATCCTGATAATAAAAGTACTTTGGTGAAGAGCATTATGTGTTAGTGAGGGGTATTTATTACCTGCATGCTACTCACCTCCAAAGTCAGCGACTACGGCATGACCATCCTCATACAGCAAGATGTTGTGACTGAAAGGGACACAAATAATGTTACATAGATCACCAAGTATCTAAAGGTCTCTAAGCAATAGAAGCAATTGTGTATATTGTATCACCAATAAGGAATCTCACAAATACCTAAGACAACTACACCAATCCATCATAGTCTTTAGTACAAGTGGCAGATAAAAGCCGCCATTGCAGAAGAACCAGGGCTGGGGAGTGGCGGCATCTATAACTTATAGACAGTACCCGGACTCTTCTACAAGTCCACCATTAAAACCATTTTACAGCTTGTGTACAAATAGCATCTAAGATAAGTCCATTTGTAAATAGATGACATCACTTGTCTTAAACAGGTCCAGAGTTACAACTTATACTCCAGAGCTGTATTCACAATTCTGCTATCATTTATGGCACTTCCCAGAAAGCAAATCAGCAAAGAAAGTACAGATTAAGTAATGTAATGTATGTACACAGTGACTGCACCAGCAGAATAGTGAGTGCAGCTCTGGAGTATAATACAGGATATAACTCAGGATCAGTACAGGATAAGTAATGTAATGTATGTACACAGTGACTGTACCAGCAGAATAGTGAGCGCAGCTCTGGAATATAATACAGGATGTAACTCAGGATCAGTACAGGATAAGTAATGTAATGTATGTACACAGTGACTGTACCAGCAGAATAGTGAGTGCAGCTCTGGAGTATAATACAGGATGTAACTCAGGATCAGTACAGGATAAGTAATGTAATGTATGTACACAGTGACTGCACCAGCAGAATAGTGAGTGCTGCTCTGGAGTATAATACAGGATATAACTCAGGATCAGTACAGGATAAGTAATGTAATGTATGTACACAGTGACTGCACCAGCAGAATAGTGAGTGCTGCTCTGGAGTATAATACAGGATATAACTCAGGATCAGTACAGGATAAGTAATGTAATGTATGTACACAGTGACTGTACCAGAAGAATAGTGAGTGCAGCTCCGGAGTATAATCCCAGAATGGTGTTAATATTTAAGAAATATTTACCAAAAGGATCAATAAAAAGATCAATAACTTTATCACTGAGGCTTAATGGACCTTACAAGCTGCCACAGGCCGGCACTATAACTATGACATGATGGATCATTAGTTCTCAGCAATTTTGCAAATGGTCATGATAGTAATTAATTATCTAATAACAGGTTATATCTTGGGATCTTATAATTCTGAAGCAAATATCTAATGCACTCATAAAAAGGAGAGTAGAGGAAGATGGATGGACACCATCACAGACACCATCAACACTCCACATATGGCAGAGTCTATTCATAGGGTCTCCAATAAATAACTTATTGCTTTACTGTAACCTTGTATATTCTCTGTAAATACAATGTATATGTTATGTATTAATTGGGCACCTTTAGGCCCTGGGTCGTCGTACTTAGCACCACCATATCCCGTCACAGTAGCTGTAAGTGGAAATTATTGGTTTATAGGGTGGCAGCTAGCAAGAGGAGGCACCAGCATTGCTGTAGGCCTAACAAGTCCCTAATTCTGACATGGGTGTAAGCACTGTAGTGCTGTGCTGGAACAATGCCCCACAATGGTGATACAAAGACAAAGGACATTTTTGGTGCCAAAGCGTTGAATTAAGATGGTCCGTGTGTGAGGTCAAATAGCCTGGCATATGGCCGGTACTTAGGACATGTCCATCAGCGGAGCATTGGTGAGCCAGAGACCAGATAGATCTTAGTCATCAGGGGAGCATTGGTGGACTGGAGGTCAGCGGGTCTCGGCCATTGCATGAGAACAAGCGGGATGGAGGCCAGGGTGGGCCAAGAATACTCCAGGTGATCCATCATACAGTGTCTTCACAGGCCTTGTTTGGGAGACGCAAAAAGCAAGAATTGTCATCTAGATATCATCCCATTAGAGGAGGGACCACTAAACCACTCTCAAAGAGAGACAAGGCTGCATCATTGCTGGGAGAGTTGTTGAGGCAACCAATGCCCAGCAAGTATTGTATATATTACATGTTTTATTATATTAACAACTGCAAATACCTGTGGAGGTGTGCAGTGGCATCCCTCCCTCACCTGAATCAAACAGTTTTTTCCCCTTGTGAATCGCTGTCTCTGTTCCCAAGAGATAACCTATCTATCTGCAGGGCTGGGGTGATATGCTGGTTCTGGTGACACTAACCTATCTATCTGCAGGGCTAGGATGATATGCTGGGATCTGGTGACCCTTACCTATCTATGTGTGGAGCTGGGGTGACATGCTGGTTCTGGTGACACTAACCTATCTATCTGCAGGGCTGGGGTGATATGCCTGATCTGGTGACACTAACCTATCTATCTGCAGGGCTGGGGTGATATTCTGGTTCTGGTGACACTAACCTATCTATCTGCAGGGCTGGGGTGATATGCCGGTTCTGGTGACACTAACCTATCTATCTGCAGGGCTGGGGTGATATGCTGGTTCTGGTGACACTAACCTATCTATCTGCAGGGCTGGGGTGATATGCTGGGTCTGGTAACACTAACCTATCTATCTGCAGGGCTGGGGTGATATGCTGGGTCTGGTGACACTAACCTATCTATCTGCAGGGCTGGGGTGATATGCTGGTTTTGGTGACCATAACCTATCTATCTGCAGGGCTGGGGTGATATGCCTGATCTGGTGACACTAACCTATCTATCTGCAGGGCTGGGGTGATATTCTGGTTCTGGTGACACTAACCTATCTATCTGCAGGGCTGGGGTGATATGCTGGTTCTGGTGACACTAACCTATCTATCTGCAGGGCTGGGGTGATATGCTGGGTCTGGTAACACTAACCTATCTATCTGCAGGGCTGGGGTGATATGCTGGTTCTGGTGACCCTTACCTATCTATCTGCAGGGCTGGGGTGATATGGCTGATCTGGTGACACTAACCTATCTATCTGCAGGGCTGGGGTGATATGCCTGATGTGGTGACACTAACCTATCTATCTGCAGGGCTGGGGTGATATGCTGGTTCTGGTGACACTAACCTATCTATCTGCAGGGCTGGGGTGATATGCTGGTTCTGGTGACACTAACCTTTCTATCTGCAGGACTGGGGTGATATGCTGGTTTTGGTGACCATAACCTATCTATCTGCAGGGCTGGGGTGATATGCCTGATCTGGTGACACTAACCTATCTATCTGCAGGGCTGGGGTGATATTCTGGTTCTGGTGACACTAACCTATCTATCTGCAGGGCTGGGGTGATATGCTGGGTCTGGTAACACTAACCTATCTATCTGCAGGGCTGGGGTGATATGCTGGGTCTGGTGACACTAACCTATCTATCTGCAGGGCTGGGGTGATATGCTGGTTTTGGTGACCATAACCTATCTATCTGCAGGGCTGGGGTGATATGCCTGATGTGGTGACACTAACCTATCTATCTGCAGTGCTGGGGTGATATGCTGGTTCTGGTGACCCTTACCTATCTATCTGCAGGGCTGGGGTGATATGGCTGATCTGGTGACACTAACCTATCTATCTGCAGGACTGGGGTGATATGCCTGATGTGGTGACACTAACCTATCTATCTGCAGGGCTGGGGTGATATGCTGGTTCTGGTGACACTAACCTTTCTATCTGCAGGACTGGGGTGATATGCTGGTTCTGGTGACACTAACCTATCTATCTGCAGGGCTGGGGTGATATGCTGGGTCTGATGACCCTAACCTATCTATCTGCAGGGCTGAGGTGATATGCTGGGTCTGGTGACACTAACCTATCTATCTGCAGGGCTGGGGTGATATTCTGGTTCTGGTGACACTAACCTATCTATCTGCAGGGCTGGGGTGATATGCTGGGTCTGGTAACACTAACCTATCTATCTGCAGGGCTGGGGTGATATGCTGGGTTCTTGTGACCCTTACCTATCTATGTGTGGAGCTGGGGTGATATGCTGGTTCTGGTGACACTAACCTATCTATCTGCAGGGCTGGGGTGATATGCCTGATCTGGTGACACTAACCTATCTATCTGCAGGGCTGGGGTGATATGCTGGGTCTGGTGACACTAACCTATCTATCTGCAGGGCTGGGGTGATATGCTGGTTTTGGTGACCATAACCTATCTATCTGCAGGGCTGGGGTGATATGCCTGATGTGGTGACACTAACCTATCTATCTGCAGGACTGGGGTGATATGCTGGGTCTGGTGACACTAACCTATCTGCAGGGCTGGGGTGATATGGCTGATCTGGTGACACTAACCTATCTATCTGCAGGGCTGGGGTAATATGGCTGATCTGGTGACACTAACCTATCTATCTGCAGGGCTGGGGTGATATGCCTGATCTGGTGACACTAACCTATCTATCTGCAGGGCTGGGGTGATATGCTGGTTCTGGTGACACTAACCTATCTATCTGCAGGGCTGGGGTGATATGCCTGATCTGGTGACACTAACCTATCTATCTGCAGGGTTGGGGTGATATGCCTGATCTGACACACTCCCTTTAAGTCATGCATCCAAAAGCAAAACAAAAATGTAAATAGCCCATAAATAACTTACATAACCAGCTACAAAACACAGACGGCGCACCACGCCAGCATCTCCCAGGGCTAAAATCTGCATTTCCACATCTTCTAGCATCCTGATACATGGAGGAATAGACAGAATCCGCCTATTTGTAATTGTATTCAGCCACTGGGGAAACCATTTTTTGGAGGGGGGTTAATTATTTAAATAAACGGGGTGTAAAATGTGAATTTCTACACGATATAAGTAAAAAAACTCTTGGTTTAAACAGAGCGGCCTTATCTGAAATCAGATTATGCAAATGACTTTCAAATCAATGTGCGCGAGAGTATTTCCAGCGCTGTGATATGTAAAATGATTCATTTTATTACAAGCCTTTGAAGTCATGGTAACAGAAATCTTAATAAACGGAAAAAGATTTTAGGCATCAGCCTCATCAAACCGTATACACTGGCAGCTCCGACAGCAGATTTAAAGGGAGGCGGCTTTGTACGCCGCTTTGTTTTTCAGCGCCCGGATAATGCAGATGTTGGTTATTAGACAGTATTTGCATACGCAAAGCGATCGGCGAGCAAGAAAAGAATCACAGCGTAAGGCTGAATACATGGCTGTAATACTGCGACGTACAAGTTGTATAGCGTTATCATATGGGGGTAAAGGTTTCCTATGGTCCGTATGACCATGGGGACATATATATTAAGATGTTCTAAAAGCAAAGCTGTCTTAGTTGCCCATAGCAACCAATCACAAGGCAACTTTAATTTTTTTTCAGGAGCAGAATACTTAATAAAAGAGGCGCTGTGATGGGTTGCTATGGGCAATGTGAGCGCAATGTGCTCTAAGTATCACCGTATTGAAGTCTAAATGAGTATAATTGGTGTATGAGCAGGTTCAGAGAATTACACACATAGCTAGATAGTGAGTATAGTGGATTCTGTTTAATGGAAAAAGGGTGAGGTTTAAATACAATGTGGGTGTGGTTATACATTGTAGGTGTGGTTATACATTGTGGGTGTGGTTATACATTGTAGGTGTGGTTATACATTGTGGGTGTGGTTATACATTGTGGGTGTGGTTATACATTGTGGGTGTGGTTATACATTGCATAGACAAATAAAAGGTGGGATTAGTATAATTAATATAACATGACTGGGTATAAAGGACGAGGTCTCTGGAGACAGGCTCAAGCTGGCATCCTCCACAGCAACTAAGACAGTTCTGCTTTCAAACCATTTTAACCCTGACATCCACCATACTATTACAGCAGATGTTGGGTATTTAAATATGGCGGCCGCTTGGGAACTGAGCGGCTGCCATAGCCAGAGTCTTTGCTGTATTATACAGCAAAGACCCGACACTAATGGCCATGATCAGTGCCCCCATTAAGGCCCTTGGTGCCACAGTCAGAGGTGACCAAGGTGCCATTTTGGGGAGGATCGTCAGCACCCAGAACAAGTTCCGGGGTTGGCTTTCCATTACCATGATAGCCGGGAGCCTCTTGTAGACTCCCAGTTTGTTCTCAGCATTACTTCTTTTACAGACTGCTCTATGCAGCCTGTAGTAGAAGTGCTGGTATTTTTTAAATACATTGCAATGCATTAACATTGTAATACATTGCATTACTGACCAGACCCCTTGGGTTTCAAGACCCCTAGGGGGTCTAATAAATACAGTATAAAAAAAAAAAAAAAAAGTAAAAAAATATAAAAAATATTTTAAAAAAATTAAAAATTCGAATCACCCCCCCCTTTCCCTAGAATACATATAAAAGTAAAAAATTACAGTGAAACACAAACACAATAGGTATCCCTGTGTCTGGAAACGCCCGGTCTACAAACTATGAAAATATTTTTCCCGTATAGTGAACGTTGTATCGGGAAAAAAAAGAAAAGAAAAGTGCCGAACCGACGTTTTTATGCTGTTTCGCCTCTGATAAAAATTTGAATACAAAGTGATCAAAGCGATAGACATTCCCCAAAATGGTATAACTAAAAAGTACACCTGACCCCACAATAAAAGACACCCTATGTATCTCCATACATGGAAGTATAACAAAGATACAGGCGTCAGAAATTTTTTTTACAGTTTCCCAGTACATTGTACAGAATAATAAATGGTGCCATTATGAAGAACAATTTATCCCGCAAACATAAAGCCCTCATATGGCTCTGTGAACAGAAAAATAAAAAAGTTATGGGGTTTAAAAGGTGGGGAGTCAAAAGTAAAAATCAAAAAATGCCTATGGTGGGAAAGGATTAATAAGTATGTCCTCATGTGTGTTTGTAGAGAGGTGTCGCTTGTGATCATCTTTGGTGTGCCACTATATCGAAAAATTCTCCAAAAGACACTACATAGTCAATTGTCCATGCTTAAAGGGAATCTGTCCCCAGAATTCGCCATATCACACCAGCCCTGCAGATAGATAGGTTAGGGTCACCTAAATTAATCAGAGTTTTCCCATTCTGAATTGGGGTCTTGAATTGGTTGCAGAAATAACCCTTTTTTTGTGAATAGGCAAATGGAGCAATGATTACATAGCTGCTTTCCTCTTTGGAACAATGGCACCACCCCCATTGCTCCAAAGAGCTAATTTGCATATTGAAGATATTGCAATGATTCACCACTTGATTCAGATGACCCTAACCTATCTATCTGTATGGCTGGGGTGATATGCTGGGGTCTGGTGACAATAACCTATCTGCAGGGCTGGTGATATGCTGGTTTAGGTGACACTAACCTATCTATCTGCAGGGCTGGAGTGATATGCTGGGGTCTTGTGATACTAACCTATCTATCTGCAGGGCTGGGGTGATATGCTGGGGTCTTGTGATACTAACCTATCTATTTGCAGGGCTGGGGTGATATGCTGGTTCTGGTGACACTAACCTATCTATCTGCAGGGCTGGGGTGATATGCCGGTTCTGGTGACACTAACCTATCTATCTGCAGGGCTGGAGTCATATGCTGGGTCTGGGGACACTAACCTATCTATCTGCAGGGCTGGGGTGATATGCTGGTACTGGTGACACTAACCTATCTATCTGCAGGGCTGGAGTCATATGCTGGGTCTGGGGACACTAACCTATCTATCTGCGGGGCTGGGGTGATATGCTGAGTCTGGTGACACTAACCTATCTATCTGCAGGGCTGGGGTGATATGCTGAGTCTGGTGACACTAACCTATCTATCTGCAGGGCTGGGGTGATATGCTGGGTCTGGTGACACTAACCTATCTATCTGCAGGGCTGGGGTGATATGCTGGTTCTGGTGACACTAACCTATCTATCTGCAGGGCTGGGGTGATATACTGGTTCTGGTGACACTAACCTATCTATCTGCAGGGCTGGGGTGATATGCTGGTTCTGATGACACTAACCTATCTATCTGCAGGGCTGGGGTGATATACTGGTTCTGGTGACACTAACCTATCTATCTGCAGGGCTGGGGTGATATGCAGGTTCTGGTGACACTAACCTATCTATCTGCAGGGCTGGGGTGATATGCTGGGTCTGGTGACACTAACCTATCTATCTACAGGGCTGGGTTCATAAACTGGATTATGGTGAGAGACTCCCTTTAACATATGGAACACACTATAGAGCAGGGATAGGCAACCTTTTTTGTTCGGCGTGCCGATTTTCGTTAAAAAATCAAAGATGAGGTACTCGGAATGCCGGTCAATAATTGTAAGTCTGACGACCCCTAAACTAAAGTCATATACCACAAACCATAACACAGAAGTGCTGCCACCAGATGCTTTAGGACACATGCGTTTACTGCTATTTCCTGGGACGCTCCTGTACTTTCTGATTAGAAGCAATGACAGCCCATGTGCAGCCCGTAATTAGTGGTAAATGTGTCCAGGAGCACCGTATGGCGGCACCTTATGGTGAAAACACACTATGTTCCTGGATGCAGCTATATTCTTAGGCCACTGGAACTTTTACTTCGATGTAAAACTGGTGCATTTTTGCACAAAAAAAAAAAAAAAGCCTGTGTTTTCTGTGCAAAAACATATCCTTAATACAGAAAACACACCGTTAATGTCCTATAGTGGTCCCTGCATATGGTATTATGTCCCACAGCCATAGCAGTCAGTGCACACAGTATTATGTCCCATAGCGGCTTCTGCACACGGTATTATGTCCCATAGTGGCTCCTGCATTTGGTATTATGTTCCATAGTGGTCCCTGCACACGGTATTATGTCCCATAGCGGCCCCTGCACACGGTATTATGTCCCATAGCGGCCCCTGCACACGGTATTATGTCCCATAGCGGCCCCTGCACACGGTATTATGTCCCATAGCGGCCCCTGCACACGGTATTATGTTCCATAGCGGCCCCTGCACACGGTATTATGTCCCATAGCGACCCCTGCACACGGTATTATGTCCCATAGCGGCCCCTGCACACGGTATTATGTCCCATAGCGGCCCTTGCACACGGTATTATGTTCCATAGTGGCCCCTGTACACAGTATAATATTCTAGCTTTTATAATATTCCAATTTGTGCCACTCACTAGCTATTATTATGCTGTATAATAAGTGGACGGCGAACAGAGGTGACAAACATAAAAAAAAAAAATGTACTCACTTTTCCTGCGCTCCGCAGCCGCTGTTTTCTCTTCGGGCGCTTCTGCCTGTAGTCAGCGACCGCTCATTGGGTCTCAGGGGTCACGTAGCGTCATTATGCGTAGGGACGCCAGACGCAGACGTGACCCCTGAGGCCCTGTCAGCTGACTTCAGGCAGAAGCGCCCGAAGAGCACAGAGCGGCTGCGGAGCGTGGAATAGTGAGTAACGTTGTTTTTTATGGTTTATCACCTCCCCGGGGACTCCGCTTATCTGAAGAGACCCCACAGGATAATAATAGCAGTTTCATTTCGGCCGTGTTTGGTCCGATCGAAACTGCTGAGTGAGGACTCGGGCTGCCCGTGCCAGAGAAATAAGCCTCGCGTGCCACTCTTGGCACGCGTGCTGGGGGTTGCCGACCCCTGCTATAGAGGCAGACTATGCAACGGCTATTGGGCCCTTGGATAGAAGGGGCCCAGCCCTGGTCGGTCCATGCCCTTTGCTACAGCACAGGTGGTGAGGACCTATGTAAGAATTTCTTCTACAGAGTAATCGCATTGATCAGGATGGTAAGCATCTTCCAGTGGGCCCCGGCTCTAACACAGTAATGAGCGGAAGTCACCCAAGTATGAAAGTTACTGTGGTCTATTTTCTAGGGGTTGTCGGAGGGTGGGTCACAAAAATCATTTTACCTGGAACCTCAGTCCGATACTGATGGAAAGGTACTGGTGGAAGGATCATTGAGCGGGTGCAGAGAGGGAACCAAACACTTCTGTCCTGGGTGGAGAACCCATTTACACTTCTCCTATGGCGCCCCCTTTCTGCTATGGAATTGATATCTTTAGGCCAAGAGTAGAAAATATCTTTTGAACAAAAATCCAGCCTTTAATTCTTATTAATGCCTCTTATTTCTGCCTGCAGCAAATGTAAAGTCACAAATGAAGAAATATCACCGAGCCAGGCCGCTATTGTCTTACCTGTAACATGCTTTTTATGCCGCAAAACCTTATGGGGACATAAAGCGATTCACACGTGGAGGCTTATTACTTGAGAAGCGTCCCATTGCGAGTGCTACTGCTTAGCCAGTACATATTCTAAAACAGACTATAAAACAAATGTGCTTTCTAAGCTCGGGAAACAATAAAGCCTATAAAATACTAAATGATACAGCAAATAAAGCAGGAGAAGGAATGAAAAACCCTAATTGTTCATACAAGCGGAATTGATCCGTATAGAATCAGAAGGTTAGAAACATTCAAGACAAAAAAAATGAAGTATTTAGACTATGGACGCATAACAAATGGAAATTGGAAATTGTGTTGGTGTCTGCTCCGTACAGATGTGAAAGAGTCCTGAAGTGTTATTAAGGAAAACAGTGGGGTGAGGAAAATCTATTCTGTAATAAGGTCCAAAGAACTATTCTAGTCACAATTTATATTACTATCAATGGAGCAGAGAGTTATATAGCAAAGATGTTTAAAAATATATCATATTTTAGTAGCAGCATTGGTTAGTGCTCACTGCTGCCCCCTGTTGTGCAATAACTTCCTGTTATATTCCTTGAAGAAAGGAAAAATTACAAATGATCCTCTCACCAAGCAGAATATTAATACTGCATCTACAGTTATTGCCTCCAACATAATGTAACTACCGTAATACTGCTTCTATGTACAAGAATATAACTACTATAATACTGCCCCTATGTACAAGAATATAACTACTATAATACTGCTCCTCTGTACAAGAATATAACTACTATAATACTGCTCCTCTGTACAAGAATATAACTACTATAATACTGCTCCTATGTACAAGAATATAACTACTATAATACTGCTCCTATGTACAAGAATATAACTACTATAATACTGCTCCTATGTACAAGAATATAACTACTATAATACTGCTCCTATGTATAAGAATATAACTACTATAATACTACCTCCTATGTACAAGAATATAACTACTATAATACTACCTCCTATGTACAAGAATATAACTATGTAATACTGCTCCTATGTACAAGAATATAACTACTATAATACTGCTCCTATGTACAAGAATATAACTACTATAATACTACCTCCTATGTACAAGAATATAACTACTATAATACTGCCCCTATGTACAAGAATATAACTACTATAATACTGCTCCTATGTACAAGAATATAACTACTATAATACTACCTCCTATGTACAAGAATATAACTATGTAATACTGCTCCTATGTACAAGAATATAACTACTATAATACTGCCCCTATGTACAGGAATATAACTACTATAATACTGCCCCCTATGTACAAGAATATAACTACTATAATACTGCTCCTATGTACAAGAATATAACTACTATAATACTGCTCCTATGTACAAGAATATAACTACTATAATACCGCTCCTATGTACATGAATATAACTACTATAATACTACCTCCTATGTACAAGAATATAACTACTATAATACTACCTCCTATGTACAAGAATATAACTACTATAATACTGCTTATATGTACAAGAATATAACTACTATAATACTGCTCCTATGTACAAGAATATAACTACTATAATACTGCCTCCTATGTACAAGAATATAACTACTATAATACTGCTACTATGTACAAGAATATAACTACTATAATACTGCTCCTCTGTACAAGAATATAACTACTATAATACTGCTCCTATGTACAAGAATATAACTACTATAATACTGCTCCTATGTACAAGAATATAACTACTATAATACTGCTCCTATGTACAAGAATATAACTACTATAATACTGCTCCTATGTATAAGAATATAACTACTATAATACTACCTCCTATGTACAAGAATATAACTACTATAATACTACCTCCTATGTACAAGAATATAACTATGTAATACTGCTCCTATGTACAAGAATATAACTACTATAATACTGCTCCTATGTACAAGAATATAACTACTATAATACTACCTCCTATGTACAAGAATATAACTACTATAATACTGCCCCTATGTACAAGAATATAACTACTATAATACTGCTCCTATGTACAAGAATATAACTACTATAATACTACCTCCTATGTACAAGAATATAACTATGTAATACTGCTCCTATGTACAAGAATATAACTACTATAATACTGCCCCTATGTACAGGAATATAACTACTATAATACTGCTCCTATGTACAAGAATATAACTACTATAATACTGCTCCTATGTACAAGAATATAACTACTATAATACTGCTCCTATGTACAAGAATATAACTACTATAATACCGCTCCTATGTACATGAATATAACTACTATAATACTACCTCCTATGTACAAGAATATAACTACTATAATACTACCTCCTATGTACAAGAATATAACTACTATAATACTGCTTATATGTACAAGAATATAACTACTATAATACTGCTCCTATGTACAAGAATATAACTACTATAATACTGCCTCCTATGTACAAGAATATAACTACTATAATACTGCTACTATGTACAAGAATATAACTACTATAATACTGCCCCCTATGTACAAGAATATATCTACTATAATACTGCCCCTATGTACAAGAATAAAACTACTATAATACTACCTCCTATGTACAAGAATATAACTACTATAATACTGCTTATATGTACAAGAATATAACTACTATAATACTGCTCCTATGTACAAGAATATAACTACTATAATACTGCTCCTATGTATAAGAATATAACTACTATAATACTGCTCCTATGTACAAGAATATAACTACTATAATACTACCTCCTATGTACAAGAATATAACTACTATAATACTACCTCCTATGTACAAGAATATAACTACTATAATACTGCTCCTATGTACAAGAATATAACTACTATAATACTGCTCCTATGTACAAGAATATAACTACTATAATACTACCTCCTATGTACAAGAATATAACTACTATAATACTACCTCCTATGTACAAGAATATAACTACTATAATACTGCTCCTATGTACAAGAATATAACTACTATAATACTACTCCTATGTACAGGAATATAACTACTATAATACTGCCCCCTATGTACAAGAATATAACTACTATAATACTGCTCCTATGTACAAGAATATAACTACTATAATACTGCTCCTATGTACAAGAATATAACTACTATAATACTACCTCCTATGTACAAGAATATAACTACTATAATACTACCTCCTATGTACAAGAATATAACTACTATAATACTGCTCCTATGTACAAGAATATAACTACTATAATACTACCTCCTATGTACAAGAATATAACTACTATAATACTAACTACTATGTACAAGAATATAACTACTATAATACTGCCCCCTATGTACAAGAATATAACTACTATAATACTACCTCCTATGTACAAGAATATAACTACTATAATACTACCTCCTATGTATAAGAATATAACTACTATAATACTACCTCCTATGTACAGGAATATAACTACTATAATACTGCCCCCTATGTACAAGAATATAACTACTATAATACTGCTCCTATGTACAAGAATATAACTACTATAATACTGCCCCCTATGTACAAGAATATAACTACTATAATACTGCTCCTATGTACAAGAATATAACTACTATAATACTGCTCCTATGTACAAGAATATAACTACTATAATACTACTCCTATGTACAAGAATATAACTACTATAATACTGCTCCTATGTACAGGAATATAACTACAATAATACTGCCCCCTATGTACAAGAATATAACTACTATAATACTGCCCCCTATGTACAAGAATATAACTACTATAATACTGCCCCCTATGTACAAGAATATAACTACTATAATACTGCTCCTATGTACAAGAATATAACTACTATAATACTGCTCCTATATACAAGAATATAACTACTATAATACTGCCCCCTATGTACAAGAATATAACTACTACAGTATATTGAGGTACCTGAAGATGAATGAGAATTTTTATATATGACTACAATTACTTTTTGTAATCCATCATCCATGACCTTCCTAAAAAAAATCAAAAGCCCCTCTGATTTCTGGGATCAAACATTATATAGATAGAAGAGCAGACATAAAAATATAATGGACTTGAATAAAGTTCCAGAAATCCCCCATGAATAGGCAGTCACAATGTTGCTTTGTGATGTATGATGGCGGTATCATAGGCACTACTCTGGATTTGGCAGGTGCATTTATCATTAAATCATTCATTAGCGGTACAGAACGGCTCGACAGCAAACTTTACAGACTCTGGTGATTATCACAAGTTTATAAAGCGAGTATAAAAGAGCGCTGTCACTATGAAGTCACTGCCACCGATTCAATGGCAGATCAAACACCTCCTCATGAGCATCATTAGCCAGAGCAAGACAAAGTTCCCAGTCATGGCCAATTTGCAAATAATGTCCATAGGAGTCGCCTCTGAAATTTGTATCAGCAGATATCCTCCTGACCTCACAGCACTAGCTTAATTCTGCCCATGGGGCGTAGTTTGATGTATTTATAGGGGGCGGTTTTAAAGGTGGCAAACTGGGCAATTTTACAGAGCATTCATTACATGGGGATGACCCTCAGGATCAACCTGCGTAACATTTCACCCCACTGCCTGCTCCAGCACTGCGTACTGAGCGCTGCTCCTGAGGCTGCTGTATATTTGGACAGCCTATGGTAGCATTATGTGGGCTATAAATGGCAGTATATGACTATGACTACACAAAGACCTTTTATAGGACAGCTGCTGGAGATTTATTAGGTCTGCCATTTTTACCCCAGTCTTGTCAGTCTCTCACAGGTGCAGGATGCGCCACAATTGCTAAGAGGTTCCAGGTTTTGGCCAATTTCTAGGTGCAGTCCAGTTAGTAAATCTGGACCTATGTATTCAGCTGTAGCCCTATGGTTAAAGTCAACCTGTAATGCTATAAAGTCTCTGCGTAGCCCCGCACTTATTATGCACTATATAGCAGTATTATGTCAGCTATATTTGCAGTATTATAAGGACACAGTATGGGAGTATTATTTGGACACTGGATTAGTTTGGCACTGAATAGCTCTATGACATTGTATTTAGGTATAAAAATTTGGCATTCTTCATTCTTTCCTGCCTTACATTTCTGCAAACTACAGTAGCTCTCCTCCAGAAGGAAGAAATCATGCAGTGCCATCTATTGGCAGGTGCCTATAGGTGGCGCAAGAATACTGGTCCAGTCACTGTAGGGAGTCGTCCAGGCAATGCTCACTGGGAAAAGTATGCAAATGAGGGAAGAAAACCATCTCTTTAGCGCCATCTATAGGTGGCATGAGAAAGACAATTATCTTCCTTCTGCATGAAGCTAATTTGCATAGATTTCTCACTGAGCATTGCTTGGAAGACTCCTTGTACTAACTACTGTAGATCTCCACAACCAGTGCCCCTACAAGCTATGCTGCCCTAATACTGGTGCTCTAATGTGCGTAAAAATATCATTTAACAGCACCAAATTGCAATGCCATACAGTGCTCGTATAATATTACCGTATAGTGAGCCCATAGCAGTGCCTGAATAATACCTCAGCCGCTGCCATTAGGACATTTATTGGGAATCAGAGTGACAGACGCCCCCTCTGGCCATGCACTAGGTATGACACGTCTCTATAGTTTGCCTGGAGTGTTCCTTTAAGAAGCCTTCTAAGCTGAATGTGAATACCAGTGAGATCCTGGTCATCTATTATATATGTTCCACCCCAGACACGGAGCTCATTGGGATGCAGAACACTCCGGCAACTTTGTATTGTGATAAGGCGCCATAGATTGGAATCGGAAGCGGTGACATAATTAGACATTAACTTTTAATTAAAGGGATGTTTAACCCTCGCCACTTGAGCTTTCAGTTTAGAAATAATTAATTACCAATATCATGTATATGAGAAAACCCAATTCTAAGCGGTACAAGGTAATTAACCTACAGGAAGCAATATGGAGGCCGGTAATTAGCGCAGGACGGTGCGGCAGAGGCGCTGTGCGTATAACAAATTACAAAGGCTGATGGAGAATATGTTGCTGTCATGTCATGTGATCAGTCTGTGACTAAGGGGGGCCCATCTGCATTAAAGGGGTTATTTGACGCGAAAATATTGATAGCCAATCCATAGAATCGGTCATCAATATGAAATTGGCAGGGTCTGACAACCTGGGAATCATTCATTCATACGTTCATTGGTCACATGAGCTCAGTCCCATTGAGGTAAATAGGGCTGACCTGCAATGCCGAGTACAGCCACCATGCCATGTATGGCGCTGTGCTGAGAAGGCAGTGAAGAGGCCACAGCTGATCAGTGGGGGTGCTGGGTGTCAGACTCTCACCTAAGGATAGGTGCACCATTTATTTAGCGATTTGCGCCTAACGCCATAACCTGGGCGTGGTTTTGATGGCGTATACACACTAATTTTTGTGCAAGAATTTCCTACTTCTAATTTGGTTTAAAAAACTCCTCGAACCTTCAGGCCCTCCACCCAATGCCGACAAATTTATGAACCAGACAAGTCAAAAAATTATTTAAAGAAAAACCCTTGTGAATAATTGTTCCCTTGTGTGACTTCACAGTTTTCAAGATCTCTACTGTCTGTCAGTGAATGGAAAGAGGCTGAAAAATCTCTTTAAGGGGTCCTCCACTTTTCCACTTTGGACAATTCCAGATTTTCCTTGACCATAAGCTGATGACATAATGTCCTCCTGCCGGGACCCCAGCGATCAGCTGTAATTTGTGGGGAAACCTTACCTTGCTGATCGCTGTATACACAGAGCTCAATAAGTGCAGTGCGTACAGCTACGGAAGCCGCCATGATGGACTAGGCTCAATGGTCATGTGATCTTCCAGGCATCTGGGAATTGCAGGAGCGGCTGGGTCCTAGAGGATCCAGATTATCTCTGCAGTGTATACCAGGAGGATGTATACCTCCTGTAACTGGAGCCATAAAAAAAGGAATGTTAAAATGTGTAAAATAAAATAAAAGAAATAAAACATTAAAAAATAAGGTAAAATAGAAAAAAAAAAATAATCTACCACGCCCGCATCACAGGTTCTAGCCTCGTCTCTGGCGGCAGAAAACAAGGCGTCACCTACATGAAATATAATAAAAAAGTAAAAAAAAAACCAAGAAAAATGTGAAAAAAAAAATTCCTGGAAATTGCAAAAGAAGAAAAAACATGCAAAAATAATGCATCACCGAATAAAAGGCACAAAAATTATTTAAATAGCACAAAACCCCCCCAATGTTCTGGCCTTCAAATCTGCATGTACCAAAAAACCTGAAAATGTGCCTGGTCATGAACCAGGAAAAACGACCCAGTCATGAAGTGGTTAAAGCAGATTCGGCATCGCCAGTGCCTTATGTGAGTACGACACTGTCATTTCTTGGCAGGCAGAAGTGACATTATGTGACAGCCTTCCTGTACTCACAGCTGTAGATGTTTTTCCTCCCTTAGGACCACAGGTAGAGCTATTGGGTTATCGCTCTGCACTAATGACACATTCAGCTCTGCTACATCTGCTCTACAGCTACAAATGCAGCAGGATTGACACCATAAAACTAATGACTCTGTAAGTCGTATCTGCAAGGATTTACAATATCGGTATTAAGGTATGTAATTATCGACCATAAAAGCTCACCTGTCGGGGGCGGGCGGGGGGAATCACACATATAGTATAGTGTGGCACAGGCTCTTTCATATTTATGATGGTTCACAGTTTATATATATTCATTGTAAAGCACTGCCGGCGGCTACCTGTTCAGATCCCGGTGGATGATGGGGTAGGTCAGGTTGTGAAGATACTCCATGCCTTTGGCAACATCCACAGCGATAATCAACTTTGATTGCAAGTCGAGATTCCTGCCGCAAAAATACAATAGAAGCGGTAACACAAGCGCCAGAGATCACAGCCTACCGTATACACATCCCCTATAACATGTCATAGAGGCCTAAGCACTACAGTGAGAAAGTATTTGCCCCCCTAGAAGCTTCCTTATACTGCATATTTGTCAATATTTCTATTGGACATATTTTAAAGAATTCAGTCATATGAAAAAGTTTGGGCACCCTTATTAATCTTAATCATTTTTAGTTCTAAATATTTGGGTGTTTGCAACAGCCATTTCAATTTGATATATCTAATAACTGATGGACACAGTAATATTTCAGGATTGAAATGAGGTTTATTGTACTAACAGAAAATGTGCAATATGCATTAAACCAAAATTTGACCAGTGCAAAAGTATGGGCACCTCAACAGAAAAGTGACATTAATATTTAGTAGATCCTCCTTTTGCAAAAATAACAGCCTCTAGTCGCTTCCTGTAGCTTTTAATCAGTTCCTGGATCCTGGATGAAGGTATTTTTGACCATTCCTCTTTACAAAACAATTCCAGTTCAGTTAAGTTTGATGGTCGCCGAGCATGGACAGCCCGCTTCAAATTATCCCACAGATGTTCAATGATATTCAGGTCTGGGGACTGGGATGGCCATTCCAGAACATTGTAATTGTTCCTCTGCATGAATGCCTGAGTAGATTTGGATCATTGTCTTGCTGAAATATCCATCCCCGGCGTAACTTCAAATTCGTCACTGATTCTTGTACATTATTCTCAAGAATCTGCTGATACTGAGTTGAATCCATGCGACCCTCAACTTTAACAAGATTCCCGGTGCCGGCATTGGCCACACAGCCCCAAAGCATGATGGAACCTCCACCAAATTTTACAGTGGGTAGCAAGTGTTTTTCTTGGAATGCTGTGTTTTTTGGACGCCATGCATAACGCCTTTTTGTATGACCAAACAACTCAATCTTTGTTTCATCAGTCCACAGGACCTTCTTCCAAAATGAAGCTGGCTTGTCCAAATGTGCTTTTGCATCCCTCAGGCGACTCTGTTTGTGGCGTGCTTTCAGAAACGGCTTCTTTCGCATCACTCTCCCATACAGCTTCTCCTTGTGCAAAGTGTGCTGTATTGTTGACCGATGCACAGTGACACCATCTGCAGCAAGATGATACTGCAGCTCTTTGGAGGTGGTCTGTGGATTGTCCTTGACTGTTCTCACCATTCTTCTTCTCTGCCTTTCTGATATTTTTCTTGGCCTGCCACTTCTGGGCTTAACAAGAACTGTCCCTGTGGTCTTCCATTTCCTTATTATGTTCCTCCAGTGGAAACTGACAGGTTAAATCTCTGAGACAACTTTTTGTATCCTTCCCCTGAACAACTATGTTGAACAATCTTTGTTTTCAGATCATTTGAGAGTTGTTTTGAGGAGCCCATGATGCCACTCTTCAGAGGAGATTCAAATAGGAGAACCCCCCCCCCCCCCCCCCTCTACCCTTTTTTCTCATTCCCCCCCCCCCCCCACTAACAACCAAACCCCACCGAGATAACAAAACCAATTTTTTCTTCTGCTAAACAAAAAAAAAAAAAAAAGGGTAATAATTAAATAAAAAAAAAAGGGTACCCAAATTTTTCCTCCGCTCTAATTTTTTTTTAATCCATTTTTCATTTTTTTTTTTATTACAATAAACCTCTTTTCAATCCTGAAATTTTTCTCCCCCCTTCATTTTTTTTATTTATAAATTAAAATGGCTGTTGCAAACACCCAAATATTTAGAACTAGGGGCGGCCCCCGAAAAATGATTAAGATTAATAGGGGTGCCCAAACTTTTTTCATATGAAAAAAAAATTTTTTTTATTTATTTTTCTTTTTTTTTTTTTTTTTTTTTTTTTTTTTTTATTTTTTTTTTTTTTTTCATTACAATAAAAAAAAAAAAACACACACCCCCCCCCCGCGCACCGGTGCTCCCCTCACTCATAACAAAAAAAAACAAAACACCCCCAACACCACACCCCCCCCCCCCCCCCCCCCCCCCCCCCCCCCACCGCAACACCCTGCCCCCCCCCCCCCATCCTCCATTCATTTATAAAAAAAAAGAAAAAACGAATAAAATTAATTTTTTTTTATATTTTTTTATATATATCCCTCCCCCCCCCTCCACCATTAGCCCCCCCCCCCCCCCCCCCCCCCCCTCCTCTATTAATACCCACCCCCCCTCCCCCCCCCCCCCCCCCGCCCCGGGGAGGGGGGGGGGGGGGGGGGAAAAAAATTAATTTATTTTCTTCCCCCCCCCCTTGCAAAAGTAGAACTCTTTTTTAACGAAAAGGAAGGGCCGGCCCCCCCCCCCCCCCCCCCGGGCCCCCCCCCATTTTTTTTTTTTTTTTTCCCCCCCCCCCCCCCCCCTCCCTTCTCCATAGACTTCTATGTAAAAAGTAACGTGGCCTAATAAGTGGAGAAGGAAACAGATCTCTTTAATAAGATATATTACAAAGTTTCTTATATTCACTTGTACTATTCATTTATGAAAATATATTATATGATTGGAGGCACACTTTAAGGGTAACTCCAGCAGCAGTAGACTTCTTCCTGGAATAAGGAGTTTGCTGAGCCATTCTTTATGCTCCTTATCTTCTTCTATATAAATTACCTTTTTTGCTCATGTAGAAGAGAAAATAAAGACCCTCCAGAGACGTACTGAGTCACAATAGCAAACTGACTGGGGTCATCCAAGCAAGCGCCCACAAACTGAATGACGCAAGGGTGATTGAGGTGACACAGTATGGAGACCTCCCGGCAGAACATGTCCACGTCTGATTTGGAGCAGTAAGTATTGGCTCTGTATCTAAGAGGAACAAAGGAAGAAAAAAGTAGGTAAACCTGACCTGAAAGGGGAACTCTCCTCTCCTGGGGACCTCTCCTCTCCTGGGGACCTCTCCCTCTCCTGGGGACCTCTCCTCTCCTGGGGACCTCTCCTCTCCTGACATGTCTGCTTTAGTAAATATGTGTATTCCCCATAATATAACAATTATGGAGCATCTTTACTTATAACTCTATATTGTGTCGTTCCTCTGTTTTCCTCCAAGAAATCTATGAATTTCTTCCACCTACAGGTTGTTTGTGATATTGCAGCACAGACCCCCTTAAAGGGGTTGTAGGAAATCCAGGCATAATGGATACCTAACATAATGGATGTTGAGGATAGGTCATCAGTATCTGATCTGTGGGGGTCTAACACCCGGATCCTGCACCGATCAGCTGATTGGTATATAACTCTGCTTCTATTCAAGTGAATGGAAGCAGAGCTGCAGATCCAGGCACCACCACTACAGTGTACAGAATGTGCAGCTGTATACAGTATACAGAGCTATACACTGTATTGGTTGTGCCAGGGAACTCCAGCTCTGCTTCCATTCATATACCTTGTATATGGCTTCTGACAGCTGTATCCGCTTATCGGTGTAGGATCTGGTTGTCAGACCTTACTGATCAGGTACAGATCCTGAGGATAGGTCAGCAGTATCCATTATACCTGGGTTTCGGACAATCCCTTTAAATACAGTAGAGCAGAGCTGCAATACCAGACACAACCAGATGTGGCACTATCTTTGGAAGTAAGCAGCCATGTTTTTCTAAGCCTACACCTTTTATTTTGTGTCTCTCAGCAAGAAAACTTTAAAATTTGATAAGATTGTCCAATAATCCACAATATCTGATAATCCAGCACTGCAATAATACTGGATTATTGCAGGTTTATATCATTACCGCAGCGATATTGCTGTAATACTGTAATATAGCAATAATAAATCCATAAAGTGTAAAAAAAATACATATATATTAGATTAAAAAAACATAATAAAGAAAGATAATTTTCCTCTTCATTTCTCTCATTAGCCATAAAGTGGAATTGAAATAAACTTCCGCGACTTTACCTCTTAATGGCGACAATTTTATTTCTGCATCTTCCCTTGTATACTTTTCCGAATGACCCTACAAAATATCAAAGAATAAGTAACTATTCAGACTGAATAATTAACGGGGCTTCTGAGGCAGCGGCTCGCCGCGTATCTCACACCTGATCCAATTATTTCGTGAAATTCAATTTCTGACATCTGAAGGTGAAAGTGCGAGGGCAAGCTAGCACGCAGGAGGAGGACGTCAGCTTTTTCTGCAAGAAAATAATAAAAAAAAAATAGAAGATAATATCACAAAACGTTTGTGCATAAAGATGAACGGATTATGTGTTGTACGGACTGTGCATGGAATACAGGGGGGAGAATTAAAGGGGAACGGCGCTGTGTAGAGTGGGCGTCCAAAAAAGTTACATTTGAGAAGGGGAATTATTTGGGGCACAATGGGGGAGAATGATGAAGATCGGCATTTTCAACGCCGGTCTTCGTACCTCCTGTTTGGGTGGAAGAGGTACTTGATTGATGAGGTGGAGCAGAATGACATCCCTGGTGGTCTAGGGAAGCGAATGGGGTTAATGTCTGTATCCCTGGTGGTCTAGGGAAGCAAATGGGGTTAATGTCTGTATCCCTGGTGGTCTAGGGAAGCGAATAGGGTTAATGTCTGTATCCCTGGTGGTCTAGGGAAGTGAATGGGGTTAATGTCTGTATCCCTGGTGGTCTAGGGAAGTGAATAGGGTTAATGTCTGTATCCCTGGTGCTCTAGGGAAGTGAATGGGGTTAATGTCTGTATCCCTGGTGGTCTAGGGAAGTGAATAAGGTTAATGACTGTATCCCTGGTGGTCTAGGGAAGTGAATAGGGTTAATGTCTGTATCCCTGGTGGTCTAGAGCCGTAATGGTGTAAAACAGAGGTATGTCTATATGCCTTGAATGAAGGGGTTAATGTAGGGATCCCTAGTGGTCTAATGCTTAAAAGGGGTTAATGTCGGTATAGCTGGTGATCTAGGGCTGTGTCCCTGGTGGTCTAGAGCACTGAATGAGATAATATAAACATTGATGGTAAGTCGATTGGTTCAGATTGTCATTGATGTATCATGGTAGTAGATTCTAGAATGGAGTGGTTAAAGGTAGGTTTTCCCTGGTATGGCGTGGATCCAGTAGGGGGCGCTGCCTCTGCTCAGGTGTCCACGCCCACTCCTGTGACTGGTAGTATTAGTCACCACCCCCTGTGTCATATCAGACCAGGCAGATTAGGGTTGTATTTTTAGAAGACGCATATTTAGTTACTACTCGACCATACAATAACACATTCCAAGATGGAGGGTGTGTTATCTGTGACGGGATATCAGGCTGTGGAGTCGAGGAAGCGCCACCTACTGGATCCACGCCACACCAGGGACAGCCTAGTGTTAACCACTCCAATCTAGTCTCAACCATAACAGAACTGAACACCTATGTCCCAAAAAAGGGCGTGTCCATCATATTTTCCCGCTTCCATCATAAAAGGGGATGTGGCATAGCCCTAATAGATAACGGTCTTACAGGAAGGGGTGTGGCCGCCCTGTCCTTCCCAAAACACTGCCAATGGTTGGCAAAGATACACAGAACCCTATGACTAAAAGCATCCAATGGCATCTCTGCTCCATCCTCATTTTCATACCATGTCCCTTTAAAAAAACTCAAATTTGCCCCCTGGACATATCATAGATGCCAGGACGTGCACAGAAAACACTCCGTGGGTGATGCTTTCTAGGAGACTTCTGCGGCACCTGGGAGATTCGCCATCTCTTCCGAGAATCTGGGAGTTCTCCCCATTTTCTGGGCGCCTCCTCATGCTCCATATGCATTAAAGGGTTTGTACAGAATTAAAGAAACATGGTTGCTTCCTTCCATAAACAGTGCCGTACCTGACCGTCATGCTCAGCTCTGTTCACAGAGGCAGTATCACACACAACCTTCAGACAAGGGTGGCGCTGTTTCAGTAAAAAAAGCTGTCAAGTTTTTGAATCATGTCCAACCCCTTTAAGCATGCTTTGTAGCTTCTATATCAGACATCTAGTGAGGTCTATGGGATTGTGAATGTCTTTCTGATGCACTCGCTTCATTTACTGTATATTGCTGCCCTCCTATTAACCCTCGGGAGGAAGCTCTTTATAAACGCATCTTTCCCTTTAAGCCTGGTCATCTGGGCTCCTTGTAGACTGGAGTCTTGCCCGCCTTCTATCTATCACTGTGCTTGTTCGGCTATTTATTTTTTAAGGGCATCTGTTGCTGTCGCAGAGAACATTTAATGACAATCTGTTTGGAACGGACTGATATAATATTTATGCCGCAGAGGATTGAAAGCATTTGTCGATGAAGAGTCTTCCTTGGAAGATTAATCCTGAGGAAACTTTCCCTTCACCTCAACACTGTGCACTGAAACCGAATGAGCTGCAAGGATTTCACCATTTCTATCTATACAGTATATACAGTAGAAAAGGAAACGCAAAGGGAATAATAAGAAGTAGATTGCAAATTTTTAGGATTTAAAGGCAGTGTGTCAGCAGAACCCAACATATCACCCCAGCCCTGCAGATAGATAGGTTAGTGTCACCAGAACCAGCATATCACCCCAGCCTTGCAGATAGATAGGTTAGTGTCACCAGAACCAGCATATCACCCCAGCCCTGCAGATAGATAGGTTAGTGTCACCAGACCCAGCATATCACCCCAGTCCTGCAGATAGATAGGTTAGTGTCACCAGACCCAGCATATCACCCAAGCCCTGCAGATAGATAGGTTAGTGTCACCAGACCACAGGATATCACCCCAGCCCTGCAGATAGATAGGTTAGTGTCACCAGACCCAGCATATCACCCAAGCCCTGCAGATAGATAGGTTAGTGTCACCAGACCACAGGATATCACCCCAGCCCTGCAGATAGATAGGTTAGTGTCACCAGACCCAGCATATCACCCCAGCCCTGCAGATAGATAGGTTAGTGTCACCAGAACCAGCATATACACCCAAGCCCTGCAGATAGATAGGTTAGTGTCACCAGACCCAGCATATCACCCCAGCCCTGCAGATAGATAGGTTAGTGTCACCAGACCCAGCATATCACCCCAGCCCTGCAGATAGATAGGTTAGTGTCACCAGACCCAGCATATCACCCCAGCCCTGCAGATAGATAGGTTAGTGTCACCAGAACCAGCATATCACCCCAGCCCTGCAGATAGATAGGTTAGTGTCACCAGAACCAGCATATCACCCCAGCCCTGCAGATAGATAGGTTAGTGTCACCAGACCCAGCATATCACCCCAGCCCTGCAGATAGATAGGTTAGTGTCACCAGACCCCAGTATATCACCCCAGCCCTGCAGATAGATAGGTTAGTGTCACCAGACCCAGCATATCACCCCAGTCCTGCAGATAGATAGGTTAGTGTCACCAGACCCAGCATATCACCCCAGCCCTGCAGATAGATAGGTTAGTGTCACCAGAACCAGCATATACACCCCAGCCCTGCAGATAGATAGGTTAGTGTCACCAGAACCAGCATATCACCCGCGAGTATCACCCCAGCCCTGCAGATAGATAGGTTAGTGTCACCAGACCCAGCATATCACCCCAGCCCTGCAGATAGATAGGTTAGTGTCACCAGACCCAACATATCACCCCAGCCCTGCAGATAGATAGGTTAGTGTCACCAGACCCAGTATATCCCCCAGCCCTGCATATAGGTAGGTTAGTGTCACCAGACACAAGCATATCACCCCAGTCCTGCAGATAGATAGGTTAGTGTCACCAGACCCAGCATATCACCCCAGCCCTGCAGATAGATAGGTTAGTGTCACCAGAACCAGCATATACACCCAAGCCCTGCAGATAGATAGGTTAGTGTCACCAGACCCAGCATATCACCCCAGCCCTGCAGATAGATAGGTTAGTGTCACCAGAACCAGCATATCACCCCAGTCCTGCAGATAGATAGGTTAGTGTCACCAGACCCAGCATATCACCCCAGCCCTGCAGATAGATAGGTTAGTGTCACCAGACCCAGCATATCACCCCAGCCCTGCAGATAGATAGGTTAGTGTCACCAGACCCAGCATATCACCCCAGCCCTGCAGATAGATAGGTTAGTGTCACCAGACCCAGCATATCACCCCAGCCCTGCAGATAGATAGGTTAGTGTCACCAGACCCCAGCATATCACCCCAGCCCTGCAGATAGATAGGTTAGTGTCACCAGAACCAGCATATCACCCCAGCCCTGCAGATAGATAGGTTAGTGTCACCAGAGCCAGCATATCACTCCAGCCCTGCAGATAGATAGGTTAGTGTCACCAGAACCGGCATATCACCCCAGCCCTGCAGATAGATAGGTTAGTGTCACCAGACCCAGCATATCACCCCGCAGCCCTGCAGATAGATAGGTTAGTGTCACCAGAACCGGCATATCACCCCAGCCCCGCAGATAGATAGGTTAGTGTCACCAGAACCGGCATATCACTCCAGCCCTGCAGATAGATAGATTAGTGTCACCAGAACCGGCATATCACCCCAGCCCCGCAGATAGATAGGTTAGTGTCACCAGAACCAGCATATCACCCCAGCCCCGCAGATAGATAGGTTAGTATCACCAGACCCCAGTATATCACCCCAGCCCCGCAGATAGATAGGTTAGTGTCACCAGACCCAGCATATCACCCCGGCCCCGCAGATAGATAAGTTAGTGTCACCAGAACCAGCATATCACCCCAGCCCTGCAGATAGATAGGTTAGTGTCACCAGAACCAGCATATCACCCCAGCCCTGCAGATAGATAGGTTAGTGTCACCAGAACCAGCATATCAACCCAGTCCCGCAGATAGATAGGTTAGTGTCACCAGAACCAGCATATCAACCCAGTCCCGCAGATAGATAGGTTATGGTCACCTGAATCAAACTGTGTTTCCCGTTGTGAATCGCTGCTTCCATGGCTGAGATATCACCTTCTTTGCAAAATGAAAATGAGCTCTTTGGAGCAACAAGGACATTGCCATTACTTCAAAGAGCTCTTTTGCATATTGACAAACATTGGGATATCTCAACAACAGAGGCCCCAAATCACAAGCGGAAAACACTGTTTGATTCAGATGATCATAACCTATCTATCTGGAGGGCTGGGGTGATATGCTGGTTCTGGTGACACTAACCTATCTATCTGCAGGGCTAGGGTGATATGCTGGGGTCTGATGACACTAACCTATCTATCTGCAGGGCTGGGGTGATATGCTGGTTCTGGTGACACTAACCTATCTATCTGCAGGGCTGGGCTGATATGCTGGGTCTGGTTACACTAACCTATCTATCTGCAGGGCTGGGGTGATATGCTGGTCCTGGTGACACTAACCTATCTATCTGCAGGGCTGGGGTGATATGCTGGTTCTGGTGACACTAACCTATCTATCTGCAGGGCTAAGGTGATATTCTGGGGTCTGATGACACTAACCTATCTATCTGCAGGGCTGGGGTGATATGTGGGATCTGGTCATACTAATCTATCTATCTGCATGGCTGGGGTGATATGCTGGGGTCTGGTGACACTAACCTATCTATCTGCAGGGCTGGGGTGATATGCTGGGGTCTGGTGATACTAACCTATCTATCTGCAGGGCTGGGGTGATATGCTGGGTCTGGTGACACTAACCTATCTATCTGCAGGGCTGGGGTGATATGTGGGATCTGGTGACACTAACCTATCTATCTGCAGGGCTGGGGTGTTATGCTGAGTCTGGTGACACTAACCTATCTATCTGCAGGGCTGGGGTGATATGCTGGGTCTGGTGACACTAACCTATCTATCTGCAGGGCTGGGGTGATATGCTGGGGTCTGGTGACACTAACCTATCTATCTGCAGGGCTGGGGTGATATGCTGGTTCTTGTGACACTAACCTATCTATCTGCAGGGCTGGGGTGATATGCTGGTTCTGGTGACACTAACCTATCTATCTGCATGGCTGGGGTGATATGCTAGGTCTGGTGACACTAACCTATCTATCTGCAGGGCTGGGGTGATATGCTGGGGTCTGGTGACACTAACCTATCTATCTGCAGGACTGGGGTGGTATGCTGGGGTCTGGTGACACTAACCTATCTATCTGCAGGGCTGGGGTGATATACTGGTTCTGGTGACACTAACCTATCTATCTGCAGGGCTAGGGTGATATGCTGGGGTCTGATGACACTAACCTATCTATCTGCAGGGCTGGGGTGATATGCTGGTTCTGGTGACACTAACCTATCTATCTGCAGGGCTGAGGTGATATGCTGGGTCTGGGGACACTAACCTATCTATCTGCAGGGCTGGGGTGATATGCTGGTCCTGGTGACACTAACCTATCTATCTGCAGGGCTGGGGTGATATGCTGGTTCTGGTGACACTAACCTATCTATCTGCAGGGCTAAGGTGATATTCTGGGGTCTGGTGACACTAACCTATCTATCTGCAGGGCTGGGGTGATATGTGGGATCTGGTCATACTAATCTATCTATCTGCATGGCTGGGGTGATATGCTGGGGTCTGGTGACACTAACCTATCTATCTGCATGGCTGGAGTGATATGCTGGGGTCTGGTGATACTAACCTATCTATCTGCGGGGCTGGGTGATATGCTGGTTCTGGTGACACTAACCTATCTATCTGCAGGGCTGGGGTGATATGCTGGTTCTGGTGATACTAACCTATCTATCTGCAGGGCTGGGGTGATATGTGGGATCTGGTGACACTAACCTATCTATCTGCAGGGCTGGGGTGTTATGCTGAGTCTGGTGACACTAACCTATCTATCTGCAGGGCTGGGGTGATATGCTGGTTCTGGTGACACTAACCTATCTATCTGCAGGGCTGGGGTGATATGCTGGTTCTGGTGACACTAACCTATCTATCTGCAGGGCTGGGGTGATATGCTAGGTCTGGTGACACTAACCTATCTATCTGCAGGGCTGGGGTGATATGCTGGGGTCTGGTGACACTAACCTATCTATCTGCAGGACTGGGGTGGTATGCTGGGGTCTGGTGACACTAACCTATCTATCTGCAGGGCTGGGGTGATATACTGGTTCTGGTGACACTAACCTATCTATCTGCAGGGCTAGGGTGATATGCTGGGGTCTGATGACACTAACCTATCTATCTGCAGGGCTGGGGTGATATGCTGGTTCTGGTGACACTAACCTATCTATCTGCAGGGCTGAGGTGATATGCTGGGTCTGGGGACACTAACCTATCTATCTGCAGGGCTGGGGTGATATGCTGGTCCTGGTGACACTAACCTATCTATCTGCAGGGCTGGGGTGATATGCTGGTTCTGGTGACACTAACCTATCTATCTGCAGGGCTAAGGTGATATTCTGGGGTCTGGTGACACTAACCTATCTATCTGCAGGGCTGGGGTGATATGTGGGATCTGGTCATACTAATCTATCTATCTGCATGGCTGGGGTGATATGCTGGGGTCTGGTGACACTAACCTATCTATCTGCAGGGCTGGGGTGATATGCTGGGTCTGGTGATACTAACCTATCTATCTGCGGGGCTGGGGTGATATGCTGGTTCTGGTGACACTAACCTATCTATCTGCAGGGCTGGGGTGATATGCTGGTTCTGGTGACACTAACCTATCTATCTGCAGGGCTGGGGTGATATGTGGGATCTGGTGACACTAACCTATCTATCTGCAGGGCTGGGGTGTTATGCTGAGTCTGGTGACACTAACCTATCTATCTGCAGGGCTGGGGTGATATGCTGGGTCTGGTGACACTAACCTATCTATCTGCAGGGCTGGGGTGATATGCTGGGGTCTGGTGACACTAACCTATCTATCTGCAGGGCTGGGGTGATATGCTGGTTCTTGTGACACTAACCTATCTATCTGCAGGGCTGGGGTGATATGCTGGTTCTGGTGACACTAACCTATCTATCTGCAGGGCTGGGGTGATATGCTGGTTCTGGTGACACTAACCTATCTATCTGCAGGGCTGGGGTGATATGCTGGGTCTGGTGACACTAACCTATCTATCTGCAGGGCTGGGGTGATATACTGAGGTCTGGTGACACTAACCTATCTATCTGCAGGGCTGGGGTGATATGCTGGGGTCTGGTGACACTAACCTATCTATCTGCAGGGCTGGGGTGATATGCTGAGGTCTGGTGACACTAACCTATCTATCTGCAGGGCTGGGGTGATATGCTGGATTATGGTGAGAGACTCCCTTTAACATATGGAACACACTATAGAGCAGGGATAGGCAACCTTTTTTGTTTGGCGTGCCAATTTTAATTAAAAAATCAAAGATGAGGTACTCGGAGTGCCGGTCAATAATTGTAAGTCTGACGACCCCTAAACTAAAGTCATATACCACAAACCATAGCACAGAAGTGCTGCCACCAGATGCTTTAGGACACATGTGCTTACTGCTATTTCCTGGGACGCTCCTGTACTTTCTGATTAGAAGCAATGACAGCCCATGTGCAGCCCGTAATTAGTGGTAAATGTGTCCAGGAGCACCGTATGGCGGCACCTTATGGTGAAAACACACTATGTTCCTGGATGCAGCTATATTTTTAGGCCACTGGAACTTTTACTTCGATGTAAAACTGGTGCATTTTTGCACAAAAATGTTTTACACCATGTTGTTTTTAATGTCCAAAACAAATTACCTTGCATAGAGTTAAAATATAAAAGTCACCACTAGGGGGGTGGAAAATGGATTTTTCATTGGAAGCAACAAATAGAGGTCACAGTGAGTGTTAAATTTCCCTGCAGTGCCACCACAGGGGAAACAAGGCATTACACAGTGTTCTGACATATCAATAGGTTTTCTGCACAGTGCAGGATAGGACAGTCCTCCAAAGTAGGTGATGCTCTTTGTCACCGCTCTCCACTTGAGAATCCTGAAGTGAGGACCTCCCCTATTAACTCAGAATTCCCTAATATTGTGTATGACTAAGGGTTTTCTAAACTGAACACCCCCTTTAAGGACAATCCCACAACAGGTTTTACAGTACCTTTCGTCATGCTTTTAATTTTGCCGAGAGGAGATGGAACGGATACATAGGAGCCATCTAAGAAACACACGGAGAGTAAAGTTAACACTGAGTACTAACCATACGTAAGGAACCATACATAGTAAATGGGTTGAAATATGACAGAGATGTGTCCTTCCTTACTTTTGTTCTTGGCTGGACATGTCCACGTATCAGCATTTCATGACAATTAGTTTTTGCATCACAAAGTCATATGCTACACGTGTCTATATGTGGCCACCCAGTGGTTGTATTGTGATTTGCAGCCTCTTATTTCATGATATGATATGGAATTGACTTCACAAAAAATCCTTAACCAAAGTCAAGCTAAGTCTGTCTCTGTTCCTCACAAACAGAGCAGCAACCCCGCGCCTAGACATATTATTGCATGATAAAATTCTATGCACTTGCAGCCACTAGAGGGGGCTCAGGAGCTCACTGCATACTGTTTGTACGCTACTCTCACTCATACCACAGTGCACAGGATGCTCCTGAGCTCCCTCTAGTGGCGGTTGCAGGCAGAAAGATATTTTATCATTTACCGCTATGCTTACGGAGGATTTGGCGTACAGTTCATAATGCCATAAAACATGGTATGAAATTCATCATAACAGAATTTTCTACCGATATGCAAATGAATTTACACAAAACTGGAAAACCTTTATAAGTGATGTCATTTTTTTAGTTAAAAAGCAAATCCCATACTCATGAATGATCTAATAATGCGATGACATGACTATAACAGCCTTCACTCTGCCCACTAGCTGGCGGCCATGTCTGCACTTCCAGCGTTCACCCTCTTCACTACTTTAATAGGACATATGGATGTTATATACTGTACCGCCACCGGGCTGTGAGTATTCATTACACGGAGACTCTTCCTGAGGCCGCTTATAATGCTTCAGCAGGGTAACAATGCCGTCATGACCTGGAGGATGAAAACCAAAGGATTCTGTGTAATACCCAATAGCAGAGCTATGATATAAGGTAAGTACGGCCAGCACTGGGATTTCTGTGGTCGATTCCTGGCAATTTCAACCTCTCCTCTATATATTGAGACTGTTTATATACACACGTGGACAAAATTGTTAGTACCCAATGTTTAATGAAAGAAAAACCCACAATGGTCACAGATATAACTTGAATCTGACAAAAGTAATAATATATAAAAATTCTATGAAAATGCACAAATGAAAGTCCGACATTGCTTTCCAACCAGGCTTCAACAATATTTTTAAAAAAAGAAAACTCATGAAACAGGCCTGGACAGAAATAATAATAATAATAATAAAATAGTCCTTTAATAGTCCCACAATGGGGAAATTCAGTGTGTTACAGCAGCAAAGATAAGATAAGCAGATACAAATACAACATGTACAGGAATGTTCCAAGGTGAGAGGCATTACATTAATAGCAGACGGACAGATAGGACGTAGCAGAGGGGGGGGGGGATTTAACAGGCAGAGAGATATTTCAGTTCTCTGTGTGTAATGATCTCCGCTTAGGTCGGTGTTGGTTGTACAGCCTAACCGCGGTGGGGAGGAAAGACTTCCGATAGCGCTCCTTCTCACACCTAGGGTGGAGCAGTCGGTCACTGACAGTACTGCTCAGCGCGATCACAGTCTCATGCATGGGATGGGAGTTCTTCTCCCGCATGGAGCTCACCACGGACAGTATCCTTCTGTCACCCACCACCTGCACTGGGTCCAGTGGGCTCCCCAGGACAGAGCTGGCCCTTCTAATCAGCTTGTCAAGTTTATTTCTGTCCCTGGTTGATATACTGCTCCCCCAGCAGGCCACTCCAAAGAAGATGGCTGATGCCACTACCGAGTTGAAGAAAGTCCTAAGAAGTGCCCCCCGGATTCCAAAGGCTCTCAGCTTCCTAAGCAGGTAGAGCCTGCTGTGGCCCTTCCTGTACAGGGCCTCCATATGATCTGCCCAGTCCAGCTTATTATTAAGGAGCAAACCCAGGTACTTATAGGTGTTCACAATCTCGATGCCCGTCCCCAGGATGTCCACTGGTTTTGGAGGGCATCTGCCTTTATGGAAGTCCACCACCATCTCCTTGGTCTTCCCCGCGTTAACCTTCAGGTGGTTCCGGTGGCACCTGTCCACAAAAAACCGGTTCAGTTCTCTGTACTCCCTGTCATCATCGTCTGTGATGAGGCCTACTATTGCAGAGTCGTCAGAATACTTCTGTAGGTAGCAGCTGGATGAGTTGCACCTAAAATCAGCAGTGTACAGTGTGAAGAGGAAAGGGGCGAGAACCGTACCCTGAGGTGCCCCCGTATTACAGATCACGGTACCTGACACACAGTCTTGGGCTCTCACGTATTGAGGTCGATTTGAGAGGTAGTCTAGGATCCAGTTGGAGAGGTGGTGGTCCACTCCAGCAAGGCCCAGCTTGTCTCTCAGTAACCTGGGCTGTATGGTGTTAAAAGCACTGGAGAAATCAAAGAACATTATTCTCACCGTGTTCCCTGGTTTTTCCAGGTGAGACAGAGCCCTGTGCAGAAGGTGGATGATGGCATCATCTACCCCAATGCCCGGTCGATAAGCAAACTGGAGAGGGTCCATAACGGGGCTCACTAGAGGGCGAAGATGTGTGAGAACCAATCTCTCTAAGATCTTCATCAAGTGGGATGTCAGTGCTACAGGTCTGTAGTCGTTGAGGTCCATAGGGTGAGGTTTCTTTGGAACTGGTACCACACAAGAAGATTTCCATAATTCAGGGACTATTTCCTGCCTCAGGCTCATATTATACATATATGTAATTATACCACACAGCTGGTCCCCACAAGTCTTAATTAGCCTTACACTGATGTCATCTGGCCCTGCGGCTTTCCTCGCCTTGATCTTTTTCATCTCCTTCCTCACCTGGGCCCGTGTGAAGGTCAGACTGTGGTCAGATAAAGACGGATTTCTGGATTTACTGGTCTGTTGGGAAGTAGCTGCATGGGGTGAAGTCATTGTGGTGGGGGGAGCTGAAGGACATGCTGGGGTGAGAGGTGCTGGTGTGTGATCAAATCTGTTGAAGAATAGGTTTAGTTCATTAAGCCAGTTAACATCTGCCTCAATCTGGCAGACAGACTGTTTATGACCCGAAATTGATTTAAGCCCCTCCCAGACCCCCCCTTAAGTCTTTTCTTTCCATTTGCTTTTCCATTTTTTCCTTATAACTGGCTTTTCCTTGCCTGATTAGATGCCTCAGCTCCTTTTGTACTTCCCTCAACCCCTCCTTATCTCTTGTCCTGAATGCCATCTTTTTCACCTTAAGTAGTGCTTTTATATCAGAGTTAATCCATGGTTTGTTGTTGGAGAAGCACCTCACCACTTTTGTGGGTACTGTGTTGTCCACACAAAAATTAATGTAGTCCGTTATGCAGTGTGTGAGTCCTTCTATATCTTCTCCATACGAATCCTGCAAAACTTCCCATGCGGTTGTGTCAAAACAATCCCTCAGAGCCTCATCACTCTCCTCGGACCATATCCTCACTGTGCGGGTGCCAGCTGGTTCTCTACGTACAAGTGGCTTGTACACAGGTCAGAGATGTACTAGGTTGTGATCCGATCTTCCCAGGGGCGGTAGGGCTGATGAGTTATATGCCTCCCTCGCGTTGGCAAAGAACAAGTCCAGTGTTTTGTTGTCTCTTGTGTGGCAGGTGACATACTGTGTGAAACTGGGAAGTGTGGATGATGGAGAGGCATGGTTGAAATCGCCAGACACAAGAAGGAGGGCCTGGGGGTGCTGAGACTGTAACTGGCTCAGCATGGCTTGTAGGACCTCGCAGGCAGCGTCAGCTTTCGCAGAGGGGGGGACATATGCAGCTATCACGATGACATGTGATAGTTCCCTTGGTAGATAGAAAGGTCTCATGCTCACAGCTAATAGAAATGATGGTTCCCTTAACTTAATATTTTGTTGCACAACCTTTTGAGGCAATCCCTGCGATCAAACGATTCCTGTAACTGTCAATGAGACTTCTGCACCTCTCAGCAGGTATTTTGGCCACTCCTCATGAGCAAACTGCCCCAGTTGTCTCGGGTGTGAAGGGTGCCTTTTCCAGACGGCATGTTTCAGCTCCTTCCATAGATGCTCAATAGGATTTAGGTCAGGGCTCATAGAAGGCCACTTCAGAATAGTCCAATGTTTTCCTCTTAGCCATTCTTGGGTGTTTTTAGCTATGTGTTTTGGGTCATTATCCTGTTGCAAGACCCATGACCTTCGACTGAGACCAAGCTTTCTGACACTGGGCAGCACATTTCTCTCTAGAATCCCTTGATAGTCTTGAGATTTCATTGTACCCTGCACAGATTCAAGACACCCTGTGCCAGATGCAGCAAAGCAGCCCCAGAACATAACAGAGCCTCCTCCATGTACCACAGTAGGGACAGTGTTCTTTTCAAGATATGCTTCATTTTTCCATCTGTGAACATAGAGCTGATGTGCCTTGACAAAAATTTAGATTTTTGTCTCATATGTCCATAGGACATTCTCCCAGAAGCTTTGTGGCTTGTCAACATGTAGTTTGGCAAATTACTTTTGTCAGATTCAAGTTATTTCTGTGACCATTGTGGGTTTTTCTTTCATTAAACGAGGGGTAACAACAATTTTGTCCACGTGTGTATGTACCAAGGCTGCGGCACATTGTGCCTTGTTTAGTTTTGAACTTGTCTACAGGCTTTTGGAACATTTGGAAACATTTTCCATATTGATTTACATGTATTTTGAAAAAAAAAATTGGTATTTTTTACTGAATATGTACTGTTTGGCTTTGCAGCTTCTATGTTATACACTACATAGCAAGCTGCAGAATGGTGTTCAATAGAAAGTCCATCAAACTAGCTATGTGATGGCTTATTCTCTAGCTCTTCTCTCCTCTCTTACACAATCTAAGTTGACCTTGCTCAGAAGAGGTCAGAGAGGTTGGAGACCGAGCCATCAGACATGCTCTCAGACACATTCAGCAGATTGCTATGTAGTGTAAAACAATGAGGCTGTCCGTATCTGCACAAGTACATTACGCCTGTGCCGTGTTTCACTATACATGCAGTGCATATTGGATGCATATGCTGTGAAAAGAGGTGTATGTTCATGTGCCAAAGTGGCTGACTTGACTCCCAGACTTATCTGCTCCTTAGTGGAAATTCCTTGGATATCCTGGCTGCATAACGCAGCTGTAAAAAGAGCCATCACATAGCCAGCTTGATGGATCAGCAATTGAATGGCATTCTGCAGCTTGCAATGTAGTGTATAACATAGAAGCTGCAAAAGTCAAATGGTGCAACTTTTTAAATATAAACCTTTTACCATTTTTTAACCCAATACATTGTGAGGGTGTAAACCTAGAGGGCGTTGGAGAGTGACCCAAAATCAGGGTTCACACCCTCACAACATGGAAACGCTGGTAGTTTAGTGGTCCCAAACCAGCTGGAGGTTCCCTTTAAGATTTCTGCAAAAATCACACATGATGCTAAAATGGCGACTCACTGTAAGTGGTTTAGCGGAACATTGCCGTTACATGTGTACACAGCCTAAATCGCCCTGACTGCGCACTGGCGCTGAAGTATAACTGCAATACCTTTCTCGTAAGCCCACATTAGACACGTCTGTTCATCTTTCTCTCCGCTTGATTTGCTGGGATCACTGGCGACGAGATTCATGTCGGCTCCATTGTCGAGTAAGAACTGAACCAGGCGTATGTGGCCGTGGTAGCACGCGCAGTGTAATCCTGCAAGATTGGGACATGAAGTCGCCGGCGTTACATGAACATAATAGAAGTACACCCAATAATCATAAAGCCAGGAGTGATATTCTTCCTGGGGAAATATGTTATGCCGAAAATTACCGAGTGCTGAAAGGACAAGATGATTTTATTTTATTACAACCAACAAGCTGGTACTTATTCTGCCAGCCGAGAAGAATGATAACCTCCAAACAAAAATGAATACATAAGAAAGAGGGGAAAGAATAATTGTAAGTGCTGGGAGTGTGTAAAGGACAGGAACATCCATCATGCACAGACAGTAACGTTTCTTAATCTAAATTAATTGCTACCCTGTGCCAGATGGGTAACCCTTAAAGTACCTCTCCACCCCAAATAATGAAACTTACTTGTGCTCCTGGTCCCCTAATCTACACTGCAATTCACTGGACAGACCATTGAGATGTCCACAAGAGTTGTGCTTCCTTCTGAGAGTGCAGACAGGAAGTTGCAACCATTGTAGGCCATTTTGGAGGCTATGAAGAACGATCTCTGGTCACCTGGTCACCCAGCATGCATACAAATCTGCACAAACACCTCCTTAGTCCCTCCTGCCTTTTTCCAGTCTTGTATATGTTACATCGTACTTCTGTAGTCATACTCTTGTGCCTACATGATTTTGGACAAGAAGTTGCAATCATTGTTGGCCATTGTGGAGGCTATGGAGAACAATCTCTAGTCACCTGGTCACCCAGCATGCATACAAATTTGCACAAACACCTCCCTTGTCTCTTCTGCATTTTTCGAAACCTTGTATGTTACTTCTATAGACACACTCCAGGAGGGGTAATTGAGGACAGGCAGTTGCAACCATTGTTGGCCATTTGGAGCTATGGAGAACAATCTCTGGCCCCATGGTCACCCAGCATGCATACAAATCTACACAAACACCTCCCTTGTCTCTTCTGCATTTTTCCAGTCTTGTTTATGTTACATCGTACTTCTGTAGTCATACTCCTGTGCCTACATGATTTTGGACAAGAAGTTGCAATCATTGTTGGCCCTTTTGGAGGCTATGGAGAACAATCTCTGGTCACCTGGTCATCCAGCATGCATACAAATTTGCACAAACACCTCCCTTGTCTCTTCTGCATTTTTTGAGTCTTGTATAGGTTACTTCTATAGACACACTCCAGCATGGATAGTTGCGGACAGGAAGTTGCAACCATTGTCAGTCATTTCGGAGGCTATGGAGAATGGTCTTTGCACACCTGGTCACCCAGCATGTATACAAATGTGGATAAACACCCCCCTGTTCTCTCCTGCCTCTTTCAACATCTACCTATCTTGTGCATGTTACTTCTATAGTCATACTCCTGTGCTTGCTTGGCAGGGATGGGAAAAGCCATCTTGGTACCCAAGTTGTCTTTCTCTCATACTCACTTGTCAACTCTCCTGGATCTCTGGGAGATTCCTGAAAAAAGGAGTGACCTCCTGGATTCCCGAAAGAGTTGAGAAATTTCCCAGTACTCTGCGGAAGCAGTCACTTCTATACGTGACTTGGGTACTTTATGTTTCCATCATGGCCAAAAGGGGTTGTGTGGTCTTTACATTTAGTGACCACATCACAAGAAATGGCGCGTGGTTTTACCTGAAAGGGGTCTGACTTTGCAAGTGCATGCCATATTCCCCGAGGAGTTGGCCAAATGTACTGTCCATCACAGTGCCCGGGTGACCACCCAAGCATTCCCAGTTCCCAAATACCCCCAGTATTGGCAGCCCCAATACAACATGGGGTAAATAAAAATGTGCAAATTCTGGCACACATCACATTTGTTAAATAAATTATATCCTTTCGTAGTTTTGTGTTTTTCTCTCCATTTTCAAGAGCGATGGAAAAGTGGAAATTTTGGTGCAGAGCTACGCACGCCCATTTGCTTTTCTAAATACCAGACAATTCCTCCTATGTCCTTGAGGGCAAGCCATCTTGCTCCCTTCCCAATAAATGCCAGTCACAATGTTCCCGACCCCTTAAAAGCCACAGTGGCCCATGAAATCCACATTACAGTATTCTGGCTCCCAGGTCATGCAGTTTTTAGTAACCGTGACATGTCAGCAGTCACCAGGGGGCACTCACATATACGTTACTGCTCCTGTGCTCCTCTCTATGGTCAGTGCAAGAAATACAAAATGGCGCTACCCTGGTTTTTCTATATCACCTCTTCTCTTACCTGTATGTCCGTCTCTTCCCTGGTGGTTGATATTCAAGACATTTTGGTCAAGAAGGAATTTAATAAGCTCCAGATTTTTGCCGTATGTACACGCGCTGCGGATAAACCATAAAGTGTCACTAATGGTGAAAAGTACAACAGGCGACTACCAATAGGGTTAATAAGCTGTCGTCTTTTCGTGTTTTTAGTTATGTGTAATTGCCAAGAGTCCTGAAATTTTAGAATTTTCAAATTTTTCCCAGCTCAAAAAGAACAGAGTTTGTGTAAGCCCTTCCCAAAAGTGTTCCCAGGTCATTTGGGGTGGGATTTAAAGGCGCTGATCTTTACCAATGATAAGGTTGGCAAATATGCTCATATCTATGTCTGGAAAAGTTGGGTGACAACACAAACAGGGCCGGACTCCATGATACAGCCCCTTCAGTGTTCAGGATGTTTTTGGCTCCCAGTATGGATGTAGCAGATGACTCAGAGCCGGAGCAGAATCTCATGCAGCGTACATTATATATTAATGTCAGTCTACTATCTATATCAATCAGAGAGACAATGTAGAAATATTTACCTGTGAAAAGCCGTCTCGCTGAATATATTTTCCTTCGTCAGACTCTCCGTACCTGACAGCTGAATTAACTCCTTCACTACCTCAAACTTTCCATTGTAACAGGCGCTGCGGGAAAGAGGGAGAAACATCAGGAAGGAAGAGGGTGAGAGCCTGCAGAGTCTAGTCTGGGGTAGGCATTATTCGGGGGTCCGGTCAACTGCCTGTATTCGCTCGGTGGTGTGTATTTATTAGGGAGTCTGGTTTGTATTCATTTATAGGGGTCTAGTCTGGGGTCTGTATTTATTTAGGGCTCTGGTGTGGGGTCTGTATTTATTTTAGGATCTGGTCTGGTGTCAGTATTTATTAGGGTGTTTGGGGTCTGTATTTATTAGGGTGTCTGGTCTGAGGTCTGTATTTATTTAGGGGGTTGGTTTTTGGTCTGAATTTATTGGGGTCTGGTCTCTGCATTCATATAGGATATCTGTTCTGGGGTCTCTATTTGTTGAGGTGGTCTGGTGTTTGTATTTATATATGGGTCTAGTGTGGGGTCTGTATCTATATACGGGTCTAGTTTGGGGTCTGTATTTCTATATGGGTCTAGTCTGGGGTCTGTATTTCTATATGTGTCTAGTTTGGGGTCTGTATCTATATACGGGTCTAGTCTGGGGTCTGTATTTCTAGATGGGTCTAGTCTGGTGTTTGTATTTATATACGGGTCTAGTCTGGGGTCTGTATTTCTATATGGGTCTAGTCTGGGGTCTGTATTTCTATATGGGTCTAGTCTGGGGTCTGTATTTATAGATGGGTCTAGTCTGGGGTCTGTATTTCTATATGGGTCTAGTGTGGGGTCTGTATTTCTATATGGGTCTAGTCTGGGGTCTGTATTTCTAGATGGGTCTAGTCTGGGGTCTGTATTTCTATATGGGTCTAGTCTGGGGTCTGTATTTCTATATGGGTCTAGTGTGGGGTCTGTACTTATTTATGGGTCTAGTCTGGGGTCTGTATTTCTATATGGGTCTAGTCTGGGGTCTGTATTTCTATATGGGTCTAGTCTGGGATCTGTATTTCTATATGGGTCTAGTCTGGGGTCTGTATTTCTATATGGGTCTAGTCTGGGGTCTGTATTTCTATATGGGTCTAGTCTGGGGTCTGTATTTCTATATGGGTCTAGTCTGGGGTCTGTATTTCTAGATGGGTCTAGTCTGGGGTCTGTATTTCTATATGGGTCTAGTCTGGGGTCTGTATTTCTATATGGGTTTTAGTGTTGGGTCTGTATTTATTTATGGGTCTAGTCTGGGGTCTGTATTTCTATATGGGTCTAGTCTGGGGTCTGTATTTCTATATGGGTCTAGTCTGGGGTCTGTATTTCTAGATGGGTCTAGTCTGGGGTCTGTATTTCTATATGGGTCTAGTCTGGGGTCTGTATTTCTATATGGGTTTTAGTGTTGGGTCTGTATTTATTTATGGGTCTAGTCTGGGGTCTGTATTTCTATATGGGTCTAGTCTGGGGTCTGTATTTCTAGATGGGTCTAGTCTGGGGTCTGTATTTCTATATGGGTCTAGTCTGGGGTCTGTATTTCTAGATGGGTCTAGTCTGGGGTCTGTATTTATAGATGGGTCTAGTCTGGGGTCTGTATTTGTGGGTGGTCTAGTCTGGGTCTGTATTTCTATATGGGTCTAGTCTGGGGTCTGTATTTTAGTGGGTCTAGTCTGGGGTCTGTATTTCTATATGGGTCTAGTGTGGGGTCTGTATTTCTATATGGGTCTAGTCTGGGGTCTGTATTTCTAGATGGGTCTAGTCTGGGGTCTGTATTTCTATATGGGTCTAGTCTGGGGTCTGTATTTCTATATGGGTCTAGTGTGGGGTCTGTACTTATTTATGGGTCTAGTCTGGGGTCTGTATTTCTATATGGGTCTAGTCTGGGGTCTGTATTTCTATATGGGTCTAGTCTGGGATCTGTATTTCTATATGGGTCTAGTCTGGGGTCTGTATTTCTATATGGGTCTAGTCTGGGGTCTGTATTTCTATATGGGTCTAGTCTGGGGTCTGTATTTCTATATGGGTCTAGTCTGGGGTCTGTATTTCTAGATGGGTCTAGTCTGGGGTCTGTATTTCTATATGGGTCTAGTCTGGGGTCTGTATTTCTATATGGGTTTTAGTGTTGGGTCTGTATTTATTTATGGGTCTAGTCTGGGGTCTGTATTTCTATATGGGTCTAGTCTGGGGTCTGTATTTCTATATGGGTCTAGTCTGGGGTCTGTATTTCTAGATGGGTCTAGTCTGGGGTCTGTATTTCTATATGGGTCTAGTCTGGGGTCTGTATTTCTATATGGGTTTTAGTGTTGGGTCTGTATTTATTTATGGGTCTAGTCTGGGGTCTGTATTTCTATATGGGTCTAGTCTGGGGTCTGTATTTCTAGATGGGTCTAGTCTGGGGTCTGTATTTCTATATGGGTCTAGTCTGGGGTCTGTATTTCTAGATGGGTCTAGTCTGGGGTCTGTATTTATAGATGGGTCTAGTCTGGGGTCTGTATTTGTAGGGTGGTCTAGTCTGCGGTCTGTATTTCTATATGGGTCTAGTCTGGGGTCTGTATTTATAGATGGGCCTAGTCTGGGGTCTGTATTTCTATATGGGTCTAGTCTGGGGTCTGTATTTCTATATGGGTCTAGTGTGGGGTCTGTATTTATATATGGGTCTAGTCTGGGGTCTGTATTTCTATATGGGTCTAGTCTGGGGTCTGTATTTCTAGATGGGTCTAGTCTGGGGTCTGTATTTCTATATGGGTGTAGTGTGGGGTCTGTATTTATATATGGGTCTAGTCTGGGGTCTGTATTTCTATATGGGTCTAGTCTGGGGTCTGTATTTCTATATGGGTCTAGTCTGGGATCTGTATTTCTATATGGGTCTAGTCTGGGGTCTGTATTTCTATATGGGTCTAGTCTGGGGTCTGTATTTCTATATGGGTCTAGTCTGGGGTCTGTATTTCTATATGGGTCTAGTGTGGGGTCTGTATTTCTATATGGGTCTAGTCTGGGGTCTGTATTTCTATATGGGTCTAGTCTGGGGTCTGTATTTCTATATGGGTCTAGTCTGGGGTCTGTATTTCTATATGAGTCTAGTCAGGGGTCTGTATTTCTATATGGGTCTAGTGTGGGGTCTGTACTTATTTATGGGTCTAGTGTGGGGTCTGTATTTATTTATGGGTCTAGTCTGGGGTCTGTATTTCTATATGGGTCTAGTCTGGGGTCTGTATTTCTATATGGGTCTAGTCAGGGGTCTGTATTTCTATATGGGTCTAGTCTGGGGTCTGTATTTCTATATGGGTCTAGTCTGGGGTCTGTATTTCTATATGGGTCTAGTCTGGGGTCTGTATTTCTAGATGGGTCTAGTCTGGGGTCTGTATTTCTAGATGGGTCTAGTCTGGGGTCTGTATTTATAGATGGGTCTAGTCTGGGGTCTGTATTTATAGGGTGGTCTAGTCTGCGGTCTGTATTTCTATATGGGTCTAGTCTGGGGTCTGTATTTATAGATGGGCCTAGTCTGGGGTCTGTATTTATAGATGGGTCTAGTCTGGGGTCTGTATTTCTAGATGGGTCTAGTCTGGGGTCTGTATTTATAGATGGGTCTAGTCTGGGGTCTGTATTTCTAGATGGGTCTAGTCTGGGGTCTGTATTTCTAGATGGGTCTAGTCTGGGGTCTGTATTTATAGATGGGTCTAGTCTGGGGTCTGTATTTCTAGATGGGTCTAGTCTGGGGTCTGTATTTGTAGGGGGGTCTAGTCTGCGGTCTGTATTTCTATATGGGTCTAGTCTGGGGTCTGTATTTATAGATGGGCCTAGTCTGGGGTCTGTATTTATAGATGGGTCTAGTCTGGGGTCTGTATTTATAGGGTGGTCTAGTCTGCGGTCTGTATTTCTATATGGGTCTAGTCTGGGGTCTGTATTTATAGATGGGCCTAGTCTGGGGTCTGTATTTATAGATGGGTCTAGTCTGGGGTCTGTATTTCTAGATGGGTCTAGTCTGGGGTCTGTATTTATAGATGGGTCTAGTCTGGGGTCTGTATTTCTAGATGGGTCTAGTCTGGGGTCTCTATTTCTAGATGGGTCTAGTCTGGGGTCTGTATTTCTAGATGGGTCTAGTCTGGGGTCTGTATTTCTAGATGGGTCTAGTCTGGGGTCTGTATTTGTAGGGGGGTCTAGTCTGCGGTCTGTATTTCTATATGGGTCTAGTCTGGGGTCTGTATTTATAGATGGGCCTAGTCTGGGGTCTGTATTTATAGATGGGTCTAGTCTGGGGTCTGTATTTCTAGATGGGTCTAGTCTGGGGTCTGTATTTCTAGGTGGGTCTAGTCTGGGGTCTGTATTTCTATATGGGTCTAGTGTGGGGTCTGTATTTCTATATGGGTCTAGTCTGGGGTCTGTATTTCTAGATGGGTCTAGTCTGGGGTCTGTATTTCTAGGGGGTCTAGTCTGGGGTCTGTATTTCTAGATGGGTCTAGTCTGGGGTCTGTATTTCTAGGTGGGTCTAGTCTGGGGTCTGTATTTCTAGATGGGTCTAGTCTGGGGTCTGTATTTCTAGATGGGTCTAGTCTGGGGTCTGTATTTCTAGATGGGTCTAGTCTGGGGTCTGTATTTATAGGTGGGTCTAGTCTGGGGTCTGTATTTCTAGATGGGTCTAGTCTGGGGTCTGTATTTGTAGGGGGGTCTAGTCTGGGGTCTTTATTTCTAGATGGGTCTAGTCTGGGGTCTGTATTTCTAGGTGGGTCTAGTCTGGGGTCTGTATTTCTAGGTGGGTCTAGTCTGGGGTCTGTATTTCTAGATGGGTCTAGTCTGGGGTCTGTATTTCTAGGTGGGTCTAGTCTGGGGTCTGTATTTCTAGATGGGTCTAGTCTGGGGTCTGTATTTCTAGATGGGTCTAGTCTGGGGTCTGTATTTCTAGATGGGTCTAGTCTGGGGTCTGTATTTATAGGTGGGTCTAGTCTGGGGTCTGTATTTCTAGATGGGTCTAGTCTGGGGTCTGTATTTGTAGGGGGGTCTAGTCTGGGGTCTGTATTTCTAGATGGGTCTGTCTGGGTCTGTTTGGGGGGTCTAGTCTGGGGTCTGTATTTCTAGATGGGTCTAGTCTGGGGTCTGTATTTCTAGATGGGTCTAGTCTGGGGTCTGTATTTATAGATGGGTCTAGTCTGGGGTCTGTATTTCTATATGGGTCTAGTTTGGGGTCTGTACTTGCTTAGTGGGAAAGATCAAGGTCTGTATTTATTTGGGAGGTAATGAAGTTGTTCCTATATAAATGAGGGGGGGGGGGGGTAAATATTTGGGCACATCCTGCATTAGACATCACATCTTTAAATCTCCCAAAATCTGTTTTCACAATCTGACAATTATGGTTGATGAATATGCACAATGTGCGCTGTGATTGACCTGTACACGTCCCGTATAGATGGAGGGGCGCAGAATCATTTCCTCTGATGGGCTGGCATTGCTACGAGGGTCCCATTCCTGTTATGTATGTCCCTATATTAATTGTAGGCTCATGTTCAGAGGCCGAGGTACTCACAGGTGTAAGGCCGTGTCCCCGTATATATTCACCACATGGGGCTGCACGTCTGAGTTATTCTGCAGCAGATATCTGACAATCTCATGGTGACCGAACCGTGAGCAGAAATGCAGCGGAACGTGATCCTCATTATCCTGGGCATTGACTGTGGAAGAGAAGGATAATGTGCAATGTACAAGAATAGCCATTAAAAATACTCTAACATAAAAAAAATCGTCCAGTTCTTAAAGTATTCGAAAGTTGTACATTTTATCTGCTTCTAGGAAAGCTGGGTGACACTAACTATGGACTAATCTTCCAAAACTCCTGAAAAGTAACCAGTAATATAGCAATATGAGAACAAGTGATACATCATTGACTATAGGACCCTCTTTTATGCTCTGCTGGACCTGCATCAACGGTGCACTGCATGGTCGGACATTGATTGTAATGTCATGTATGTAAATATCATGGAAACAATCAACAAGTTGCTGCTGACTGATCTGTTACTCTTATTACTGTAGATGCAAAGGCTGGACAATGAGTTCGGAATTTCTACTTTGCAGGAAATTCCGATGACATATAGTTAGAATACAAATAAAGCTATAATAGGATCTGACAGCAGAAGTTGACCTGCTTGCTGATGGTTTCCAAAAATCGGAAAATTAAGTGAAAACTGGAAATAGAGTCATAAAGATATAGAATAGAGATGACATTTTTACATTTGCTGACTTTATACCACTAATGTTACTCAAAGCTTCTGGTACATCTGCAGTGTCTACATATTATACCCCAAAATTATTTGAGGGGCCCCTTATATCTAGATGTGTTTTCCCAAAAAATAAATATAAAGTCTTTACCATCGGCCTTGGTGCCATCTTCCATTAATAACTTAGTGATTGTCAGAAATCCCTTGGCTGAGGCGAGGTGCAGGGGTCTGTCCCCGACCTCTCCGCTCATGTTAACATCTGCGCCAAATTTCAAGAGAAGACGAGTAACCTGCCACAGATCAAGAAAAAGTAGGACATCTTGAGTGAGCTCCCCCTTGAGGAGGCGACTGGTAAAAATAATTTTATCTTGTAGCAGCTGATCCTATGACAAATTTCAACCATCAAATAACAAATTCAGCACTGCTACATCCCTATTCAGCTTCAGCTCATATATCTCACCTGCTCGTGGCCGTTGTATGCAGCAATGTGTAATGGGGTAAAGAATACTGCGTCCTGAACATTCACGTACGCCCCGTGTTGTAATAAAATGTCGACAGCCTGAGTGTGAAAGAATAAAGATTTAATGTATGAGCAGAAGCCGAGAAATGACAGAAGGATGGCGAAATATCAAAAAGAGGAGATATGCTATAGACGGATGCGGAACAAATATTTCGCTCATTGGACAGTACAATAAAATTATCTGATGGACGCTGAGCGAAAGGAACCACCAACATGGGGCAGATGGGCAGACGTGTTAATGGGGTCTGGTGCAAGCACATCCAGTAAATCTGATCAAATCTGAAACTGGGTCCCACCACTGAGACTCCCGCCTGTCCAAAGACCAGGGGTGCCTTAACCCTTCCATGTGTGCAGGTGGAGGACCCAGTAATGACAGCTAAATAGGGTGCTGGAGGATTCTTCCCTGAAACCTTAAAAAGGAAGAACAACTTTTTGAATAGTCGATACAATTGCAAACTAATAAAGTAACTGCTGCTCGCTGGCAGTCTTCAGCCCGTGTCTCCCTCTTCCTCGGGCAATGCTATCGGGGCTGCTACCATTAGACACATCAGACCATTCACTCATTGGGTTCCAGTACACTGTTGCACCCACTCCCCATCTTGTACTTCAGTTCCTCTTGGCTCTTTCGGCCAGTTTCTCCAGTTGGTTTCCTCACTTTGGAAGATGCTTTCTGAGTCTTGATCCTTTACGTGCCAACTCAACTGTGCACACCAACCAGGATTTTACCATCTCAGTGCTCCACCCACCATGGACTCCTGCGCTTGATACGCCATCCACAAGACTTCTGCCTTCTAGTGTTCCGGCCGTTTCTGCTACATGCAGAAAGAGTAACAGCTGGCAGCCATTTTCCACGAGGCCACCCAGAATTTTCCCTTTAGGTCAGATACCCAACTACTCGTGTCCTTCCTAAGCTTTCCTCTTGACCTATCCTGAGCTGTATGGTGCAAGATGACTACCCTTGAAAAACATATGATTTTGTGATACTCTGTCTGGAGATGTCTATGCCATACTTGTCTATGTGGCCACCCAGTGGTTAGAATTTGAATTATAACTTTTACATTTCCTCCCTCCCCTTCCTTATTGTGGATTCCACGGTCATGTGACCTGACTTTCTATGAATCTTAGCAACAGAAAAGCAGGAACTAATGCAATGTTCAGATTTTCAGGGGTAAATGTATTATACACAGTACATTCCCCTCCATGGACGTATCTGGATCCAAACAATGGAGTGGTGGAAATTGATGTAGTCTTGGAATGGGGTCTAGAGCCGAATTTCAAAGGAAAATATCTAGTCTCCCTACCCTGATTCCAATCTATAGACCCCATCTTGCTGTTGGTTTTTTATTGTTATATTTCATGTATCTCTTTAATAAAAGGAGTTATCCTAACACGTCAACCTAAGAAGAAGCTGCAAGTCAATAAGTTATATGACATTAAGCCAATTCCTGAAAATTTCTGATCCTGCTGATCAGCAGAATCAATCACCTGGGGAAGTTATAGCTGTCCATCCACTTTCCCTGCAGTGGCCACTACAGGAAAAATATAGTATTACATGACTCCCAAACCAATGAATAGGTGATCATGTAATACATGGACAGGCTGAATCCTCCAGAGCAGTAGATACTCTTGATGAGTGGATTTGGTTAACGGAAGAGAGTCTCAAGTTAGAGGTCCACTTTATGACACCCATATGTCCTGACAGAGCACAGGAATTGGAACGGTCTTGTTTAGGTATAGGTATATTATAGGTATATTAGGAAATATTGCACCTTATGGTAATTTCCCATTTTTTTTACATGCTGTTCATTCTTTTTCCGCTATATTATTCAAATATGACATTTGTCCTGAAAATTGAAAACAATACGAAGACGCGCCGATCTGAATCCTTGAGGGATTTATGTGGAGTCCACAAGACGTCAGCCGAACAATTGAGATGCTGAAATATATTGAAGTTTAGTGAAGCCTTTTAGACTAGAATGGAAAAGCGATGACCTCTGCATTTGCTTTTAAATAGAAGTCTATATCAATTTCTATGGGTGGCAAAACATCCCGGGTCCGGGTCACACTTGGGGTCTTGTTTACTTCCACATGATTTAATACGAGGACCTGAGACTGAGGAGATCTCAGAAGAACGCGCCACACACTGACAAATAAGAGGCTTCTCTTTCTTCTTCTTTAGGGAGAAAATAGCCGACCCTTCGCCCTTCTGGCGCTGCTTCATTTTCAGGACAAAATACCCACAATTATTATTGATAAGCACCAATTAAACTTCAAAAATTCAATTTGTGAGAGACTTATACAAAGATTGATTTTTTTCTGCTATGAAAGGGGAAGGAAAATGCAAAATTCAGGAGAGGTGAAGGTCTGAAATCTGCTGCAGCTCTCGGAAAAATCTCACTGCAGACTGTTGCATTACCTCTCATACATACAATACTCATACATACACATATATACATATATATTACTCATATATATACATATATACACATACAGTACTCATACAATACTTATACATACACATATATGTAAATAAGGTACTCAAACATACACCTATATACATATATATTACTCAAATATACACATACAGTACTCATACAGTATTCATGCAAACACATACAGTATATACACACACACAAATATAATACTTATAAATTATATATTACCACTGAAATAATAATTCACCTCATGATTTCCCGCAATTGTTGCAATATGAAGAGCTGTAAGTGCTCCATAGCCAACCTGCTGAATATCTGCTCCACCATGCAGCAATGCTGTAAGCAGCTCTGAATTGTCCTAAAAAAATATTATAAGTTAGTCTGTGGTAGGATGAAAAGTGGAGTAAGACACTACAAAAAAGATTAAGGTGCATTTCAATGCTCCCTAAGAGCAATCATATAAATATTATAATGTACAAGAATATAACTACTATAATACTGCCCCTATGTACAAGAATATCCCTACTATAATACTGCCTCCTATGTACAAGAATATAACTACTATAATACTGCCCCTATGTACAAGAATATAACTACTATAATACTACTCCTATGTGCAAGAATATAACTACTATAATACTACCTCCTATGTACAAGAATATAATTACTATAATACTACTCCTATGTACAAGAATATAACTACTATAATACTTCTCCTATGTACAAGAATATAACTACTATAATACTACCTCCTATGTACAAGAATATAACTACTATAATACTGCCTCCTATGTACAAGAATATAACTACTATAATACTACCTCCTATGTACAAGAATATAACTACTATAATACTACCTCCTATGTACAAGAATATAACTACTATAAAACTGCCCCCTATGTACAAGAATATAACTACTATAATACTGCCTCCTATGTACAAGAATATAACTACTATAATACTGCCTCCTATGTACAAGAATATAACTACTATAATACTACCTCCTATGTACAAGAATATAACTACTATAATACTACCTCCTATGTACAAGAATATAACTACTATAATACTGCCTCCTATGTACAAGAATATCCCTACTATAATACTACCCCCTATGTACAAGAATATAACTACTATAATACTGCCTCCTATGTACAAGAATATAACTACTATAATACTGCTCCCTAAGTACAAGAATATAATAATAATAATAATAGTCCTTTAATAGTCCCACAATGGGGAAACTCAGTGTGTTACAGCAGCAAAGATAAGCAGATACAAATACAAATACAACATGAACAGGAATGCTCCAAGGTGAGAGGCATTACATTAATAGCAGACAGACAGATAGGCGTAGCAGAGGGGGGGGGGATTTAACAGGCAGAGAGTATTTCAGTTCTCTGGTGTAATGATCTCCGCTTGGTCGGTGTTGGTTGTACAGCCTAACCGCGGTGGGGAGGAAAGACTTCCGATAGCGCTCCTTCTCACACCTAGGGTGGAGCAGTCGGTCACTGACAGTACTGCTCAGCGCGATCACAGTCTCATGCATGGGTGGGAGTTATTCTCCCGCATGGAGCTCACCACAGACAGTATCCTTCTGTCACCCACCACTACTATAATACTACTCCTATGTACAAGAATATAACTACTATAATACTGCTCCTATGTACAAGAATATAACTACTATAATACTGCTCCTATGTACAAGAATATAACTACTATAATACTGCTCCTATGTACAAGACTATAACTACTATAATACTGCTCCTATGTACAAGAATATAACTACTATAATACTGCACCTATGTACAAGAATATAACTACTATAATACTACTCCTATGTACAAGAATATAACTACTATAATACTACTCCTATGTACAAGAATATAACTACTATAATACTGCTCCTATGTACAAGAATATAACTACTATAATACTGCCTCCTATGTACAAGAATATAATTACTATAATACTGCTTCCTATGTACAAGAATATAATTACTATAATACTGCTCCTATGTACAAGAATATAATTACTATAATACTGCCCCCTATGTACAAGAATATAACTACTATAATACTGCTCCTATGTACAAGAATATAACTACTATAATACTGCTCCTATGTACAAGAATATAACTACTATAATACTGCCCCCTATGTACAAGAATATAACTACTATAATACTGCCCCTATGTACAAGAATATAACTACTATAATACTGCTCCTATGTACAAGAATATAACTACTATAATACTACTCTATGTACAAGAATATAACTACTATAATACTGCTCCTATGTACAATAATATAACTACTATAATACTGCTCCCTATGTACAAGAATATAATTCTACTATAATACTACTTCTATGTACAAGAATATAACTACTATAATACTGCCTCCTATGTACAAGAATATAACTACTATAATACTGCTCCTATGTACAAGAATATAACTACTATAATACTGCCTCCTATGTACAAGAATATAACTACTATAATACTGCTCCTATGTACAAGAATATAACTACTATAATACTGCTCCCTATGTACAAGAATATAACTACTATAATACTGCTCCTATGTACAAGAATATAACTACTATAATACTGCTCCTATGTACAAGAATATAACTACTATAATACTGCCCCTATGTGCAAGAATATAACTACTATAATACTGCCCCTATGTACAAGAATATAACTACTATAATACTGCTCCTATGTACAAGAATATAACTACTATAATACTACCCCTATGTACAAGAATATAACTACTATAATACTGCTCCTATGTACAATAATATAACTACTATAATACTGCCCCCTATGTACAAGAATATAACTACTATAATACTGCTTCTATGTACAAGAATATAACTACTATAATACTGCCTCCTATGTACAAGAATATAACTACTATAATACTGCTCCTATGTACAAGAATATAACTACTATAATACTACCTCCTATGTACAAGAATATAACTACTATAATACTGCTCCCTATGTACAAGAATATAACTACTATAATACTGCCTCCTATTTACAAGAATATAACTACTATAATACTGCCTCCTATGTACAAGAATATAGCTATTATAATACTACTCCTATGTACAAGAATATAACTACTATAATACTGCTCCCTATGTACAAGAATATAACTACTATAATACTGCTCCTATGTACAAGAATATAACTACTATAATACTGCTCCTATGTACAAGAATATAACTACTATAATACTGCTCCCCTATGTACAAGAATATAACTACTATAATACTACTTCTGAGGGGGGGGAGTGTGGTTGTACAAGAAGTATTGAGGGGGGGGGGGGGGGGGGGGGGGGGGGGGGGGGGGGGGGGGGGGGGGGGGGGGGGGGGGGGGGGGGCCCGCCCCCCCCCTCCCCACCACTACTATAATACTGCCTCCTATGTACAAGAATATAACTACTATAATACTGCTCCTATGTACAAGAATATAACTACTATAATACTACCTCCTATGTACAAGAATATAACTACTATAATACTGCACCTATGTACAAGAATATAACTACAATAATACTGCCCCCTATGTACAAGAATATAACTACTATAATACTGCTCCTATGTACAAGAATATAACTACTATAATACTGCTCCTATGTACAAGAATATAACTACTATAATACTACTCCTATGTACAAGAATATAACTACTATAATACTGCCCCTATGTACAAGAATATAACTACTATAATACTGCTCCTATGTACAAGAATATAACTACTATAATACTACCTCCTATGTACAAGAATATAACTACTATAATACTGCCTCCTATGTACAATAATATAACTACTATAATACTGCCCCCTATGTACAAGAATATAACTACTATAATACTACCCCTATGTACAAGAATATAACTACTATAATACTGCTCCTATATACAAGAATATAACTACTATAATACTGCCTCCTATGTACAAGAATATAACTACTATAATACTACTTCTATGTACAAGAATATAACTACTATAATACTGCCTCCTATATACAAGAATATAACTACTATAATACTACCTCCTATGTACAAGAATATAACTACTATAATACTGCTCCTATGTACAAGAATATAACTACTATAATACTGCTCCTATGTACAAGAATATAACTACTATAATACTGCCTCCTATGTACAAGAATATAACTACTATAATACTACCTCCTATGTACAAGAATATAACTACTATAATACTGCCCCTATGTACAAGAATATAACTACTATAATACTGCTCCTATGTACAAGAATATAACTACTATAATACTGCCTCCTATGCACAAGAATATAACTACTATAATACTGCCCCCTATTTACAAGAATATAACTACTATAATACTGCCCCCTATGTACAAGAATATAACTACTATAATACTACCGCCTATGTACAAGAATATAACTACTATAATACTACCTCCTATGTACAAGAATATAACTACTATAATACTACCCCTATGTACAAGAATATAACTACTATAATACTACCTCCTATGTACAAGAATATAACTACTATAATACTACCTCCTATGTACAAGAATATAACTACTATAATACTGCCTCCTATGTACAAGAATATAACTACTATAATACTGCTCCTATGTACAAGAATATAACTACTATAATACTACCTCCTATGTACAAGAATATAACTACTATAATACTGCTCCTATATACAAGAATATAACTACTATAATACTACTCCCTATGTACAAGAATATAACTACTATAATACTACCTGCTATGTACAAGAATATAACTACTATAATACTGCTCCTATGTACAAGAATATAACTACTATAATACTGCTCCTATGTAAAATAATATGTTATAATACCGCCGCTATGTACAGGAAGATGAGTACTAGAATATCACTTTTACAGTTTTCTGATATATTTAATACTTTAGACCAGTGGTTGGAGGAGTCTAACAATACATTTATTGAGCCAGGATTTTCTTGGCAGTTTACAAAAATTCTGAACAGGAATAGACAGGGGACAAGATCTCAAATAAAGGCTCCCGGTGCTGAGGAACATTCAGAATAGGAAAAGAAAAGAATGCTACAGTGTATTAGCCATGTAACCTACTCGTGTTTGCAGCACAATTGATTTACTATTGATCTTTCCCTGGCTGCTATTCTCCACTAGATGGCGGCGTTCTTAACCATTTCAGTACAGGGCGGTTATACTTGGTATTCTGTAGCATTTTTCAGCTCTCACTTCTCTTCTGTCTTATCCTATCACAATCCTCTTGTTTGCTGCCAGTTGTAAACATAATGCACAAGATTAACTGGATTTTGATTAAATATCAAAACTAGTGAGTGGAACCTCATTTAATAAGACAGGATGCAGTTTTGTTAAAGTTTTCTTTGTTGATGCATTGACCTGCCATTTACTTAATTGCGGGAGAATTAGACTGTCTAAGAAACATTTAAACCGCCATAGAAATGCGGCGGCGGCTCTGTAGTCAGATGTGATAGTGATAAGGGAGATGGTGCTGTAATTGGTTTATAGGCTCAGTGATGCATGCTATGTCAGTGAGTCAGTGCAGGTCCCCCGGGAGATGAGCTGTCTGAATCTGCCCCCAATCTTATTTAAACATAAAGATCAGAGAAAAGCTCAAGTTCAAAAATTCTGGACAAATTTAAAGAGAAATGTCGCCAAAAATCAGCACCTGACATGCCCTGGAGAAAGAATAGGGCTGGGGTCCTGAGCTATGGCGTATTCCTGCTGGATAGAAAGGGGCATTACTTCTTATACCCTGAGTGAAAGGGTTAATATCAAAATCGCTGATTGTGTAGGGTAATTAATCGGTTAATGGCCTCTTTTTTTGTGCTGTCTAGGTAGTGAATACACCATGGTCAATATTATAGGTGGTCTAATGGATTGAAGATATCAGCATCCCTGGTGGTCTAGGGTGGTGAAGGTATTAATGTAAGTATCCCTGGTGGACCAGGGCAGGGGTTAATGTCATTTTCTCAGGTGACCTAGGATAGGGGTTAATGTAAACAGTCCTAGTGGTCTAGTATGGTGAAAGGGTTAATGCCAGCATATTTGGTGGTCTAGAACAGGGGTAATGTAAGTATCTTTAGTGACCCAGGGCAAGGATTAGTGCGAGAATTCCTAGTGTGGTGAAAGGGTAGATTAGTGCATTTCTAATCTAGTGTGGTTAAAGAATTAATGTCAATTAATCGTTGGAGATCTGTGATAGAAAAGGTGTTAATTTAAAGTATCCCTGGTGGTCTAGGGGCAATGAAGGGAAGCATTTATGGTAGACTAAGGCAGAGGCTAATGTACAAATTCGTGGTGGCCTATTGTGATGAAAGGGCGAATGGCAGCATTTTTTGGTGGTCTAGAGTGTGAAAGATCCTTGGTGCGCCAACACCACTTTGGCCCACACCTGAGACTTCTTTAATAAAAACCACACTCACCGCCAGTGAGTGTTGGGTTCACAAGATAATACAAGACAAGCTTTCTAAATTTTGTATATTTATTAACCCCTAGATGGGTCGGTATTAACATCTAACACATGCAGTTCAGAACAGATATGCAGATATATACAAGAATTAACAGTTACTAGTTACAATATACAGCACATAAAATAAAAAGGGAATAAAAGTGAAATAATTACTTTACCACACATATCCTTGATGTGGCTCTATAATCCAACACTCACACATGCCCTGGCATGTGGGAATAACCAGTGGAGGCTCCTAGCAGCAGCATCAACACAACATTCCAGCCAGCAACTCATCATAGTAGCATCTCAGCAACTCATCATAGTAGCATCTCCCCCACTGATCCCTACCTCATCTTATATACCCTTTATGCCACCACCCAGAATGAGGTCACCGTCGACAGCAAGTCTGATTGACTAACGCACTCAAGTCCAGATTCTTTGTAAGAAGATGGGATTAAGTGGAATGACACAATGCCATCTATATGTGCGGTGACCAGATGGAAGGTAACGATGCAGTTGGGATTGCGGGGTGCAAACAGCGCAGACTTGTCACGGTCTCTGGGCACGAGGGCGCAGCGCTGGTGCTGTCCCACGTTACCACCACTGGTACCGGTGATGAGGGGGCTGCACAAATGTTGGTGGTGATTGTTCCCCCGGGGCGCTTCCCCTATACTGTGCCGACTGGTGGTGTTTGGGGCGCCCTGATGTTGTCGGTGCAGAGTCAGACACAGAAACGGTTGTAAAGTTGAACTTTTACTTCCATGGGTGTGGAGGCACAAATGCTTAAACAGTTTCTTCAATACAAAACAACGGGGTACGCCTGGTGACACAGCAAAGTCCTGGGGTGCAGGGTAGACTTGATGAAAGGTGTTCCTAGCCCCTTATACTTCAGTGTTACAGCCCTAAGGTGCGTCTGGGCTCCTATTTGGCACATAGGAGGATGCCCACCATGATACTAGCACATAATATTCCCCACTCACGTTATGTGGTCCTGATAGCTCAGAGTTTCGGGGTGCAATAGTCAGGGTGGCAGGATATTCCACAGGTCTGGCCTTGGCCCCTGGATCCTGTGATACTTGCTATGGAGCACGTGTTCCAGAATGTTCTCTCCACAGTCTCATGCTGACAAGATAATGATGCTTGACTTCCTTCAGGGCGATGGCTAGGCAGACAGGAGACAGGATCTTCTGAATAGCTGAGTATGTCAGCTCTCCAACCTTCCTGGGCCTGTCTAGGACTTGAGATTCCTGCACTAAACTCACTGCTTTCTTCACAGGACATCACACTTATCTCCTCACCTCCTCCTCCTAACACTCCACACTTCTAACTCCTCACACGCAGGACCTTCCTGCAGGGGTGTTACCATGGGGACCCAGTGATCAGCTGACTCCTCCCCTTTTCCCAGGCGATGTCCTCCCATTGGACATTTGGTTACTATTCAATCCTATGGGAGGTGTAATGCATGTGTGAGGCTCACTAGGTGGCGCTGTGTTGTGTGAGACTCAGGACCCCCTGCTATGTCACACAGGCTATGAAGCAACAGGAAATAATACAATGCACAGAGATCACCCTCAGCCCAGCCATAGCCAGCTCTGGGATGCCACATACTCCCCCTCTTTCACTGAGCCGACCTCGGCGACGGGCTGGGGTGAAGGTGAGAAATGTAACATAACGTTAATAAATACGAATAAAGTGCAAATGTCACTAACAGTTTAGAAAAATATAATACTTAGAAACTTGAGGTAAGACCTCCCGGCATAGTCCTGGAATGTCCATGAGAAGTCTGAAGGGTAACGGAGAGATAATTAAACTCAGACTTATGGAACCTTTTGGCGGTACCATCAGACAGTCCATATAGAAACAACAGTAGTGCAAATGGGTCCAGAGGCTCTCTGGCACAAATTTCGTGAGTGTCCATTATCATGAGAGTCTCTCTGAGAAACAATAAACAGTCCTTTCTGTAAGGAAGAGTAGGCACTCTAGCACCAATGTCCATACCGCAATGGGGTAACAGAACTTCCTTGGCTCGGTGAGCCAGGCACTATGGCTTGGATTGTTGCATATAAATGTAAATACTATATTACATGGCAAGATATTATATATATACTGTATATACACACAGGAAAAACATTAATGTAATCAGAGCAGGAATAACATATATACAGAAGCAGAGACAGTTAACCTCTTTTACCCAAGGACAGCCATGGCATCACTATAGCGTGTTGGAGGTATGCCTTTTGTGGTACGCTCAGAACGCCTAAGTGGAACGAGATTTGAATCAGGAACAGAGTCACTGAAATCAATTAAATCATCTGTCGAAGGGTTCTCTTGCACTAGAGCAATTGGTGGATAACAGCTAAATGGTAGTAGTTTAGGCGCCCACATAAGCTCAGTTAACGTTGGGGGTCTCTCTTTTGCTTCAGAAGGTGACAAGATCTCTGTACTCGTTGTCTCAGCTGGGGGCACCTCTGTGGGTAGTCCTTCTTTAAGGCACAGCTTCAGACGGTTTCGGTGTACTACTTGGGGCTGTCTCCCAGGTTTAGAGATCTCATACACGTCGGATTCAGGATATGGTATGGAGATGAAACTGTATGGTTCTTCCTCCCAGAATGGATCCAATTTCCCATTCCGATGGTTATTCCTTAACCATACACGGTCGCCAACTTTCAGGGGCGCTGCATGGGCGCGATGGTTGTAATCCTCCTGTTGTCTCCTACGAACCTCATCCATGCGCGTTTCAACTATCTCTTTAGCTTCCTCCATACGTCGGCGGTGTTCAACAACCCAGTCTGTTATGGGTAGTGGATTGATGGTGTCAGGGACCTTCACACCAAGGGTTAAGTCTGAAGGAAGTTGACCTTGTCTTCCAAACATTAGATAAAATGGTGCGTATCCCGTAGATGTTTGGGGTGTGTTGTTGTAAATATAGGCCAAGTCCTTGATACGTTCAGGCCACTCAACACCAGGTGTAACTGCGGCTGTTCTTAGCATGCCGATGATCACTTGATTTGCCTTCTCGCACATACCATTCCCTTGAGGGTGATACGCTGTGGTTCGCAACTTCTTGCAGTCTTGGAACTGACACAGCTCACGGAACAATTGGGATTCAAATGCCGATCCACGGTCGGTGAGGATATGCTCAGGACAACCGTAATGGCGGACAAACTCTGCGTAGAAGGTCTCAGCCGTAGTTCTTGCTGTAAGATCTCTGACAGGCACGATGACAAGGAACTTGGAGTAATGATCCACCATTGTCAGAGCGTAGCTGTAGCCGGAACGTGTGGGACCCAACTTCACATGGTCCAGAGCAACAATTTCACACGGCTTTTGAGTCTTAATTGGATGTAGAGGGGCCTTCTGATCTCTTCGACCTTCCTTGGTGATACTACAGGCGGGACACTCTCGGCACCAACTCTCAATGTCACTCCTCATCCCAACCCAATAGAAGCGACGACGGATGGTAGCTTCGGTCTTTTGTACCCCGAAGTGACCGGATCTGTCATGATACGCCTCAAGTATCATCTGTGCGTCTCTTCTTGGTACGAGGATCTGATGAAGCCTTTCACCTGTGACAGGATCAAGAGTGTTTCTAAGTAGAAGACCTCGTTGGACAAACAGGCGCTTCCTCTTTCGCCAAAGGCGTTTTAATTCCACGTCATGAAGACCTCTCTTTACACGGGTTGGTATTCTTCCTGTAAGCAGGAAATCTGACAATTCTCCTAAAACTCTGCTCTCTTCTTGGAACGTTTTCCACAGAGATGGCTCCTGGAGGGATTCGGCAGCTGTTTTCGCCAGAGATTCTCCTTCTACAGGGACACCAATAGCAACCTGTTGGGCAAACTTGTTGTAGAATGGTGGCATCTCCACCTCTTCCCAGATGTCTTCTCGGGGTGGTTCTTCTCCCACAGGCAACCTTGAGAGTGCATCAGCGTTAGCGTTGGACTTGCCACTGCGATACTTGACAGAGAACTTGTAATTCGCGAGTCTTGAGGCCCACCGTTGTTCAAGGGCTCCCAGTCGAGCAGTGTCCAGATGCGCCAACGGATTGTTATCTGTGTACACGGTAAAGGGTGTGGCAGCCAGGTAGTCTTTAAACTTCTCTGTCACGGCCCAGACAAGCGCCAGAAGTTCGAGTTTGAAAGAACTATAGTTCTGGTCGTTCTTCTCCGCACCTCTCAGACTCCTGCTGGCGTAGGCGATGACTCGCTCTTTGTTGTGCTGAACCTGGGACAACACTGCACCCAAACCTTGGTGACTTGCATCTGTGTACAAGCGGAATGGCTGACTGTAGTCGGGATAGGCTAGAATTGGTGGTTGCGTCAGAAGTGCTTTAAGCGCTTGAAAGGCTTCCTCTTGACGCGCTGTCCAGTCTACCGGAAGCTTTCGGTTGCAGTTTTCTCTGGGACAACCGCGCAACAACTCGTTCAGAGGCTCGGCTACTTGGGAGAAGTGTGGTATGAAACGCCGGTAGTAACCTGCGAATCCAAGGAAGCTTCGGACTTCTTTGACGGTAGTTGGTCTTCGCCAGTTCTGGACTGCAGTGATCTTTTCAGGATCAGGTTGGACGCCTTGTGCGCTCACGACATGCCCAAGGTAGTGAACTTGGGGTTTAAACAGGTAGCACTTGGATGGCTTCACCTTTAGGCCATGCTGTATAAGTACCTTGAATACCTCGGACAGGTGACGAAGGTGTTCTTGGTATGTCCGGGAGAATACAATAACATCGTCCAGGTACAGTAGCACACTCTGGAAATTCTCATGGCCGAGGCACCTCTCCATAAGCCGTTGGAATGTGGCTGGGGCATTACATAGCCCAAATGGCATACTATTGAATTCAAAGAGTCCCATCGGGGTCGTAAACGCAGTCTTTTCACGGTCTTCAGGCGCCATAGGGACTTGCCAGTATCCACTGGTTAAGTCCAGGGTCGAGAAACAGGTAGCTGATCCCAAAGCCGTTAGAGATTCCTCAATCCGGGGCAATGGGTATGCGTCTTTGTGCGTGACGTTGTTGAGTTTACGATAGTCCACACAAAATCGTAGGGTTCCGTCTTTCTTCTTGACAAGGACTAGCGGGGCTGCCCAGGGGCTGTTACTCTCCCGGATGACATCAGCATCTCGCATCTCTTGGATCAACTTTTTCACCGGTTGGTACATCGCTGGTGGTATTGGACGGTGATGCTCCTTGATTGGATGGTGGTCGCCAGTCAGAATGCGATGTTGTATGGTCGTGGTCTTACCAAAGTCCAATGGGTGTTTGCTGAATGCCTGTTGGTAACGCTTGGCCACATTGCGAACCCCATTGATGTGCTCTATAGGGGTATTGGCGTCTCCCACGTTCAATTCATCCCACCAGGACTTCGTGGCTCCATTCTGAATGTTCTCAGCAGCTTGGGTGGAATGCTGTGTGGCGGTAGAATCACCAGAGAGAATGTCTTCTGGTGCTAACCGGTGTAGCAGGGCCACAGAGTGGAACTTGTGGAGGTTCACTGGAGCATCGCCCAAGTTGACTAAGCGGACAGGAACACGTCCATTGGAAACTGTGACAAGGCTGCGGGCAGCCATGACAAGTGGTTGGCCATCTATCTGTATGGGTTGTAGCAAGGCCTCGTAGTCCTGATTTTCTATGCCCGGACGGGCACGGCACCACACCATAGTTTCTGTTCCAGGCTGTAGGGTTACTGGACGGGTATCTTGGATCCGGACTCGACCAATTTCACCTTGTTTGTTGGCGAACTTGTGCTGGGCATTGAGTACACGAATGGCCCGCTGAATGGTCTGCTGGTCACTGGGAGAAGCTGTAAGGAGAGAGGCATGCAAGGCATCCAACACTTCTGCAAAGCAATGGCGTAAAACATTCATGCCTAATATTACAACTGCAAACCTATCATCCTCTACATCAGTGACAATTACACCCTGTCTAGGCAGTTTCAAGTCCCCAATCTGGATAGTGGGTTCCCAATAACCCTGCTGTGGTATGGGCTGTCCATTGCTGGCACACAGATTTATCCATGTGTCAGGTGTTCTATTCAACACACCTAAATCCCAATGTTCAAGGAACACCTGCTTGCGCAGGGTTGTTACCTGAGATCCAGTGTCCACCAACGCTGTCAGAGGGACGCCGTTCACCCGGATTGTGATGTGTGGGCAGGCTGAGACGAAGCGTGACAATGGCACTGAAGATTCACCTGGGCCCTTCTTCTTTCCTCCCGACGGGCGGCCCGCTGCCTCAGGGGTGGCCTGTTTAACTGAAAACACTGAGGCCTGGTGTGTCCATATCTATGGCAATAGGTACAGTATGGCCTCTCACTCTGCGGAGGTTTCACTGAAGACGGATGTCTGGGTGGCGACTCAGGTGAGATGTTGAGACTTCGCAAAGGATCACTGGACGATGAAGACGGCTGGGTCAGACGATCTAGACGGACGGTGATCTGTTCCATGGCATGGGTCAGATGATCCACTCGGGCCAGAAGGTCATCTCTGGAGTCTGCTAGTGTAGTCTGCGCAGTTTGGGCAGCAGGTGAGGTACCCAGAGGTAGTGGCAGGACAACTGGAGCAATGCTTGTTGAGGGTCCAGGTGAGGGAGCACAGATGACTGGGCTCGGCTGGGGCTGCTCCTGTCTCAAGACCTGGATGGCAAGGGCCTTGAAGTCAGCAAACGTGATGCTGGGATGTTGTGCAGCAAGCATTCGCAACTGACTCTGGAGCAATGTGGTACCCGCCCCTTCTATGAAGCGGTCAAGCAAGATTTTATCAGAGTCCACATTCTCACGTGGATCCACTTGCACCACAGCTCTGAATGCCTCTTGGAGGGATAAAGCATAGTCCCGCAGGGTCTCACCAGGTAGTTGTCGTCTGGAAAAGAAGCGCATCTTTACCTCGGAGACAGATCGCACGTCAAAGTTCACCTGGAGTTTGTCCAGAATTTTCCCAGGGGTTCTTTTGTCAGAGGCAGGCCAGGATTTGACCTCCCTAGCTGCAGCACCCTCAAGCTGGCCCAGCAGGATCTGTATCTGCTGTTCTGTATTCAGAGGATAGAACTGGAAGAGAGACAGCATCTTCTCACGAAAGTCCCTGAGGGTATGCGCCTCCCCTTTGTAGCGCGGCAGCCATGGTGCGCCAGGGTAAAATGGCATGGAGAATGGTAGGCTGCTCGCCATGGGCACTGCTGGATCACTAGAAACAGATGGCACAATGTCACTTTGCTCAGTCATGTTGTTTGCAAGTATGACTGGAATTAGGTCGCCGTCTCTTTAAGAAACTCAACTGCTTGCTGGCAGGGAATGGAGACTACAACTTGGAATGCTGTCCCTTTAAGAATGCTGTAGCTATTAACAGAGTTACTGTGATGCAGGCTGACGGTGTGCTCCCTCTCTTTAATGGTGGCACTCCCCACGGACACTGTACACGGAAAACACTCGCTGGGGCCGTGGGAGGACTGAAGACAAGGACAGGGAGGCACAGTACTCACTGACAGCAACTGCAGCGTGGACCAGAGATCAGCGGTGCACAGCAGGGACGGTGATGTGGCACTGGAGAGTCAGAAATGGCGCTGGCACGTTCGCCTTTCACTTTCTTGTATGGGTGCACTGGAGCATTGCGCTCAGCATTCTGGGCTCTCCTAAGATGGCGGCAGATGGGTCTCCTGGCCTCATGGGCAGTGCTAAAAATCTCCCGCACTTTTGCAAGGTACAGTTAACCCTTTGTGGGCGTTCTTACACAGCGATGTGGCGCAGCAAACAAGTCCTGGGCGTTTTAACTCTTCCAGGGCTGTAACACACTGAGAGGACAGTCTTTAGGGCTTACTTCAGGGGTATAGGGCTCCCCCTCTTTGTGGCAAGCACTCTCAGGGAATAAACTTGATCTTAGCAAAGTCCACAATAAAGACCGATGCTCTGGAGACAATTTGGCGCACTTTTCGTGGCGACTTTCTCAAAATGGCACACACCCGTATCCTGTTCGTGACGCCAGTTTTTCTTGCGGTGACCAGATGGAAGGTAACGCTGCAGTTGGGATTGCGGGGTGCAAACAGCGCAGACTTGTCACGGTCTCTGGGCACGAGGGCACAGCGCTGGTGCTGTCCCACGTTACCACCACTGGTACCGGTGATGAGGGGGCTGCACAAATGTTGGTGGTGATTGTTCCCCCGGGGCGCTTCCCCTATACTGTGCCGACTGGTGGTGTTTGGGGCGCCCTGATGTTGTCGGTGCAGAGTCAGACACAGAAACGGTTGTAAAGTTGAACTTTTACTTCCATGGCTGTGGAGGCACAAATGCTTAAACAGTTTCTTCAATACAAAACAACGGGGTACGCCTGGTGACACAGCAAAGTCCTGGGGTGCAGGGTAGACTTGATGAAAGGTGTTCCTAGCCCCTTATACTTCAGTGTTACAGCCCTAAGGTGCGTCTGGGCTCCTATTTGGCTCATAGGAGGATGCCCACCATGATACTAGTACATAATATTCCCCACTCACGTTATGTGGTCCTGATAGCTCAGAGTTTCGGGGTGCAATGTTCAGGGTGGCAGGATATTCCACAGGTCTGGCCTTGGCCCCTGGATCCTGTGATACTTGCTATGGAGCACGTGTTCCAGAATGTTCTCTCCACAGTCTCAGGCTGACAAGATAATGATGCTTGACTTCCTTCAGGGCGATGGCTAGGCAGACAGGGGACAGGATCTTCTGAATAGCTGGAGTATGTCAGCTCTCCAACCTTCCTGGGCCTGTCTAGGACTTGAGATTCCTGCACTAAACTCACTGCTTTCTTCACAGGACATCACACTTATCTCCTCACCTCCTCCTCCTAACACTCCACACTTCTAACTCCTCACACGCAGGACCTTCCTGCAGGGGTGTTACCATGGGGACCCAGTGATCAGCTGACTCCTCCCCTTTTCCCAGGCAATGTCCTCCCATTGGACATTTGGTTACTATTCAATCCTATGGGAGGTGTAATGCATGTGTGAGGCTCACTAGGTGGCGCTGTGTTGTGTGAGACTCAGGACCCCCTGCTATGTCACACAGGCTATGAAGCAACAGGAAATAATACAATGCACAGAGATCACCCTCAGCACAGCCATAGCCAGCTCTGGGATGCCACATATGTTATCAACCATGTCTGATCCAATAGCCTAGACTAAACAATACATGTGTATTTGATCACCAAGGGGCTATGTAGGAATTCAATGGAGCCATTCTGGGATGAGTACAAAGCCCTATTGTTACATTGTTGCCACTACTGAGAACATACACCTGGGATTAGAGCTACACACAGCTAGATTAAATGGAATTAAGAGAGAGATACGCTACCCAGAGATCAAAATACATCTTTGAGTTATAGCCATATTTAAGTGGAATCATCACATAGCGGAATGGTTAATGTAAGTATCTATAATGGCCCAGGTCAGGGGTTATAGCAATGATTCCTGGAGGTCTAGTGTGGTAAAAGGTTTAATATCAGAATCTTTAGTGGTCTGGGACAGAAAAGAGGTTTATTTTAAAGTATCCCTCGGGGTCCAGAGCAAAGAAGGGACGCATCTATAGCGGTCAGGACTAGAGCTGGGGTTCATGTAAGTAATTCTGGTGGCTCAAGGCCAGGGGTTAATATAAGAATTTTTAGTGGTCTAGGGCAGAAAAGGGGTTCATTTTAAGCATCCCTGACGGTTTAGTGCAGTGAAGGGAGGCATCTTTGGTGGTCTAGGGCAGGGGTTAATGTAAATATCCCTAGTGACCCAGGACAGGGGATTAAAGTAAAAATTCTTAGTGTTTTAGGGTTGTGAAAGGGTTGATGCCAGCATCTTTGATGGTCTACGGCAGATAAGGGGTTAATGTCAAGCATCCCTAATGATCTAGGGCAATGAAGGGAAACATTCATGTTGGTTTAGAGCAGAGGCTAATATAAGAATTCATGGTGGTCTAGTGTGGTGAAAGGGTTAATGTCAGCATCTTTATGGTCAAGGGCACAAAAGGAGTTTATTTTAAGCATCCCGGATGTAAGATGGTCTAATGTGGTGAATGGGTTAATGTCAGCTTCCTTGGGGGTCTAGGGCAGAAAATGGGTTAATTTTAAATATCTATGGTGGTTTAGGGTATCTGTTAATGAAAGAATTCCTGGTGGTCTTGTATGGTTCAGGGGTAACTGTCAGGATCCTTGGTGGTCTAGGGCAGTGAAGGGAAGAATCCCTGGTGTTCTAGTGTAAGAATTCCTGGTGGTCTAGTGTTCTGAAGGGGTTACTGTAAGGATCCTTGGTGGTCTAGGGCATGAATGATTCATTTTAATTGAAGAAATTCAATATTACTGATGCACTGTAGAAGGGTGCACTAGTCTCTCTCCCGAAGACGCCAGATTCCACTAGAGGGCGCACTCCTTCTTAATGAACCAGTAGTAGGGTGAAAACAACAGTAAGCTATACCTAGTTAGAAAAGTGGGGTAGGCTTCAAATCTGAATCAACTATCCCAACCTTCATGACAAATACAATATTTTTCATGTATTTACGCCAGAAAATTGGTGCAAATCCATTGATAAATCTGTCCCAAGGCACCAAGCTTAGAATGGATCACATAACTATATGTCACCTTGTATGCAGCCACGTGGAGAGCGGTGAAGCCATTTTTCGTCAGCCTGGATGGACGTAACCCTTTCAGCATCAGTGTTCTTATATGTGACTTATTACCTGCAAATGCACAAGGGTTTAGCTGCATTATCCACATTCTAGAAGCATCTTGGAAGTATCAAGTGTATATGTAGACTTATCGACAATTCACCACAGTTATATGAAAGGGTGAAGAATCAGAGTCTTTGACTTGATAAGGACTTGCCAATATAAGAGGTTTTATGTGTTAAGAAAAATAACATAATACTGGAGTCACTCTCTTTAAAGGGCATGTTTGCAAATTATTTTTTATTGCTTGGAAGCCTCAACATGAAGATATAACATGAAGTAAGTTAGAAAATTTGGTTAAAAATCAATGGTTTTGTGTAAACAGAACCTATACAGAGCTATGCTTCGCCATGGTTACAGACTACAAACAAACCCTGTGTAGTCTGACCCTGCAGTCATGTGTTACTCCACTCCCTCTGGCCACTATTCTTGCTGACATGTAACACTAGACACTCAATATGGCCACTATTACAGAACCCTCAGGGGCTGGCAAGTCTCCCAGACTCCTGACTGGCACATGTGCCTGGTCACACAGACTGGCAGCTGTACCTAAAGAGCTAGAACATATAATACTATCTGACAAATGAATACACCGGGGTCTAAACAAACCCCAGGTCAGCACCCTTAAAGAGGTATTCCTAGCTCGAGAAACGGGCGACACCTGAACCCATCTTACCACTACTATGAGTAGAGAGGTGTCTCTCTATTCACTTCTATGGGAGGTCAGATAACAATCAAGCACATAGAACTGAATGGAGAAATGAGCGGTCACCTCCCCACCCACTGTGATGGAGGGGGGAAAACTTATCTTTTTCGGGCATCCACAGGACAAGTCATACTGTAGATATACAAGATTTTAATACCCCTTTAAAACCCCTAAATTGTCTCCTTTAGGTGGCATTGATAGTGATGGGATAAACCAGGGCTGCAGAGAATGTGGGCAACTCAAGAAACCTGGACAAACAATAGAGCAGTGATAAAGATCTAAGACAGATGTAGTGGAAGAAGAGGTACAACACCAAATTATGGGACCAGGGTGTCCATTCTGGGGGCCTGATTTAACTTTGGGGGTTTAAACTAAGCTTGAGGTCTGGTGTGTACAGTATATTGAACCATATTGGGGTGACATATACACAACCAGGGGTGTAGCTCTAGCGAGGTGTAGTGTTAACATCTGGGCACTGCTACCTGAACATACTTGCCAAATTTTGGAGACCCAATGTGTTTGCATTTTTATGAGGATCATCTCAACTTTACTAAAACCCCACCCCCATTGTGGCATCGCTTTCTGTCTTGTGCCACATCCCTTTTTGTGACGTGGACATGAAATATGGCAATCATTCCGGTTTTGACCATGACCAGCACAAAAAGTGCCCACTTCACAAATATTCTGACCAAGAGTCCGGGATGTGGGAGTATTCCACCAAGCCTGGGACATATGTCCACTCCTCCATGCTGGTGGGGTCACCCCTTTTTACCAGCAAACCCGGGCCATTTTGGGAGAGTTGGCAAATATGCACATAAATAGCACATGATACTTATGGCCCTGATACAGGTCTTGCACTGAGGCCCAGGAGCTTCATGCTAAACCTTTATACCCAAATATGACCCTTATTGTGGGAGAAGACTGCGGCACAGAACAGCAGGGACGCTTCAGCGCAGCTCATCTGAATGAGGAGATTGTTCTGCTCATTCTACCATTTAATGTGTTTATTTCAGATTCATTTCTTACATGGAAGTTGTATATATTTTATTCTGAAGCCGCATACTTACCGCCGCAGATGCAGCACAAGTGAAGGAGAGATAGGCCATTCTCTGTTCGATAGTTTAAATTGACTTTGCCAAAGGCTTCGTCTGAGCTGCAAAATAGATTTTACAGCTGATCACACAGGCTTTATCGGTGGCGCTATTTTATTTAGTTATGTGAATTTTAATCAGACACGTACAAAAAAGTAAAGCATTGATGGGTTTAAAGTGATGTAAGAAGATTGGTGGCCTAATGTTAACAAAGAAGTGAACCTAAAAAATATGACCGCTCATTTTATACCTCCGGATGTAGCAGGGCTGAGTATGTGGTTTGGCACAACTCAACATCTACTCGACTGCTTATAAAATAAAAGTTTGATAGGAAGGAATTTAGATCCCCAACCATTCCAAAAACAGGGGTGGTCATCTGGCTTGAAATATAATGCTATAATACTACTCCTATGTACAAGAATATAACTACTATAATACTGCCCCCTATGTACAAGAATATAACTACTATAATACTGCCCCTATGTACAAGAATATAACTACTATAATACTACCTCCTATGTACAAGAATATAACTACTATATATACTACTCCTATGTACAAGAATATAACTACTATAATACTGCTCCTATGTACAAGAATATAACTACTATAATACTACCTCCTATGTACAAGAATATAACTACTATAATACTGCTCCTATGTACAAGAATATAACTACTATAATACTACTCCTATGTACAAGAATATAACTACTATAATACTAACTACTATGTACAAGAATATAACTACTATAATACTGCCCCCTATGTACAAGAATATAACTACTATAATACTAACTACTATGTACAAGAATATAATTACTATAATACTACCCCCTATGTACAAGAATATAACTACTATAATACTGCTCCTATGTACAAGAATATAACTACTATAATACTGCCCCTATGTACAAGAATATAACTACTATAATACTACTTCCTATGTACAAGAATATAACTACTATAATACTACTCCTATGTACAAGAATATAACTACTATAATACTGCCCCTATGTACAAGAATATAACTACTATAATACTACTCCTATATAGAAGAATATAACTACTATAATACTACTCCTAGGTACAAGAATATAACTACTATAATACTACTCCTATGTACAAGAATATAACTACTATAATACTGCTCCTATGTACAAGAATATAACTACTATAATACTGCCCCTATGTACAAGAATATAACTACTATAATACTACCTCCTATGTACAAGAATATAACTACTATAATACTACTCCTATGTACAAGAATATAACTACTATAATACTGCCCCTATGTACAAGAATATAACTACTATAATACTGCTCCTATGTACAAGAATATAACTACTATAATACTGCTCCTATGTACAAGAATATAACTACTATAATACTGCTCCTATGTACAAGAATATAACTACTATAATACTGCCCCTATGTACAAGAATATAACTACTATAATACTGCTCCTATGTACAAGAATATAACTACTATAATACTGCTCCTATGTACAAGAATATAACTACTATAATACTGCCCCTATGTATAAGAATATAACTACTATAATACTGCCCCTATGTACAAGAATATAACTACTATAATACTGCTCCTATGTACAAGAATATAACTACTATAATACTGCTCCTATGTACAAGAATATAACTACTATAATACTGCTCCTATGTACAAAAATATAACTACTATAATACTACCTCCTATGTACAAGAATATATCTACTATAATACTGCTCCTATGTACAAGAATATAACTACTATAATACTGCTCCTATGTACAAGAATATAACTACTATAATACTGCTCCTATGTACAAAAATATAACTACTATAATACTACCTCCTATGTACAAGAATATAACTACTATAATACTGCTCCTATGTACAAGAATATAACTACTATAATACTGCTCCTATGTACAAGAATATAACTACTATAATACTGCCTCCTATGTACAAGAATATAACTACTATAATACTGCCCCCTATGTACAAGAATATAACTACTATAATACTGCTCCTATGTACAAGAATATAACTACTATAATACTGCCTCCTATGTACAATAATGTAACTACTATATAATACTGTAAGGATAAGGACATGTTTGGCTGTTTCGGAGTATTATGTGTCAGGTATATTCTGTCTATTCCATCTCTTACTATATGATGACACTAGTGCGGGGCTCTCTATCAGTATTCTGGGCAGAGTGTCTCCGGCTGGGATGACTCTGCTCTCCATATTTGGACAATAAATTCATCATATACTATAGTGCGGTGTAACTCTCATTCTGTAGAAGATACAACTTCCAGAAAAAAGAAATATACTAGATAAACCCTCCTGGGACATGACATTATCAGAACACAGAACGAGCGGCTGCGGGATCCAGCAACCTTTTCAGTATGCATCTGTATTCACCTGTTTCCATTCATCTTACGAAGTGCTGAGCTCTATGTACTGTGGTGACTACCTGGACCGGCCGGCACATGCCCTTCTTCAGAAGCTTCATGTTCAGTAATAGCTATAGCCAATGAAGCTGAGTCAAGAGTTGATGAGTTAACTATTTATTGCCTATTTTTGTAGATATTAAAACAGCAAAGAATATTGGGAGTTTTCAGCTCTGAAGTTTGCACCATTGTAAATGTCGCTCTACATAATATCAGATAATACAGACTATAACTCAATAGTATCAATAACATTCCATATTTATCTTTATATCTATCATTCTACTTATGATTTTATCTGTCTTTTTGTATTATCTATCTCATATAATCTACCTATCTGTCTTTCTGTATCCACCTATCAATCTTTTATCTATCTCATACTATCTATCTATCTATCTATCTATCTATCTATCTATCTATCTCATCATCTATCTATCTATCTATCTATCTCATATCCATATATGTATATATCTATATATCACTCTCATATCTATCTATCTATCTATCTATCTATCTATCTATCTATCTATCTATCTATCTCATATCTATCTATCTCATATCTATCTATCTATCTATCTATCTATCTATCTATCTATCTCATTATCTATCTATCCTATATATCTATCTATCTATCTATCTATCTATCTATCTATCTATCTCATATCTATCTATCTATCTATCTATCTATCTATCTATCTATCTATCTACCATATCCATATATGTATATATCTATCACTCTCATATCTATCTATCGATCTATCTATCCATCCATCCAACATTCTGGGAGTTGTAGTATGACAACAGCAGGGTAGTCATGAGCTAAAGACCTTGGTTAACCAAGAGGTTCCACATTACAATACCTTTAGGGGTTGGAGTAACCTTAGTACCCCTAAGAGTAGTTGTCATCCAGCTTTCCTGCATAGAACCCCTCACTGTTGGTTCTTCCTTTTTTCTTTCCTTACTTTGCCTTGCCTAAGTGCTATGGCCATTGTGTCACTTCAGTAGTTATGCATCATCTGCATGAACCAGAAGGCTCAGGATGAACAGCATTATATCAATTTCTGAGTGACTGTGATCTAACACAGTGGTCCTCAACCCATCATGTTCCAGAGTCACATGTTGGAGACCACTGGTCTAACAGATAACGATATTTTAAAGTGACTACATGACAGTCACCCAGCTTTCTGACATCACTGAATGGCCTCTATATCTGTACCAACACCCCATACCCTGATTTCTTCACGCTACACTATTGTTCCATTGCTCTGTATGAGTAAAAGTCAAAGCAATTGTGGCTATTATATTCATGAACCAGTAGGCTCAGGATGTACAGCAATATAGATCAGAATAGGATGGGTTTGGTATTGCAGCATTCACTTAAAAAGGACTAAACTGCAGTACCACAAACAGCCTCTAGACAAGGGTGGTGCTGTTTCCAGAATAAATCAGCCTTGTTTTTCTATTTTCATATAACCTCTTAAATCTGCCCTGTAAATAAGAAGAACGAGACGGATGCCGTCATTTAATATTCAGATGCAACTATTTTCCTGACTTTAAAATTCTTCATATAAATGGATTACACCTAATTTAATTTTTCAACAATAAAAGTTGCGGGATGTGTGAGAGGTTGTGAGGAGAATTCATAGTGAATCTTTAATAAATTCCTTGCAATATTTATTTGCTTGCCAAGAAGGATTGTTTAGATAATGTTAAGCCACAATCTGCATCAGCGCTAATGGAAATAATATCTCACTGACATAATTACAATGTAATTAACCATGACATCCCGCAAATCACTTTTTGCATATTGCCCTGTTCTTGTAAATTTTGTGCACAGAAGAGAAATACAAGCAATAAATAATCAATTTGCCAACTTTTTCCAGTCTTGTCTCTATTTGTGTTCTTAAAGAATAGTTTTACGTCTGTCGTTTAAAGGATGTAAACAGAAGATTCTAAACTGATACAATATACATTACATTACTTATCCTGTATTATACTCCAGAGCTGCGCTCCCTATTCTGCTGGTGCAGTCACTATGTACATACATTACATTACTTATCCTGTACTGATCCTGAGTTATATCCTGTATTATACTCCAGAGCTGCGCTCCCTATTCTGCTGGTACAGTCACTGTGTACATACATTACATTACTTATCCTGTACTGATCCTGAGTTATATCCTGTATTATACTCCAGAGCTGCACTCACTATTCTGCTGGTGCAGTCACTGTGTACATACATTACATTACTTATCCTGTACTGATCCTGAGTTATATCTGTTGGGGGCTTTCTGCTGGTGCGTGTGTCTCTTACATTACTTATCCTGTACTGATCCTGAGTTATATCCTGTATTATACTCCAGAGCTGCGCTCACTATTCTGCTGGTACACTTTGTACATACATTACATTACTTATCCTGTACTGATCCTGAGTTACATCCTGTATTATACTCCAGAGCTGCGCTCACTATTCTGCTGGTGCAGTCACTGTGGACATACATTACATTACTTATCCTGTACTGATCCTGAGTTATATCCTGCATTATACTCCAGAGCTGCACTCACTATTCTGCTGGTATCGGATTTTTTCCTGTCGCGGATTTTTTATGCTGTGATTTCTGTATTATACGGCTGTTTTCTAGATATTTGTGGTAGTCACTGTGTACATACATTACATTACTTATCCTGTACAGATCCTGAGTTATATCCTGTATTATACTCCAGAGCTGCGCTCACTATTCTGCTGGTGCAGTTACTGTGTACATACATTACATTACTTATCCTGTACTGATCCTGAGTTACATCCTGTATTATACTCCAGAGCTGCGCTCACTATTCTGCTGGTGCAGTCACTGTGTACATACATTACATTACTTATCCTGTACTGATCCTGAGTTACATCCTGTATTATACTCCAGAGCTGCGCTCACTATTCTGCTGGTGCAGTCACTGTGTACATACATTACATTACTTATCCTGTACTGATCCTGAGTTACATCCTGTATTATACTCCAGAGCTGCGCTCACTATTCTGCTGGTGCAGTTACTGTGTACATACATTACATTACTTATCCTGTACTGATCCTGAGTTACATCCTGTATTATACTCCAGAGCTGCCTCCATTCTGCTGGTGCAGTCACTGTGTACATACATTACATTACTTATCCTGTACTGATCCTGAGTTACATCCTGTATTATACTCCAGAGCTGCAATCACTATTCTGCTGGTTACAGTCACTGTGTACATACATTACATTACTTATCCTGTACTGATCCTGAGTTACATCCTGTATTATACTCCAGAGCTGCGCTCACTATTCTGCTGGTACAGTCACTGTGTACATACATTACATTACTTATCCTGTACTGATCCTGAGTTATAGCCTGTATTATACTCCAGAGCTGCACTCACTATTCTGCTGGTACAGTCACTGTGTACATACATTACTTATTATCCTGTACTGATCCTGAGTTACATCCTGTATTATACTCCAGAGCTGCGCTCACTATTCTGCTGGTACAGTCACTGTGTACATACATTACATGACTTATCCTGTACTGATCCTGAGTTACATCCTGTATTATACTCCAGAGCTGCGCTCACTATTCTGCTGGTGCAGTCACTGTGTACATACATTACATTACTTATCCTGTACTGATCCTGAGTTACATCCTGTATTATACTCCAGAGCTGCACTCACTATTCTGCTGGTACAGTCACTGTGTACATACATTACATTACTTATCCTGTACTGATCCTGAGTTACATCCTGTATTATACTCCAGAGCTGCACTCACTATTCTGCTGGTACAGTCACTGTGTACATACATTACATTACTTATCCTGTACTGATCCTGAGTTACATCCTGTATTATACTCCAGAGCTGCGTTCACTATTCTGCTGGTGCAGTCACTGTGTACATATATTACATTACTTATCCTGTACTGATCCTGAGTTTCTTGCAGCATTATACCCCTGAGCTGCACTCCTATGAAGTAGTAACCTTGCGTATTCGATGTTTTTATTTACAATAATCAGACAATACATCTAGATAACTTCCCTATAAAGCCAATGATTTCCCTTCAGATTCTCGGATTTTCTGCACTATCCGCCTCGTTCTCTGGAATGTGCCGTGTCAAGGTTTGTATGAGGACTGTGCATTAACCTCCCTGTTCCTCAGCAGCCTTGAGATGGGAAAAGGAATTGTTTTCTATGTTCCCCAGCCAATTAATCTGCTCCTGCGTGTCTGTGATATACCGTATAACATTACAATCTGCATGCGCGGTACCCATGGGAGGAAAAGTCTGGTACATCTCAAATAAGAAGATGGCATGTCAAAAAAATAGCTATTTGGCTGCAGCATTACTATAATTGTAGCAGAGTTCAATGTGTTTTGTGGACTAACCCCTTAATTAATGGAGAGCCCATAAATCCCATCAGTCCTGATTATTTCAGTGTGAACTGGACCTTAAAAGGAAAGTTTATCATTGTTTGCATTAAAAGAGACATTTCTTACATTGGCGCCATTAATGACTTTGGCTAGGTTGACATCTGCACTGGGGACCCAATGACGGAGATCCGGACCGCTACAACAGCAGTTACACACAGACACTGGTGAACCCCATTGACTCCTTCGTACAGGACTTTTCCCTCTGCCTATTTTTGGTGGTTGCTGCGGTGGAGTCTCCAGCGGAGTTGTGAGATGCACGCAGTGATATCACAGTACAGGGATTATACACACGGTGATGTCACAGTACAGGGATAATACACACAGTGATGTCACAGTACAGGAATTATACACGCAGTGATGTCACAGTACAGGGATAATACACACAGTGATGTCACAGTACAGAGACAATATACACAGTGATGTCACAGTACAGGGATAATACACACAGTGATGTCACAGTACAGAGACAGCAGTGATGTCACAGTACGGAGATAATACACACAGTGATGTCACAGTACAGGGATAATACACGCAGTGATATCACAATACAGGGATAATACACACAGTGATGTCACAGTACAGAGACAATATACACAGTGATGTCACAGTACAGGAAAAATACATACAGTGATGTCACAGTACAGGGATAATACACACAGTGATGTCACAGTACAGAGACAATATACACAGTGATGTTACAGTACAGGGATAATACACACAGTGATGTCACAGTACAGAGACAATATACACAGTGATGTCACAGTACAGGGAAAATACACACAGTGATGTCACAGTACAGGGATAATACACACAGTGATGTCACAGTACAGGGATAATACACACAGTGATGTCACAGTACAGAGATAATACACACAGTGATGTCACAGTACAGGGATAATACACGCAGTGATATCACAATACAGGGATAATACACACAGTGATGTCACAGTATAGAGACAATATACACAGTGATGTCACAGTACAGGAAAAATACACACAGTGATGTCACAGTACAGGGATAATACACACAGTGATGTCACAGTACAGAGATAATACACACAGTGATGTTTCAGTACAGAGATAATAAACGCAGTGATATCACAGTACAGGGATAATGCACACAGTGATGTCACAGTACAGGGATAATACACACAGTGATTGCACAGTATAGGGATAATACACACAGTGATGTCACAGTACAGAGATAATACACACAGTGATGTCACAGTACAGAGATAATACACACAGTGATGTCACAGTACAGAGATAATACACGCAGTGATATCACAGTACAGGGATAATACACACAGTGATGTCACAGTACAGGGATAATACACACAGTGATGTCACAGTACAGAGATAATACACACAGTGATGTCACAGTACAGAGATAATACACGCAGTGATATCACAGTACAGGGATAATACACACAGTGATGTCACAGTACAGGGATAATAAACACAGTGATGTCACAGTACAGGGATAATACACACAGTGATGTCACAGTACAGGGATAATACACACAGTGATGTCACAGTACAGGAATAATACACACAGTGATGTCACAGTACAGAGATAATACACACAGTGATGTCACAGTAAAGAGATAATACACACAGTGATGTCACAGTACAGGGATAATACACACAGTGATGTCACAGTAAAGAGATAATACACACAGTGATGTCACAGTACAGGGATAATACACACAGTGATGTCACAGTAAAGAGATAATACACACAGTGATATCACAGTACAGGGATAATGCACAACATGATATCGTAGCACACACAAGGAAGGTCATGATGTAAAATCTAACAGAAACACTCCTTCGGATCACCCATTTGGCTACCTGCACCTTATGTTGCCCATGTGGCTTGTTACTACAGTTTGCTCCAGACTGAGATGTTATAAGGCTTCTCCAGCATATTCATGACCAATCCTTAACATATACGTTATAGGGAAACAGGAGACATAATGTATACACTGCTACAGAATATGTTGGCGTTTAAAATTTCTATGCATAAATCATTGCCCGATGACAGTAAGTTCTGCCAAGCAAAAAACTCAGCTCTGCTACTTTATTAGATATATAGTCTTTACCCAAAAACCAGTTTCAGCTCCGCCTGCTCCACCTCTTTGATGTGAAGATCATCCTCTAGTCGCTCCACAATCACCTGATAGGACTCACTCACTTTTTTCTTCCACTCATCTATAATAAAGCGGACATTACATTGTGAATAAGCTCCTCGATGTATCAGCAAGCCAGTCACTGCGGGGCTCATACACACCACCTATCAGGAAAGGGGATGACGCTAATGTGGGCTGGGGTCCGCAAGTAAAGACTATCCTACAAACAGGGCCAGAAAGCGGAGGGACTATAAAATGGCATGTCTGATTCTTATGGGTGCCATGTAAATGAAGTGTATTGGGTGTAACATCCACCATCTTAAATTTCCCAGCATAATAAACACGTATTACCATATATACATGACCATTCTACATAGGATAAATCTAGTGGGAATATACACGCCGTACATTGTGCTTAAAGGGAGTGTGTCACCAGATAGGTAGATAGCTTAGGGTTACCAGAAACGGCATATCACTCCAGTCCTGCAGATAGATAGGTTAGAGTCACCAGACCCCAGCATATCACCCCAGCCCTGCAGATAGATAGGTTAGTGTCACCAGACCCAGCATATCACCCCAGCCCTGCAGATAGATAGGTTAGTGTCACCAGAACCAGCATATCACCCCAGCCCTGCAGATAGATAGGTTAGTGTCACCAGACCCAGCATATCACCCCAGTCCTGCAGATAGATAGGTTAGTGTCACCAGACCCAGCATATCACCCCAGCCCTGCAGATAGATAGGTTAGTGTCACCAGACCCAGCATATCACCCCAGTCCTGCAGATAGATAGGTTAGAGTCACCAGACCCCAACATATCACCCCAGCCCTGCAGATAGATAGGTTAGTGTCACCAGACCCAGCATATCACCCCAGCCCTGCAGATAGATAGGTTAGTGTCACCAGACCCAGCGTATCACCCCAGCCCTGCAGATAGATAGGTTAGTGTCACCAGACCCAGCATATCACCCCAGCCCTGCAGATAGATAGGTTAGTGTCACCAGACCCAGCATATCACCCCAGCCCTGCAGATAGATAGGTTATAGTCATTGCATAATAGGGTCATATGCCTCTATAGTTGTCGCCTAGTGTCACAGGTCTCTATAGTTATTGCATAGGATCACAAGTATCTTTAGGCATTAAATAGGTTTATGGTCTCTATAGTCATTGCATAGGGTCACAGATCTCTATGGACATCACATTGGCTCACACATTGTATATGGACATTACATAGGCATCACACAGGTCTCTATAGACATTATACAGGCATTACATAAGCTTACAGGTGTCTGTAGATATCACATATAGTAGGCTTACATGACATAACATAGATTGGGTTTTTGTACTTTAGAATTCTGGGAATTTTTTGTAAAAATATATTTTCCCAATGTATATCAGCCGGATATCCCAATTATTCCTCATCTGGACATCTGTCCTAGGGATCAGTATATTCATGTATATATTATAGGGGTATAATAGAGGGTACACCAGCACTAGACCACACGCCATCATACAAAAAGACCCTTTAATAAAAATCCTCTTCAGGATCCCGCCGCTAGTTATAATGCCATAGAAATATAAAATATAATACATTACCTGTACAAGTCTGGCTCGGCCTAGATTTATAATTTCCCATATGTCTATAGGATGTCGGCTTTCTGGTAGTCGAGCGCCCTGTAATATGACTCGTACTGCAAGAACAAACATCCCAAGTGCTAATACACACTCCGATAGTCCCCCAGCTAAAAATAACCCTTTCTGTAAATGGAATGCCAGACAACAATGACGGAACACGAGCGGGTAATCAGTCCGCAGATGTAGCAGAGCTGGATGTGTTGTTCCACTCATTGGGACTGCAGTGTTTGTGCAGGGAGAGAATGGGGCGCTCTTATAATAAATGAGGCCTCAGTAAATGGATTAAAGGAGGTTTTCAATTTTAGCAGACGTGTGTATAATAAAGATTTGGCAATTTTCTAATACGCTGCAATTTCTTAAGGTTTTCAAGATCCCTGCTTCCTGACAGTGATTGGAAACATTCATTGTTAAATGGTCACTAACTTTTTGGACACCTCAGTCTCATTTCATAGAACATGTGATTCTGGACCAAAATGGGGCATCTTTCTGCCTGAAAACCTAAAGCTCCTACCACTAGTTGTCTCCCTTCTAGCCAATTTGCAGTTCAATGTTTTTAGGAAAGGTTGGTCCATAGATCTATTAGCTAAACAAGATGGCTCCACAGTGAGTGGAGAGGGAGGTTCTGTTTTGTCTTCACACAGTGAATAGAGAGGAGAGGGTCTGATTTATCTCACTGCCTGCACACACAGGTCTGCAAACTGTTGCTCTATGTACTAGACTGAAAATTCTGCAAATCTCACAACTTACAGTGTAAGAAAAAAGTCTTCTATGGAGTTGTAGCTATTTCTGGCTACTTGTGTGGTTACAGATGGGGTATTATTCAAAGACAGCAGCAGCTTTACTGACTGTGCTCATAGATTGTTCTTTTCCTGTGTTTTCACTGCTGGCCTGCGTGTATTGGCCCTGTGCTTGCAGTCAGGTGTTCCTGGATCTCCTATATTATGGTCACTTGGGCTTCTCTCAGCTATTTCTTTACTATTATACAGTTACTCCTGGCAGTATGGCAGAACATTATAAGCAATGGGTAGGGGAGGGGTAGACTGCTCTTTACCGTACGTTCTTTGTCTAAGATACAAATGTAAAATGTGCTGCAGCCATAATGTGAATAGTAGCAGCAATAAAACTGATAGGACATCGTGTATGAAGATTTATACAGTCAGAGAAGAGACTGCTCAGCAAGACCCTACACATATTTCAACTTTTCAAGAAAATTCAGCTACCCTTTAAAGGGATTTCTGGGACTAAAATATTGATGACTTATCAACTGGGACCGCATATATCAGTTGATCAAAGTGGCAGTGGTGCTTCACAGACCATATGATGTCATATTCATCAGTCACATGACCTGTTTGCAGCTCAGTCCCATTTAAATGAATAGGGTTGAGCTGCAATACCAAGCATAGCCACTATATAATGTATGGTGTTATGCCTGGTAACGAGTGAAGAGACCACAGCGCTCACCCAAATACTGCAGTCACTTCAAACACAAAATGGCCGGTGGTATCAGGAGTCAGATCCCCAAAGATCTAATAATGATGACCTATTTAAAGCATAGGGCATCAATATTTTAGACTAGGCTACACGGCAACATGTATCACATGATAAAAAGTTGCATAGTCGTTGCACCATGTGACATCATGTGATTGTGACACAACAGTCACAGATAATCCAAACCTGTTGGATTTTGGTCACAAGTCACATGTCACTTTTTTTACTATAGACTTGAATACAAGTTGCATGTGGGTCACAGCGTTTTTTGACCTTATTTTCACAGCCAAATCTAAAAAGTCACGTGACAGTAAGGATGTGTTCACTTCTGCGTTGGAGTCTCTGGTGCAGTGTGCGTCCAAAATCATCCTGCAAGTCTGACTTCTTCATCCGGGAGTCTCAGTTTAAAAGAACGGACACCCGACGGATCCCATTATAGTCAATGGGGCTCCATATGTGACCGTTATTGTAGAGGTTCACCTATCTGAACGTCCAATGCAAGTCTCACACAAGGTGCACAACTGTTTTAACTGTGCGACTTCTATGTGACTTTTTCTCCCATCACTTTTTGTTACTCAGCTCTGCTACGTCTATGTAAATCACAGAACTACTCAGAAATTTTACTCAATTGCCTGATACTTGCTCCTTCAACAAAGGATTTTATTTAGGGTGATAAATATCCATGGGGTGTCACTTTAGATGCTGAACAACCAGACTTTCCATCAGCGGCTACAATTAATCTATACATCATTCAGCTTAATAACTGACCTACTTTACATTCGTTTAATGACAAGCAGTGAAATACGGCTGAGCCAGGCGTCAGATTTTCAATCAGGAGATGAGGCTGTTTATACATGCGAGCGAACGATAAATCACACAGCTGGAGATACGTTATTGTATCATTACAATATTAATAATGGTTATTTGCTGGATAGATTCAGGTACAATAAATGACTAGTGTCTGCCAGAAGAAATGCATTTTATTCCTGGCTGAGTGTATTTTAATGCTTGTCCAACATTATATTTACATATGTTTAGAAGATGGAAAAAGATAATGTTCAGCTCAATAAATAAGATACGACAGACAGGGTCAATAAGAAAACCCAGTGCAGAGGAAAAACAGCAGAGCTGAATATAACTACCATAATACTACTCCTATGTACAAGAATATAACTACTATAATACCTCTCCTATGTACAAGAATATAACTACTATAATACTGCTCCTATGTACAAGAATATAACTACTATAATACTACTCCTATGTACAAGAATATAACTACTATAATACTGGTGCTATGTACAAGAATATAACTACTATAATACTGCTCCTATGTACAAGAATATAACTACTATAATACTGCTCCTATGTACAAGAATATAACTACTATAATACTGCTCCTATGTACAAGAATATAACTACTATAATACTACTCCTATGTACAAGAATATAACTACTATAATACTACCTCCTATGTACAAGAATATAACTACTATAATACCTCTCCTATGTACAAGAATATAACTACTATAATACTACCTCCTATGTACAAGAATATAACTACTATAATACTGCCTCCTATGTACAAGACTATAACTACTATAATACTACCTCCTATGTACAAGAATATAACTACTATAATACTGCCCCCTATGTACAAGAATATAACTACTATAATACTACTCCTATGTACAAGAATATAACTAGTATAATACTACTCCTATGTACAAGAATATAACTACTATAATACCTCTCCTATGTACAAGAATATAACTACTATAATACTACCTCCTATGTACAAGAATATAACTACTATAATACTGCCTCCTATGTACAAGACTATAACTACTATAATACTACCTCCTATGTACAAGAATATAACTACTATAACACTGCTCCTATGTACAAGAATATAACTACTATAAGACTACCTCCTATGTACAAGAATATAACTACTATAATACTACCTCCTATGTACAAGAATATAACTACTATAATACTGCTCCTATGTACAAGAATATAACTACTATAATACTGCTCCTATGTACAAGAATATAACTACTATAATACTGCTCCTATGTACAAGAATATAACTACTATAATACTGCTCCTATGTACAAGAATATAACTACTATAATACTACCTCCTATGTACAAGAATATAACTACTATAATACTGCTCCTATGTACAAGAATATAACTACTATAATACTGCCCCCTATGTACAAGAATATAACTACTATAATACTGCTCCTATGTACAAGAATATAACTACTATAATACTGCTCAACCCAAAAAAAAAAAAAAAACCCCCTATTACAAAAATATAACCCTATATACTCTCCTATGTACAAGAATACAACTACTATAATACTGGTCCTATGTACAAGAATATAACTACTATAATACTGGTCCTATGTACAAGAATATAACTACTATAATACTGCCCCCTATGTACAAGAATATAACTACTATAATACTACTCCTATGTACAAGAATATAACTACTATAATACTGCTCCTATGTACAAGAATATAACTACTATAATACTACTATGTACAAGAATATAACTACTATAATATTACCTCCTATGTACAAGAATATAACTACTATAATACTGCTCCTATGTACAAGAATATAACTACTATAATACTACTATGTACAAGAATATAACTACTATAATATTACCTCCTATGTACAAGAATATAACTACTATAATACTACTCCTATGTACAAGAATATAACTACTATAATACTGCCCCCTATGTACAAGAATATAACTACTATAATATTGCTCCTATGTACAAGAATATAACTACTATAATACTGCCCCATGTACAAGAATATAACTACTATAATACTACTCCTATGTACAAGAATATAACTACTATAATACTGCTCCTATGTACAAGAATATAACTACTATAATACTGCTCCTATGTACAAGATATAACTACTATAATACTGCTCCTATGTACAAGAATATTACTATAATACTGCCGCTATGTACAAGAATATAACTACTATAATACTACTCCTATGTACAAGAATATAACTACTATAATACTACTATGTACAAGAATATAACTACTATAATACTGCTCCTATGTACTAGAATATAACTACTATAATACTACTGATATGTACAAGAATATAACTACTATAATACTGCTCCTATGTACAAGAATATAACTACTATAATACTACTATGTACAAGAATATAACTACTATAATACTGCCCCCTATGTACAAGAATATAACTACTATAATACTGCCGCTATGTACAAGAATATAACTACTATAATACTGCTCCTATGTACAAGAATATAACTACTATAATACTGCTCCTATGTACAAGAATATAACTACTATAATACTGCTCCTATGTACAAGACTATAACTACTATAATACTGCTCCTATGTACAAGAATATAACTACTATAATACTACCTCCTATGTACAAGAATATAACTACTATAATACTACCTCCTATGTACAAGAATATAACTACTATAATACTACTATGTCCAAGAATATAACTACTATAATACTGCTCCTCTGTACAAGAATATAACTACTATAATACTACCTCCTATGTACAAGAATATAACTACTATAATACTGCTCCTATGTTCAAGAACATAACTACTATAATACTGCTCCTATGTACAAGAATATAACTACTATAATACTACTATGTACAAGAATATAACTACTATAATACTGCCTCCTATGTACAAGAATATAACTACTATAATACTGCTCCTATGTACAAGAATATAACTACTATAATACTACCTCCTATGTACAAGAATATAACTACTATAATACTACCTCCTATGTACAAGAATATAACTACTATAATACTGCTCCTATGTACAAGAATATAACTACTATAATACTGCTCTTATGTACAAGAATATAACTACTATAATACTACTATGTCCAAGAATATAACTACTATAATACTGCTCCTCTGTACAAGAATATAACTACTATAATACTACTCCTATGTACAAGAATATAACTACTATAATACTGCTCCTATGTACAAGAATATAACTACTATAATACTGCTCCTATATACAAGAATATAACTACTATAATACTGCTCCCTATGTACAAGAATATAACTACTATAATACTACTCCTATATACAAGAATATAACTGCTATAATACTGCTCGTATGTACAAGAATATAACTACTATAATACTGCCCCTATGTACAAGAATATAACTACTATAATACTGCTCCTATGTACAAGAATATAACTACTATAATACTACTCCTATGTACAAGAATATAACTACTATAATACTGCCCCCTATGTACAAGAATATAACTACTATAATACTGCTCCTATGTACAAGAATATAACTACTATAATACTGCTCTTATGTACAAGAATATAACTACTATAATACTGCCCCTAAGAATATAATACAACCTGCCATTTCATTATTGCTGTCAGCCTGATAGAGCTATAATAATATGATAAATAATTTATACATTCAGGCTCTTTGTTTAGATATAATTTCTGTCAAATGATGAATTTATTTCTCCGGCGATTAGCCAAGTGAGAGATCTGCGCTCTGCCCACGGGGGAATTGTGTTGTATGAAGTGATAATGTTCATAAGTCAGACATTATACTTTATCTAATGTCTACAGCCTGGACGGAGATGGCGTATTACAATCTAATGAATGAGAATCCTCGTTACTTTTTATGAGATTTAATAATTAGCCAATTTTACGACTGTTTCCGCTCAACATTTCTGTTAGTTTTATGTTTATATTAACACGAAAGCTTTAAAACCAGAATGTTCCTGGGTGAAGCTTTACGGTAAAACGTCTCAGCGCCGGGTGGAATTAGTTTGCCACCTTAAATGGGCATAATAGACCCCAAAGATCCCATACTGTAAAAAGAAGTGTGATTTTTTATTACTGAGAATAGTCTCTCCGGGCGAGGGGGTCGCACCCGCGGGAAAGGGATCAAATGAAGTTCACGAATCAGGATTGCCTCATCTGTCGACAGTGGGATTGAGGTCTCCGGTGTAAACCGCCCCGGTATATAAAACCATCCGCCTGTAGACTACATTGGATCTTTATGTTACCTGTGAGACCACAAGCCAATTACTCAGATAATGGCACGGCCACAAAATAATAGAAGTTAGAAAATCGGCGTGATTTAAGAAAGTTATTAGGAAGTGTTAGCTGATATAGGACATGTAAGGCATCATGTATACGACCGAATGTGCAGGCTAACGGCAATCCTATATTTATAGAGCAGGTCCTATAAATATTGGAACAAAGCATTGGAAGAGCCTCGGCTGCACACTTCATAGGGTGCATGAGGCCTAAACCTTCTGAGTAACGAAGGGTTAACAATATAGATATCCATTGCCACTATGACTGGCCATAGACGTTAGATGGAGGTTAGGTGAATCTGGTCATTTTGGCAGGCTGGATGACAATGTTATGTGCATGGGGATTAGGAAAATGAAGGATCGGGCTGTTGTATTTTAACCTGCCTAATTCTTTTGCTCTTAAGGTAGATAAGCTTTACATCCCTATTGAGAATACATGCATGCTTGGCCAGCAGTCACAGTGGAGAAAAGTAACAAAAATTGTGTAGAAGACCAAATATGTCCACACATTATATAGACAATCCATGGATTCCAAAGCAAAGAACCCCTTTGTGTTCCCTGCAACTGAATATGGTATAATTCCTAGATTCTTGGGGATTCTCGTACTGGGACCCCCGCCAATCATGAAGTTGGAGTGGGGTAATGCACATCCTTGATTAGGTTTCCATTCAACAAGGGCTTGGGGTCTCAGCAGTAGGACTCCCCCCCCGATCCAAGGTATCCCATATCGAATTGATAACCTGTTACTCCTAGAACACCCTATAAGACACTTGTGTCATGGTGATCTAATGGGAACAGGTGACCTACAGCAGAAGTCTGGTGGTAATTGACAGCCGGGTTCCCACTAAAATAGCCTTGAACAGAGAAACCTCTGGTGTCAGCCATTAAACCTGTTAGATGCCGCAGTCAATTCAACCACAGCATCTTAATCGTTTTACAGAGGGGGATAAGCCCCTCTGGAAACCCATCGGCACCCTATAACTATATGCATCAAGTCAACTGCTGGAGTTGAGTCTGTTGGTGATTGACGACCGGATTCCCCCTATAATTGTCTGGATCAGAGAAACTTCTGAAGTCAGTCATTTAACCTATTAGATGCCGCAGTCAATTCAACAACATCTTAATTGTTTGACGAGAAGTAAGCCCCTCTGGCAGCCCATAGGCACCCTGTGGCTTGGAATTTGGGGGAATACATGTGACAAGTCCCTTTCCAGCCACTGCTGTGAACTTTGGAAGCCTCTATAGCAGTAAAATTTATAGGGCATCAAAAAATTACAATTATAATAACGCCATATAACAGGGTCAGCCTCGAGTGGACCATTAAACCGAACAGGACACAATCTGTATTTCCACTTAGAAAAATTAAATTCTTGAAATGAAAATCCTGGAATTTATTTTTTGGTAAACTCATTTCACAAAAAAAAAAAAAAAATAATCTTTTTATTTTCCAGTAAAAGCCACATCTTTATTTATTGATGTTTAATTTTCCGGTTGATTTTACCCCCATTAAATACCGCACGCGAGAAATCAATCCAGAGACCGTATGGATGTGAGAAGGACTGAAGCGTCTTGGCCCTTCCCTTTACTCTCCTGCCATTAAGTTGATTAAAAAAAAAAATTAATTACCTGCCGTCTGGCTATTAGAATTATCAGCGCTGCACTTCCACAGACCACTAATCTGCACAAACACCTTTCTAATGAAAGCCTGGCTGCCATTCTCCTGGTAATCCATCACACAATATTAGACTGACATGACAGCGCAGACAATTCTACACCAATTACAACTTTTTTTCTCTGCAAAATCCATTACAGAAGTAAGTTCAGCCTGGCACAATCGCTCTGAGGAGCGAGATTAATTTCTACAATACTTACACTTTCTTAAGATCTCGGCTCTCAAGCAAATGTACCAGTCTGCATATTTATAGACCTTATCCAGTTGCGTGATGGAAATGTGCAGGGAAGAATCCTGGGACGGTCAAATCTGCTTTTCAATCGATGGCGCGCTTCAAAGCCTAAGACTAGCGCATTTTGGGCTTTCTTAAAGGAGTGTGTCACCATTTTTTTTTTTATTATTAAAACCAGACAAATAAATATTTCATAACTTTTTTTTAATATTTTGATTGTAGATTTTTGATTCTATTTTCTGTCCATGATTATGGGGGCGGCCATCTTGCCAGAGCTTCTCCTCTGCTCTGTTAACAGCATTTAGTGATCTGCTTTACAGCACAGTCACGGCCGTAGGTAGCAATAGTCTGAGACCGACTCATTGAGGTCTATGGGAGAGTTTTCTAGACATGCTCTGTGCAGGGAGGAAGAGATGTGACTAGCTGTGACTAGGGAGGATTGAACCAATTGGTAACAAAGAAGGCTCCATACAAATTGTCCAAAAATTTCAGGTTCAGCTGAAAATTTTTGGGGTTTGTTACCCATTATTCATTAGACTCCAGCGTACTATAACCAGGGTCTCACAGGAAAAATAAAAACCATGTGTACTCCCCTTTCCTCATCTCTCCAGGGTTCAGCCGCAGCGTTCAGTCTTCTTTCTCAGGCGTCGTTGTGATCATCAGGCCGGGATTAAGCCATAGGCCTGCAATTGGGCCTCAGCAGTCACATGGGGGTGTCGACCGCATGACACTTTCTGGAGAGACCCTACTGAATGTCACATGGTTCAGCCATCACTAGCTGTAACATCTATTGTCAGTAGTGGATACAATGATGGGTGTGATCTGTAGTGTTCCTATATTCTATTATAATCCTGTCTGTGATGTAAACAACGTGACTTCTGCAAAGAAAACCCCTACAGAATTGGCAAGTGACAGCCTCGTATTAGGCTTAGTGGCTAGAGTGAAAATTATGTGAATTAGTACTTAGTGTCAAGGATATTAAACAAAAAAAATCATTAAAAATTCTTAAATATGTTTTTAAGCTAAAAAAACATTTAACGGGGAAACACATTACCTAAAAAAAAAATAACACCTCTATTAAACAGCCCGTCTATTTACGTGTCCAACCCCCCCCCCCCCCAAGCCACGTGAGGGTATGCTAAAGAAATGTGTGTATAGGAGGTGCTGAGGCGTCCCCTATAATCCCCGTGTCTTTATTGATTAGATTATAATTATGTGCAGAGACAGCAGCGGACATGGGCAGCGATCCTGAGGTTGATTTATTGTCGGAGGCACACTGGAGCCGAACATATAAAAACAGCTTAAGTAACCCAGCACCATGAAATACATTTAATGTGATCGAATATCCTGCTGCTGAGTTAATAATCTCATCAAACAAATGATACAGAAATAAAAAAAAAATAAAAAATCAAACATCTTAAAGTGCAGATTTCTTTTACAAATGACTAAATAAACAGCTGGAAGACCTGAAAATACAGATATACTATATACCATCATTGGTGTTTACCAAGAAAGAGTTCAAAATAACTTTGCTGTACTATGACTGTGTAGTTTGGACAGCCCCCTTCACAGCTGACAGTAGTCTGGACAGCCCCCTTCACAGCTGACAGCAGTCTGGACAGCCCCCTTCACAGCTGACAGTAGTCCGGACAGCCCCCGTCACAGCTGTTAATAGTCTGGACCGCCCCTTTATAGCTGTCAGTAGTTTGGACCTCCCCTTCACAGCTGTCAATAGTCTGGACCGCCCTTTCACAGCTGTCAGTAGTCTGATCCACTTATCACATTTGAGAGTAGTCTGTACCACCTCCTCCACAGCTGTCAGTAGTCTGGACCGCCCCTTCACAGCTGTCAGTAGTCTGGACCGCCCCTTCACAGCTGTCAGTAGTCTGGACCGCCTCCTCAGCAGCTGTCAGTAGTCTGTACTGCCTCCTCCACAGCTGTCAGTAGTCTGGACCGCCCCTTCACAGCTGTCAGTAGTCTGTACCGCCTCCTCCACAGCTGTCAGTAGTCTGGACCGCCCCTTCACAGCTGTCAGTAGTCTGGACCGCCTCCTCTACAGCTGTCAGTAGTCTGTAACGCCTCCTCCACAGCTGTCAGTAGTCTGGACCGCCCCTTCACAGCTGTCAGTAGTCTGTACCGCCTCCTCCACAGCTGTCAGTAATCTGGACCACTCCCTCACGGCTGACAGTGGCCTGAGCTGCCCACTTACAGATGTTAGTAGTCTGGAAACCACTAGGCCGTGACACCCGTTGTGCAACCAAAGATTGCTGGGTTGCCACGCAACATCACCAGTATTATAAGTGAATGTTGTCACAACGTAGCTCAATCCACTGCAAAAACTGAGCAACGATCGATCTTTTTGCAACTATCACGGTTGTAGCAATCTTGGAATGGCAAAGTGAACCCATTCACAACGTTACGATACAATGATCTTTGGTTGAACGATGGGTGTCAAGGCCAAAATAACTTTGTAGCCCCAGCTACACACACATCTGACACCCATAAAATGCTTTGCAGATAAATATACAATTTCTGTTAATCTTAAATCCTTGGGCGAGAGGTTGGCTAGGCATGAAGGCACTTGTAGTTCGCCAGTAGCTAATAAGCCACAGGTTGTTTCCCCTCGACCTGACAACGTATATGTAAATACCATGATGGTGAATAGCGTCGTACAATGATCTTTTGTTATTTTCCAGGTTAGGCGATAAACACTCCCATCACGCGGAGGGTTAATTAGCGCTACAGTCACATTAAGAAAGTAATCTCATTCATTATCGCAGCCGGAAATGCCCTTCTACATTTCTTATTCCGAGACACAATAGTAATTAGTGAGCATTATCATGAAATCCTTCACCTGCAGCTCACTTCTAGGGCTCCTTCCCAGAAAACGCTATATTTACAAGCACGTCTGCTCTTGTAAGACGCCACGTTGGGCTCTGTTGTTCAGCAGAAATCCACTCAAGGCTACGTGCAGACTATTGTTCGGAGCGCGGTTTAGACAGGACTATGCAAACAGTATTCTTATACAATGGCGTTAAACAATTGATTCGGGTTTGATGTTTTTCCTAATGATTTCATTCATTGGCAGGAACTAGTTTTATACAGCATTATGTGGGGCAGGGGCACAGCTGGGGGGCAGGTGGGTCATACTGTATGTCCTAGGTGCAGTTAGGCAAGGTTGTCACGGACATGGGTCAATGGACATCAAGCCTCCCCTTCACTGTCCTCCTGTGTACCCTCTAATCTGATACAGAAACTTGGCCAAGAGAGCAGATCTTTTGAGAACGACAGAAAAAGTGGGGCTAGACAGTCTGCGTACATATACTGTACATTACACACATATATATAGTCATACAAGTACACACACATATATATAGTCCTACAAGTACATACACATTACACACACATATATATATAGTCCTACAAGTACATACACATTACACACACACAGTCATACGAAAACAGTTTGCGCATCCCCCATTAATATTAATACATTTTTAGTTCATACATACACTCGGGTATTTGCATACAAGCCATTTCACATTTGATATATCTAATAACTGATGGACACAGTACATATTTCACGATTGAAATGAGGTTTATTGTACTAGTACATAAACATGTGCACACAAAATTTGACCAGTGCATAAATTTGGGTACCCATTACACACATATATTGATTTGAATACTCCTAACTACTTTTTACTCACTTATTGATACAAGCACAAACACATTGGTTTTGTAACCTCACTGAGCTTTGAACTTCATAGCCAGGTGTATCCAACATTAGAAAAGGTATATTAAGGTGGCCAAGTGCATACTCATTCTCCTATTTGTATCTCCTCTAAAGAGTGGCATCATGGGCACCTCAAAACATACTCTCAAATCATACTAGAAAACACAGATTGTTCAACATAGTTATTCAGGGGAAGGATACAAACAGTTGTCTCAGTAGATTTATACCTGTACAGTTTCCACTGTGAGGCACATAGTAAGGAAATGCATGACCACAGGGACAGTTCACATTACACCCAGATATTGGCAGGCCAAGAAAAATATCAGATTAGGCACACAAGATGTATGGTGATACAAGTACAAGGACAATCCACACACCACCTCCATACAGAGCTACAGCATCATCTTGCACCACATGGTGTCACTTCATCGGACAACAATACAGCACACTTTGCACAAGGAGCTGTATGGGAGAGTGATGCAAACGAAGCCGTTACTGAAAGCACGTTACAAACAGTATAGTCGCCTGCAGGTATGCAAAAGCACATTTGGACAAGCCAGCATCATTTTGGTAGAAGGTCCTGTGCACTGATGACACAAAGACTGTAGTATGGTCATACAAAAAGGCATACACATGGCGCCCAACACACATAGTCATACCAAGAACATACACATGCTACCTACTGTAAAATTTCGTGGAGGTTCCATCATGCATTGGGGCAGTGTGGCCAATGCCGGCACCGGGAATATTCATACAGTGAGGGTAGCATGCATTCAACTACACATCATCATATTCTGAGAATAAGTACAAGAACATACGACAGTTACACCGGGGACACATATTTCAGACAAGTACAATGACCAAATCTACACAGGCATTCATACAGAGGATACACATTACACACATACTGGAATGGCCATCCAAGTCCCCAGACCTGAATATCATTGACACACATGATATTCATACAAGCGGGCTGTACATGCACAGCGACACACCAAACTTAACTGAACTGGAATTGTTTTGTAATACAGGAATGGTCAAAAATACCTTCATCCAGGATCCAGGAACTGATTAAAAGCTACAGGACACGACATAGAGGCTGTATATTTTTGCAAAAGGAGGATCTACATACATATTACTGTCACATTTTCTGTAGAGGTGCCCACACATTTGCAGCGGTCAAATCATGGTTAAGCATATTGGCACATTTCTGTTACGTACAATGCAAAGGCCTCATTTCAGATCCAGAAAAATTACCGTGCCAACAGTTATTAGATATATCAAATTGAAATGGCTGTTGCAAACACCCAAATATTTCCAACTAAAAATGGATTGCAAGATATAATAGGAAAGGTGCCCAAACTTTGGCATATGCTGTAGAAGTTCATACAAGGTACATACATATTACACACAAATAGTCATTCATAATGATATGCCTGCATGCCAGACCAAGTACATACACATTACACACATATCATCAGCACGGTGGCAGATAGGGACGTAAAAGCAAAGGCACCTTCAGACCAACAAGAAATACCCCAAAAATAGTTTTTGGTCAATCTGCATACAAAAAAACACCTATTTCCATGAGAATGGAGCAGCAACCCGGCTCTACTGAGCCCACTGCTGTGTAAATGGGGCTTGAACTGCAATACCAAATGCATTCTATGGACTAAGGTGGCGCTGTTTCTGAAGGACAGCATCCATGTTTTTCTAATTTTAAACAACCCCTTAAATGTCCCAGATGGAAGATGATGCATTGTGTAACGCCAGTGGTGCTCTAGACATCTAGAAAGAACACTGGAAAGAACCCAGAAAGTGTAGCATACCAGGGGCGCAGTTATAGGGGGTGTAGAGAACCAATGGTCCCTCTGCCACATAAAACTGTTCTAAAGGGCACAAGATAGGCAGGGGCCTCACTACGGATTTTGCCCAGGAGCCCAAGTTACGCCTCCACCAACTCTAACCAAGTCCATTTACATAACAGATATGGCTTCCCATTAATGAGATGCTCCCATTTGCCGCTGACTCCGGATTTCTTCATAAAGAACTTGTCTGAAACTCAACATTTCATTAATGTTTTTGTACGACAACATCTCCTCGATGGAGACCCTCCTGACATCTCCAAGATCTACCGCTGACTTGCTGCTCATAGCCTTCAGCATCTCCACGGAGGCCCAAACAGATTCTTGCAGCGTTGCATAACACGGGAAAATACGCGCGTTCCATAAACTCAAAGACTTTCGGTCACCGGAGAAAAGCTCATCGGAAACTTGGATGCCCCAGAGCTTGAGACGCTGAACGAGGCTTGCTCCGAATATCTGAAGCGAGATCAGATCCGACAAGGAACCCACGTTCTTCTTTAAGTTATCCTCAATCCCAAACAAGATGGTTGCATACATTACTTGGCCATCAATCATCAGACTTAATGAACTCACGAAAGATTTGTCGGGGATGACACATCTAATACTTATGCATGAGCTGCTGATAACACAGAATTCCCCCACGGACACATCAGGGCCCAGCTTGGAATATTCAATGACTGTGTGAGGTGAAACTTTGCATTTTGCATCTAATAGGCTTTGAATGACACAGGCCTTTTGACTAAAATTTTCATCTTGATCCGGAACGATGCTAAAAACTTTCGACTGTAATCCAAGTTCTGCCTGGAGGGAAGTATCAGAAGTGAAATGATATAAGTATTCCTGCAAGGTCCCGACGTGATAGAATTTGGAGTTATTTAAGACTATGACAGAGAATTTTGTTCCTCTAAGGAGAAAGTAGATTCTTCTTCTCACTTCCGCCAGCTGGGATTCTACTTTGGAGACGTTGGCCGTGTTCTCTGTGTAGTCTAACGTTGCGTTGGGTCCCAGGGCTTGCAAAAAATCCCCGTAAGCGTCTATTTCACAGTTAACAACCCCTAGTTCTTCAAAGAACCCGAGCAGAACCTTCACCGTACTGTGATCCATGTAAAACAGACTATCTGTATAAACCACCTCAGATGTGGAGACATCCGACTGGGTTTTCGTAAGATTAAGACTCTTTGGGTTGTGGGTGACGGCCCCCGTCTCACGCATTTTGTCAATGCTGGGCTTGTGAAGGTAAGATCTACACTTTCTATATTGTAGATCTGTGTATTCAGACTCACAATTTTCTAGCACAAATACCCCGTGTGTCGTTCCTATCTTCAGCGTTGACGGGTGAGCTAGAGCTGTGATGCCGGCTCTAGTGAATGTGACTGCCGGACCGCCACTGCTGTACAGTTCTATGTCATCAGCGCATGTCACCAACACGCCAGGATTCATATTGGATGGGAAGTCTATGTAAATGGCCAGTTTTAGGTCTAACATTTGGTAAACGGGGTCACCGAAGGGTAAAGCTGTAAATATCTTGCCCAGAGCGCTTGCATTTGGCAATCGTTGACTGTAGCCACCTATATTAAGAAGAAAAATGATAATTAATAGATATACTGTATATAGTCAGCTATAGTAAGTACCTATAGCCACAGAAGCGGAGAGATGCCCGATTATTAAAGGGGGTTTTTCGGCTCCTAGGTTTTTGGGTTTTTTTATTGATGGAGGTCTGACCCCACACCGATCAGCTGACCCAGCTGCCTCCCGGCACTGGAGACTGATTTATTGGATGGGGCTAACAGCCCTGCCCCTACTAAAGTAATAGGCCCAGAGCTGAGGCATTGGGGTACTAGGGCTCTGCGTCTATTACTTGAATAGGAGAAAGCTCCATCTGATTCCACCTCAAAATCAGTGCTAAATTCCAACCTGAAAAAATAAGCATCCTGCTTGATCGTCCCGCGGATTCTATGGCTTATCTAGTCATCGAGACACGGCACTGAAAGCTGCGGCAGAAAGTCAAAGCTCTGCCTTGGCTTTCCCCTGCAGGAAGCTGAAGGGTCGAAAAATGGGAAGGAATTTGAGGCAGAAGTCCACATCAAATTCCTCTTCCGTTTCCGCCATGTGAACTTACCATAAAGGCCAATATGGAGTCAAATGTGTATGAGCGCGTCCAGGCAGTCATTCGTTCATCCAGCGCCCTAATTCATGTATGGTCTTTATCTGATTTTCTGCCGCCGATATAGACCAGTTATGTGCAATCGGCAGGGGTATCAGCTAAGTATGAAGCACTTAGCAGACATTGACCCCAACAGAGACCATTAGACAATCTCTTCTTGACACGGGGAAGGATGTTCGGCTAATTGAAAATCATTACGGGCTCTGCTCAATCTAAGCGCATCGATTATGTTTAATTAGTTAAAACAAGATGACTGGAGATTATCTATTGACCAAAGAAATAACACGTATCCCGGGATGGCTAATTATTCCAAGAATAATGAGAAAATGATCAAAGAAATGCCGCGATTGATAAATGTAGCCACATACCAGCATGGATCAGGAGCACCGTATAGGAATCCAATTCACCAGGATAGAGCTGCTTCAGGCGGTGCAGGGCGTACAGCGTCGAGCCGCCATTACCTTTATTTACAAAAATAAAATGTAAAAATTCTGGATTAGAAAATTTCTTGAGAAGACACAAACCCATGTATTTCAGACATAAGTAGTGATAAGTGTCTCGTCAGTCGGGGTCCACTTGGCTATTTTCGTATTTTGGGCGGGCCCACAGATGTGAATGGAGAAGTAGCCACCACTCCCTTTAAGGATGAACCAATTTTTTGTTAAATTTTTTTTATCTTTTTCTATTATGTACAGACATTTGTCTCTTCCAACACATTATGCCTGGACAAAACTATATGCTAAATGTATCCCTAGGCCCTAACAGGCAATATCACAGGCAGCCCTGGGGGCATATTTAGGCCCCAGGCTGTCGGTATAAAATATGTATGCCCTAAAAAGGAAGAGATTAAATTTGTCTCCGTTCCTGTAGTCCCCCGCCACGTTGGCAATGACATGTCACGCTGGACTACACGACCCATCACTGGATGCCGCTGTGATGTCAGTATGCATGGCTGCCGGACCTGACTACATATGAGGACCCCTTTAATGTTCCAATGGTAAAACTAGAGGATTTTTAATTAAAATAAATAAAAAACTAAATGTTAGATCTCTTGTATAGCATTTTGCTATTAACCTCATAAGTTTGGACTCTGCATAAGACGGACCTATAGGACTGGATGGCTCACTGACATATCTGACCAGATCCCCTGCTGCTCCCTCAGCGCTGGCGGCAGTGGGCGGTCACAGCCAACATATCTGACCAGATCCCCTGCTGCTCCCCCAGTGCTGGCGGCAGTGGGCGGTCACAGCCAACATATCTGACCAGATCCCCTGCTGCTCCCCCAGTGCTGGCGGCAGTGGGCAGTCACAGCCGACATATCTGACCAGATCCCCTGCTGCTCCCTCAGCGCTGGCGGCAGTGGGCAGTCACAGCCGACATATCTGACCAGATCCCCTGCTGCTCCCTCAGCGCTGGCGGCAGTGGGCGGTCACAGCCAACATATCTGACCAGATCCCCTGCTGCTCCCTCAGCGCTGGCGGCAGTGGGCGGTCACAGCCAACATATCTGACCAGATCCCCTGCTGCTCCCCCAGTGCTGGCGGCAGTGGGCGGTCACAGCCAACATATCTGACCAGATCCCCTGCTGCTCCCTCAGCGCTGGCGGCAGTGGGCGGTCACAGCCAACATATCTGACCAGATCCCCTGCTGCTCCCTTAGTGCTGGCGGCAGTGGGCGGTCACAGCCGACATATCTGACCAGATCCCCTGCTGCTCCCCCAGCGCTGGCGGCAGTGGGCGGTCACAGCCGACATACCTGACCAGATCCCCTGCTGCTCCCCCAGCGCTGGCGGCAGTGGGCGGTCACAGCCGACATACCTGACCAGATCCCCTGCTGCTCCCCCAGCGCTGGCGGCAGTGGGCGGTCACAGCCGACATACCTGACCAGATCCCCTGCTGCTCCCCCAGCGCTGGCGGCAGTGGGCGGTCACAGTTGACATACCTGACCAGATCCCCTGCTGCTCCCCCAGCGCTGGCGGCAGTGGGCGGTCACAGCCAACATATCTGACCAGATCCCCTGCTGCTCCCTTAGCGCTGGCGGCAGTGGGCGGTCACAGCCAACATATCTGACCAGATCCCCTGCTGCTCCCTCAGCGCTGGCGGCAGTGGGCGGTCACAGCCAACATATCTGACCAGATCCCCTGCTGCTCCCTCAGCGCTGGCGGCAGTGGGCGGTCACAGCCAACATATCTGACCAGATCCCCTGCTGCTCCCTTAGTGCTGGCGGCAGTGGGCGGTCACAGCCGACATATCTGACCAGATCCCCTGCTGCTCCCCCAGCGCTGGCGGCAGTGGGCGGTCACAGTCGACATACCTGACCAGATCCCCTGCTGCTCCCCCAGCGCTGGCGGCAGTGGGCGGTCACAGCCGACATACCTGACCAGATCCCCTGCTGCTCCCCCAGCGCTGGCGGCAGTGGGCGGTCACAGCCGACATACCTGACCAGATCCCCTGCTGCTCCCCCAGCGCTGGCGGCAGTGGGCGGTCACAGCCGACATACCTGACCAGATCCCCTGCTGCTCCCCCAGCGCTGGCGGCAGTGGGCAGTCACAGCCAACATATCTGACCAGATCCCCTGCTGCTCCCCCAGTGATGGCGGCAGTGGGCGGTCACAGCCGACATATCTGACCACTTGGAAGGCTCTTCTGGGTGTAGGGATGGCAGTAGTATTTGAGAATGTCCATGGTGTCAAAGTAAACAATATGGGCAGGGCTGGTAAGTGAGACCCGGAGCACTTGCCGGGATTGGCAGCACCCTTTGGGCCCTTGCCAGCTAACTTGCATATTAGCAATTAAAAAGTACCATGAAAGACCTCAAAGGGGTGTCCTAATGTTTCCAAATGCACCACCCAGCGCTGGGAGTCCCCAAGTGATCATAACGGGGAACCAAAAATCCCATGACCAATGATCCACAATTCACACATTATGCAGGGTAATTCCATTAATCTGGCGGTCAATAGTCTGGAAATCCCACAAAATATGACCTGGCACATTCCGGATTAGCTGTAAATGACCTGACAGAACAGCCCGAGCATCTCCGATGGTCATTACTGCGAAATATATCAATTCCTTTTATCGGCTCCTGATAATCCAGAATTCTGCTAATCTGGCACTTGTTACCACTGAACTGCATGATAATCCAAAATGTCACAAAACAAGACCTGGAAAACTAGAGCTGAGAAAACCACATCCTGCAATAGCATTTTATTTTGGGCTATCTCCCCAGAGGATCTCTGCCCTTAGGCTGTGTTCACATTTGGATTGCATGTCACAAATTCTGCCAAATTTGACAGGAAAAAAACAGCGAGCATGCATTGCTATACTTTCTGTCAAAGCGGAGGAAACCTTAATGGCGTTGTTTGGTTCCATCAAGAGTCAATGGGGTTGGCTGGGTGCCAGCGGTACCTATCCGGCACAGCTTCATGGCTTCTGTTATGGCCCCAACACAGATGTGAACAGAGCCTTAGAAGCAAGTTGTGCATATTTTTCCGTTTCCTTCTGTAAAGTGAGCCCCCAGAGGGGTACCAATCCCAGCAAGAGCCCCCAGGGTGGTGCCAATCCCAGCAAGTGTCCCCAAGAGTGGTGCCAATCCCAGCAAGTGCCCCAGGGTGGTGCCAATCCTAGCAAGTGCCCCCGAGAGTGGTGCCAATACTAGCAAGTGCCCCCGAGAGTGGTGCCAATCCCAGCAAGTTCCCCCGAGAGTGGTGCCAATCCCAGCAAGTGTCCCCCAGGGTGGTGTCAATCCCAGCAAGTGCCCCCCAGGGTGGTGCCAATCTCAGCAAGTGTCCCCCAGGGTGGTGCCAATCTCAGCAAGTGTCCCCCAGGGTGGTGCCAATCTCAGCAAGTGCCCCCCAGGGTGGTGCCAATCTCAGCAAGTGTCCCCCAGAGTGGTGCCAATCTCAGCAAGTGTCCCCCAGGGTGGTGCCAATCTCAGCAAGTGTTCCCCAGGGTGGTGCCAATCTCAGCAAGTGTCCCCCAGAGTGGTGCCAATCTCAGCAAGTGCCCCCAGGGTGGTGCCAATCTCAGCAAGTGCCCCCCAGGGTGGTGCCAATCTCAGCAAGTGCCCCCCAGGGTGGTGCCAATCTCAGCAAGTGTCCCCCAGGGTGGTGCCAATCTCAGCAAGTGTCCCCCAGAGTGGTGCCAATCTCAGCAAGTGTCCCCCAGGGTGGTGCCAATCTCAGCAAGTGTTCCCCAGGGTGGTGCCAATCTCAGCAAGTGCCCCTAGGGTGGTGCCAATCTCAGCAAGTGCCCCTAGGGTGGTGCCAATCTCAGCAAGTGCCCCCAGGGTGGTGCCAATCTCAGCAAGTGCCCCCCTTTGATCCTACTCCGCCTGGCACATTTGTGATATTTCCAGAATATGTAACTGGAAGATAAAAGTGGTTTTCCAGGACTTACATATTCATGACTTACCCTTAGGACAGTTCAATAATATATGTTTGGCAGGGGTCCGACACCAAGGACCCCCGCCGTATACAGCTCAGTCTGTGGCGTCTTCCCTGTGCTGATGACATCACATTCATTGGTCACATGGTACAGCAGCAGCTCACTCTCATTCAAGTAAATGGGGCTGAGCTGCAATACCACACACAGCCACTATACAATATAAGGCGCTGTGCTTGGCATTCAGTGAAGGGGCTGAAGCACTCACTCACCAAGCTGGTCGGTAGGTGTCCAGGGTGTCTCACGTACCTATAGAAGTGTCAGACAACCCCTCTGTAGACATGCAGACATACATAACACAGAGACAAGTGGCGCTGCTGCTCCTGTGTGTAGTGTCAGCTGCTCCAGCCTGGAGTATACACAGCACCTGACGTGTTCATACAGTTGGAGATTTGGTGACAGTTCATTAAGTGACAGTACCCGGTGGGGGCGCGCAGCAGTTATTTGGGAAGTCAAGTGTTGTAGAGAGAAGATTAGAGGGGACGCCGGTTTGTTTCTCTAACTAACAATAAGGCTCAGGAACGTCCGGATATTTATAGGCTCAGATCAGACGCTAATTGGCAACCCGTGTGCACAGCGGCAGACACAAAGCCACAGATGGAAGCGCTGCTCCGGGCTTAAGACTACCAATTATAAAAATAGCTGAAGAGCTCACCTATTTTTGGTCCCGATGGATCAGAGAAAACGTGATAACGAACTCCGAGAGGAAGTTCTCTCCTCGCCAGTTTATCGGCTATCTGCTGCTGATAAGCCAGCTCCTGTTGTTTGTCGGCCGCTGTAATGACAACCACATCCCAGAATTCCCCAGCCTGCGCTTCTTTACCTGTACAGGGGGGGGAAAAAAGCAAGAAAGAGAATCAGAACACAGACCATAAGCCTGCACTTAATAAACTAAAATACTGACTATACCGAGAGGGAATTTGTCCCCGGATGGGCCCAATCCATGACGTGCCTCAATTAGGAGCCCATTTACTGCTACCAGGGAGAAACGAGAGACAATAGCTTTGGAAATCGTGACATTTATCTTCCGGCAAGCAAGATGCTGGCACAGTTTTGTACCCATATCCAGTACTCACCCCAAATCATGGCAGGACCTTAGCAGCAGATCCTCTAAGTCCCGTATGTTGTGAGGTGAGGCCTCCATGGATATGACTGGGATTTCCAGCTCATCCCACAGATGCTTGACTCCCACGAAGAGGGTACCTGACCTGTACAATGTTTAGTGATACATGTCACAGTAACATCCACCTGATGCAGGACATTGCCCACATCATCACACTGCCCCCACCAGCTCGTCGTCTTCTCATACTGCGCCCTGGTGCCAAGTCTTCCCCAGGTAAGTGACGCCCACGAGCCTGACCATCCACATGATATACCACGTGATTCATGAGACCAGACCGCCTTTATTCATTAGTCAGTTTTTGACATTCATGTGTCCACTGTAGGTGCTTTCATTGGTGGACAGTGGTCATAGGCACACTGAATGGTCTGTGGCTACCCAGCCCCATAAACAGCTGCGATGCCCTGTGGGTACTGACACCTTTCCATCTTTGGCAGCAGGAATTTTTTCAACAAACTGAGCTGCAATCGCTCTATAACGGGATTGGATTGGACATGCTAGTCTTCACTCCCCATGTGCTTCAATGAGCGCTGTGTGCCCATGACCCTATCACCAGATGCCCTACCTTGGACCACTTTTGGTCAGCCACTTGCCCCTGACCCAGTTGTCTACACATCACAATCTGGCCTTTGTTAATGGCTCCTCAATCCTTACACTTGTCCATTTTTCCTGTTTCCTTACTGTTCACTTGCTGCCCCCTGACAGGCGCCATTGTCATGAATACATTTTGAAATCTGCTTTATTAACACATTTCGTCTCCTTTCTGTGAAATCCTGCCCTTCTTTATTCTTTTCCTTGCTTCTCTAGTGAGAGCAGCCCCTATAGCTGCACAGGCTTCTGTATAATGCAGGGAAGCTGAGGCCGCAGGTCAATTCATACTGTTACATCTGAGGCGTAGTAAAAACGTAGAACAGGGCTCCTGGTGTCATATGACAGATGAGCTCTCCCTGAGATATCACCAGTTGAAAACATTTGGGGTTGGCTTATTTATATTCAGCTGCTGCCAATCCCAACTGTGTTTTCAACTGGTGTTATCTCTGGAAATAACACAGGGAGAACTCATCTGTCATATGACACCAGAATCCCATCGATGTTAGCTGTTAACCTTGAGATGTATCCGACCCTGCAGCAGGGTTATATTATACTATGCTATACTATACCATGATATACAGTGCCTTGCGAAAGTATTCGGCCCCCTTGAACTTTTCAACCTTTTGCCACATTTCAGGCTTCAAACATAAGGATATAAAATTTAAATTTTTTGGTGAAGAATCAACAAGTGGGACACAATCGTGAAGTGGAACGAAATTTATTGGTTATTTTAAATTTTTGTAAAAAATAAAAAACTGAAAAGTGGGGCGTGGAATATTATTCGGCCCCTTTACTTTCAGTGCAGCAAACTCTGAATGATCCAATGTTGTCCTAAATGACTGATGATGATAAATATAATCCACCTGTGTGTAATCAAGTCTCCGTATAAATGCACCTGCTCTGTGATAGTCTCAGGGTTCTGTTTAAAGCGCAGAGAGCATCATGAAGACCAAGGAACACACCAGGCAGGTCCGTGATACTGTTGTGGAGAAGTTTAAAGCCGGATTTGGATACAAAAAGATTTCCCAAACTTTAAACGTCCCAAGGAGCACTGTGCAAGCGATCATATTGAAATGGAAGGAGTATCAGACCACTGCAAATCTACCAAGACCCGGCCGTCCCTCTAAACTTTCATCTCAAACAAGGAGAAGACTGATCAGAGATGCAGCCAAGAGGCCCATGATCTCTCTGGATGAACTGCAGAGATCTACAGCTGAGGTGGGAGAGTCTGTCCATAGGACAACAACCAGTCGTACTCTGCACAAATCTGGCCTTTATGGAAGAGTGGCAAGAAGAAAGCCATTTCTCAAAGATATCCATAAAAAGCCTCGTTTACAGTTTGCCACAAGCCACCTGGGAGACACACCAAACATGTGGAAGAAGGTGCTCTGGTCAGATGAAACCAAAATCCAACTTTTTGGCCACAATGCAAAACGATATGTTTGGCGTAAAAGCAACACAGCTCATCCCCCTGAACACACCATCCCCACTGTCACACATGGTGGGGGCAGCATCATGGTTTGGGCCTGCTTTTCTTCAGCAGGGACAGGGAAGATGGTTAAAATTGATGGGAAGATGGATGGAGCCAAATACAGGACCATTCTGGAAGAAAACCTGTTGGAGTCTGCAAAAGACCTGAGACTGGGACGGAGATTTATCTTCCAACAAGACAATGATCCCAAACATAAAGCCAAATCTACAATGGAATGGTTCACAAATAAACGTATCCAGGTGTTAGAATGGCCAAGTCAAAGTCCAGACCTGAATCCAATCGAGAATCTGTGGAAAGAGCTGAAAACTGCTGTTCACAAACGCTCTCCATTCAACCTCACTGAGCTCCAGCTGTTTTCCAAGGAAGAATGGGCAGGAATTTCAGTCTCTCCATGTGCAAAACTGCTAGAGACATACCCCAAGCGACTTGCAGCTGTAATCGCAGCAAAAGGTGGCGCTACAAAGTATTAACTTAAGGCGGCCGAATAATATGGCACGCCCCACTTTTCAGTTTTTTATTTTTTACAAAAATTTAAAATATCCAATAAATTTCGTTCCACTTCACAATTGTGTCCCACTTGTTGTTGATTCTTCACCAAAAAATTAAAATTTTATATCCTTATGTTTGAAGCCTAAAATGTGGCAAAAGGTTGAAAAGTTCAAGGGGGCCGAATACTTTCGCAAGGCACTGTACACCCAGGCCTTACAGATGGAGCAGCTGGTGTGGTGCTCATTTTCACGACACCTCCCCCCTTACAATATGAGCAGCGCGGCGGCGGTTATGTCTGTGACAAGAGGTGTAATATCCGCCAATCTGCTGCTTATATCGTATCTCATTAATACAATGTGAACTGCGATTAATCCTGACCGCCCCATTTCACATATTATTATCTATAAGAGCGAGTTACCAGGAGTCCAAGTCCTTGAGGCATCTTCTGTTGTCATCTCGAGGCTTCTTGCACAAGACTGTATTATGGATCTACGTTAAAGGGGTTTTCTGGCCCCAAACTGATCTTTCATAGTCATAACCTATCCGCATGGAAACACTGCTATGTAGTGGACGGGGCTGCTGTGCCGCTCCTATTACTTACAGTGGTACTGCATGTGTTCCCTGAAGGCTGCTAGAACAGCTGATCTGTGTGGGGTCCGGGTGTCAGGCCCCCACAGATCACATACGGATGACCTTTCCTGAGGAGAGGAATCTTCTCCAAAACCCGTCCCCGTGGAACCTACAGCAGAAGGCCGAATCACAGCCTCCTCCATGGGTTTGCATTATCTATGCCCAATGAATCCTTATGTCTGGCAACTTAGGACAAACAACCTGCTAGAGCCGTCACCTGGCTGCTTAGGACTCAGGGAAAGTTGGGTGGTATCCACTATGGGAGTCATAATGCAATCAATCATCCAGCTTTCCCAAAAACAGATAACCTAAACATTTCTGGAAAGAATCTGTGAGTGCAGAATTGTAACGTCTCAGCTGTCAGGTTCCCTCCTGTTTGATCCCTGTCACACCGTACACGGCGCCCGCTCACTTCTCATTCGCATGCTGCCGCACCGTTTGGTGACAGGATGGATTCTGACACAGTAACCCGGCTCCCGGGGGACCTGCAGGAGGCGCCACCACTACAGAAAGTGCAAGGAAGCAGATTCATTAAAAACTTGGGACTAGCCTAATGGTACGGAGGGATCCGCTGCTGCTTGTCACAAAATCCTCAAAATCCGAACCGTTACTAATAATGGAAGCGGCCGCCACCGGATATCTAAATATATGCAAATGAGATTAATTACTGGCTGGTTTTCTGTATGTAATTGCTGATGGTAAGAGGACGTGGCAGGCGCTGGATTGTTATGCCGCACGCCATGTTGTCACCCAGGCACACACCAGTGAACCAGAGTTAACCCCTACAGTGCCACACACAGAGTCAGACCGCAGCCCCTGCTTAAAGTGACCTTCTGAGGGTTATTTCATGACCAAACCTTAGAATAGGACATCAATTGAAGATCAGTGGGGGTCAGACATCCGGGATCCCCGAGGATCAGCACTTTGAGACACCAGCGACACTCCCTGAGTCTGCTTCTGCATCACAGGCCATGTGACGTCATGTTCATCGGTCACATGACCTGTTTACAGTTCAGTCCTATTCAAGTGAACGGACAGACCTGCAATACCAAGCACAGCCACTAGGTAATGAACGGTGCTGTTCTTGGTAAATAACGAAGAGCAGAGTACCAGAGCCTCTTCAAACAGCTGATCGGTGGGGGTCCCAGGTGTCAGACCATCTTCAATTGATGACCTATACTTAGGATAGGCTACACAGTGACTATTGCTGTGACCGAAGATCAGCGGCTCAGCCTGCGACTCCTTCACTAATGTTAAAGGGAATCTGTCAGGGCAATTTGGGACACTAAACCACCCACACGTCCAATTGGACCAGGGATTTAGTGTCCCAAATCACCCTCTCATAATGCAATCCAATAAACACAATAAAAAAAGCTTTATACTCCCCCTGCCGCTGTACTCCCCGTGCCTGCGCAGTTCTTCAATGAAGTCAGAGGAGTACACCTCGGCTTCAGTGCGCATGTCCCGCAATTACGTAGTGAAGCCGGGGTGTCCATCTTTGGCTTCACTGAAGAACAGCGCAGGCGCCAGGAGGCGTGCCAACGAAGAAGCTCATGAATAAGCCGGACTGTTCTCGACGAACAGCGTCGATCGGACCCTTCTCTAGGTAAGTATAAAGGTTTTTTATTTTTAATGCGCCTGCGGATTGCATTACAACAGGGCGATTTGGGACACTAAACCCAGGTCTATAAGGATCTGTGCGTGGTTTAGTGTCCCGGATTGCCCTGACACATTCCCTTTAAGAATGAGAGTCACATTACAACCCCCTAGTGCGCCGAGACGTCTAGCTGAACACCATTTTACCTACACGTCGTGTTCGGATACATTAGGGGGCCACAAAGCAACTCCAATCATTCACATTAGTGAGGCTAAGATCACAATAGTGGGTCTCATCACAGACGATGATGACAGGGAGTACAGAGAACTGAACCGGTTTTTTGTGGACTGGTGCCACCGGAACCACCTGAAGATTAACGCGGGGAAGACCAAGGAGATGGTGGTGGACTTCCGCAAAGGCAGAAGCCCTCCTAAACCAGTGGACATCCTGGGGACGGGCATCGAGATTGTGAACACCTATAAGTACCTGGGTTTGCTCCTTAATAATAAGCTGGACTGGGCAGATCATATGGAGGCCCTGTACAGGAAGGGCCACAGCAGGCTCTACCTGCTTAGGAAGCTGAGAGCCTTTGGAATCCGGGGGGCACTTCTTAGAACTTTCTTCAACTCGGTAGTGGCATCAGCCATCTTCTTTGGAGTGGCCTGCTGGGGGAGCAGTATATCAACCAGGGACAGAAATAAACTTGACAAGCTGATTAGAAGGGCCAGCTCTGTCCTGGGGAGCCCACTGGACCCAGTGCAGGTGGTGGGTGACAGAAGGATACTGTCTGTGGTGAGCTCCATGCAGAAGAAGAAGTCCCATCCCATGCATGAGACTGTGATCGCGCTGGGCAGTACTGTCAGTGACCGACTGCTCCACCCTAGGTGTGAGAAGGAGCGCTATCGGAAGTCTTTCCTCCCCACCGCGGTTAGGCTGTACAACCAACACCGACCTAAGCGGAGATCATTACACACAGAGAACTGAAATATCTCTCTGCCTGTTATATCCCCACCCCCTCCGCTACGTCCTATCTGTCTGTCTGCTATTAATGTAATGCCTCTCACCTTGGAACATTCCTGTACATGTTGTATTTGTATTTGCTTATCTTATCTTTGCTGCTGTAACACACTGAATTTCCCCATTGTGGGACTATTAAAGGACTATTATTATTATTATTATTACACGTCTCCAACAGAAACCGCCACAAATCAGCGAAAAGTCCTGCACGGAGGACTAATAAAAATGGCGGACACCCGACGGAACCCATTATAGTCTATGGGTCCGTTGTTTTAGCAGTCCGGCTCTGTGTCGTTCAATTTATTTAGACAGTCGCCTTGTTGTTGCCCATAGCAACCAATCAGAAAGCACAATTTTATCACTTTTATCACTGCTCTGATTGGCTGCTGGCGGAGTCACATGACAAATAACTAGCCACCATATTACAAGGTATTACCACCACCTGTGACATCATATACACAATAACGAGACTACAAACCCCAGCATTGTCACAGCACACGTATGTACTATACTGACACACAGGGGGCGCCATGTCTGTACCTCTGAAGGTGCTGTACTGGGCCAGCCTACGGCGGGTCTCCCCCTGCAGACTGTCAGCCCCCGGGTCACACATCCTGGTATCGCAGAGATAGGGAGCTTCAGGGTCACCTCTGACGTCACATGACACGTCTACCTCGCAGCGGCCATGTTTGTTAAGGTCGAGGACTGTGCTGCGCCGAACGTGTGACGTCACTCAATGGGTGGAGCTCTAGTTATGTGAGGGGAGGGCTGGGGGAGGCGGTGACCTGTGTGTATATAATGGAGGATACAGGTGGAGGCTGATATATATGTCATTAAAATATCCATACACGTATATTAGACTCAGGTGTTTATAATAGCTGTAGATTGTATATAGTAACAGCCTCAGATGTCCCTATATTACACAGTAACAGCCTCAGATGTCCCTATATTACACAGTAATAGCCTCAGATGTCCCTATATTACACAGTAACAGCCTCAGATGTCCCTATATTACACAGTAACAGCCTCAGATGTCGCTATATTACACAGTACCAGCCTTAGATGTCCCTATATTACACAGTAATAGCCTCAGATGTCCCTATATTACACAGTAACAGCCTCAGATGTCCCTATATTACACAGTAACAGCCTCAGATGTCCCTATATTACACAGTAATAGCCTCAGATGTCTCTATATTACACAGTAACAGCCTCAGATGTCCCTATATTACACAGTAACAGCCTCAGATGTCCCTATATTACACAGTAACAGCCTCAGATGTCCCTATATTACACAGTAACAGCCTCAGATGTCGCTATATTACACAGTACCAGCCTCAGATGTCCCTATATTACACAGTAACAGCCTCAGATGTCCCTATATTACACAGTACCAGTCCCAGATGTCCCTATATTACACAGTGCCAGCCTCAGATGTCCCTATATTACACAGTACTAGCCTCAGATGTCCCTATATTACACAGTACCAGCCTCAGATGTCCCTATATTACACAGTACCAGCCTCAGATGTCCCTATATTACACAGTACTAGCCTCAGATGTCCCTACATTACACAGTACCAGCCTCAGATGTCCCTATATTACACAGTACCAGCCTCAGATGTCCCTATATTACACAGTGCCAGCCTTAGATGTCCCTATATTACACAGTAACAGCCTCAGATGTCCCTATATTACACAGTAACAGCCTCAGATGTCCCTATATTACACAGTAACAGCCTCAGATGTCCCTATATTACACAGTACCAGCCTTAGATGTCCCTATATTACACTGTGCCAGTCTCAGATGTCCCTATATTACACAGTGCCAGTCCCAGATGTCCCTATATTACACAGTGCCAGTCCCAGATGTCCCTATATTACACCGTGCCAGTCTCAGATGTCCCTATATTACACTGTACTGGTATCAGATGACCCTATATTACACAGTGCCAGTCTCAGATGTCCCTATATTACACAGTGCCAGTCTCAGATGTCCCTATATTACACTGTACCGGTATCAGATGACCCTATATTACACCGTGCCAGTCTCAGATGTCCCTATATTACACAGTACCAGCCTCAGATGTCCCTATATTACACTGTGCCAGTCTCAGATGTCCCTATATTACACAGTGCCAGTCTAAGATGTCCATATATTACACAGTGCCAGTCTTAGATGTCCCTATATTACACTGTGCCAGTCTCAGATATCCCTATATTACACAGTGCCAGTCTTAGATGTCCCTATATTACACTGTGCCAGTCTCAGATATCCCTATATTACACCGTGCCAGTCTCAGATGTCCCTATATTACATTGTGCCAGTCTCAGATGTCCCTATATTACACCGTGCCAGTCTGAGATGTCCCTATATTACACCGTGCCAGTCTCAGATGTCCCTATATTACTCTGTGCCAGTCTCAGATGTCCTTATATTACACTGTGCCAGTCTCAGATGTCCCTATATTACACCGTGCCAGTCTCAGATGTCCCTATATTACTCTGTGCCAGTCTCAGATGTCCCTATATTACTCTGTGCCAGTCTCAGATGTTCCTATATTACACCGTGCCAGTCTCAGATGTCCCTATATTACTCTGTGCCAGTCTCAGATGTCCCTATATTACTCTGTACCAGTCTCAGATGTCCATATATTACACTTTGCCAACTTCATGTCCATGGGAGTTACAGTCACATACAAAGTTGCTTTCTACTGAAAATTGTCACAAGTCGTTACCTAATTGACAATTAGTTCTAGGACGACATGGTGATGCGAATAAAGATCACCTTGTCACCCTGCAACACCTGCACTAATTCTAGTGAATGGGGTCACTGATGTTGCAGTGATGGCGGCTTTGAGTGTCAGGGATCTCAAGACTCAAAGGGGCAAATTTATTAAACTGTTGTTTGCTCATAGCAACCCATCACAATGCAATTTTCAGTTTTCAAAAGCAGAATAGAAAATGAAGGCTGCATTGTGGTCGGTTGCTATGGGCAACGAAGACAGTTTTCATAAAGGAGTTATGCGGTTAAGGACACTTATTCCCTCTCCATCAGGAAAACGGAGGAAAGAAAGTCCCCCTAAGGCCTCATGCACATGACCGAGTGTGCAGGTCGAGGCTCTCCTGATGGGGGTCTGACGCTCCGTACTGTTCCGATGATTATAGCAGGTCCTATCCTGAAGTCAATGGGGATGGATGGCACTCGGATCATACTCAGAAGTCATCTGAGTGCCTTCTGCTAGAAAATCAGCCCCATCTCGGCCTTTGCACTTTGTGGCGTGTATGAGGCCTCAAGTCTTAGGGGGTGTTTGGGTGCATAAAGAATGCACAACCCCTTTAAAGGCCATTATAGTTAGATCCCATAAGGGTTAATAATACTACTAATTTATATTAATTTATTCCATTTTAGTGACAAAAATCTACTTTTGCAAGATTATAAATCACGTAACATTCGCGGCGTCTGAAGCGTTTTTCTTGCTGTTATAAATGAATGAGATGTACAAAAGAAAACCTGCGAATAGTATAGCGCTCTATGATAACCTCATCTGTTAACCATTCGTGTCCTGAGCCTGCAGTCTGTCAATGGAGAGGCGTATCAGTCCTGGTGGCTCTGGCCCTTTAAGGCTTGTTGTGGTTTCCATGGTAGCAGAGTGTAACACACATCATGTATGTGAACTTCCCAGTGTGATACAGGCGGCCGAGCTCAGGTAATTGCAGCCGACGCTCTCACTTGGGAATAGCCAGATATATCATGTATATACTGTACTGGCATGGGCGCTGACAACACGAGCTTACGCAGATTTCCCTGCTGGCACGGTGCCCTGTAGTCGTGTAACACACCCGGGCTGAGATACAGGGAGCTCTGCATTAGTAATTTAATTTAATTAACTCTTTCCCTCCCTCTAGTATTTCCTGTTATCAGCACGTGACATTATATGATTATTATATACTATAATGATATGATATATTTATGATATATTATATGTAGCAGATTTAGATTTATGTTGCACCCACAATATTGGTACAAAAAAATTTGGTGCTATAAAGAGGCGTATATGGCGGTACAGCAGTGCAATTTACATGTCGCTTATTTTTCTAGACACGGCTATACAATGCAATTTTTTGCAATTTTTATGTGATGCCTGTAATCTTTTGTAATTTGGTTGTATTTCATGGTAAAATCTTGATGCCAATGTTTCCCTATGTTGCAAAAAAGTCTGAATGTCTTCTAATATGGATGTGCAGATATAGCAGAGTCGAGTTTGTCATCTGTTATTGCCACTTGCAGACCTCTAGCCTTACCTTGTGTAAACAGTTACAGGGGTTTTGCCGCCATGTCCTGTATTTATGGATATTCCCTGTTTGATACTGTAGGTTGGGGTCCCGCCATAGACTTGAATGTAACTGTGCACCTAACACTCTCCATTAACACATTACCTGCTGGAACTGAGTTCTGGGGAACCGTGTGAAAAAACATAATGCTGGATACTAATTCAGTATGTATGTAAATGGCTCAAATAACAATTCCCTGACAATAATAGAAAAATTCCTGGGCTGCAATTTTTTGTATTTGCCCTTTGATGTAGCTTTTCTCCAAGTGAAAGTCCTCTCAGCCCTGCAGGTTATTTTAGCAGTTCCCATGATAAGACCATACACGGGCTGTGCCATGTGCATGAACCCTAAGTAAGAATTTATCTGCAAACTGTGACAGAGCCAAAAACCAGGGATGTTTTTTTTCATAGAAAATGGTGTCCCGAGCAACATGCAAAATAGGGCCATATAGAGGATCTGTCACCTCTACTGACATGTCTATTTTAGTGAATAATACTTGTACTCCCCATGACATAACAATTGTGGTGTATCTTTTTTTATATCTCTATGGCTCGGTTCACACTTGCGCTTGGTCTCCGCACGGGGATTCAGTTCCCCATTCCGCTTTAAAAATGTGGAGAGAAAAGTCATGCAAACATGGTGGAAACTGGCTGGACACTACATAGAGTTATATAAAAAAAATGGTAAAAAAGTGTTACTTCATGAAAAAACAAGCAAGTCATAAAAAAACATGTCCGAGATGTGACAGGTTCTGTTTAAAAGATTGATTTTACTGTAAGTTTAGCATATATGATGCGAACATACTGCCATGTAGGGCCAAAATAATACTGACATATACAGTTTATATAATACTGCCAAGACCCCCCCCCTTTTACTATGTCCCGAAATAAAACGGCACTTTTGCCCATTCTGCAGTTTGGACACTAATGAACAGTCATACCAAAAGTGCCATAACTAATCCTGCCATACACAGGGCGCCCCCCCTCCCCCGCCGGGGGCCCCCACAGTCCACACCCCCCCCCCGGGGGGCCCACAGGCCCCCCCTTCTTTCTATAGAGACGCGCCCCCCCCCCCGGTTACCAGCTCTTGGGAGAAATGAAGTCCTCTACATGAATATTGACATAAAGTGCCATAATAATACTGCCATATACAGTCTACATAATATCTGCAATAAAGTGGTCCATAATAATACAATGCTCCATATGACAGACACAGTTCCTACATAACATTGGTGCTCTTACACATCATAAAGTGCCATAATAATACTGCCATACACAGTTTACATAATACTGTCATAAAGTACCCAAATAATACTGCCATATACAGTCTACATAATACTGTCATAAAGTGCCCAAATAATACTGCCATACACAGATCTACATAATATTGACATAAAGTGCCATAATAATACTGCCATATACAGTTTACATAATACTGTCATAAAGTACCCAAATAATACTGCCATATACAGTCTACATAATACTGTCATAAAGTGCCCAAATAATACTGCCATACACAATCTACATAATATTGACATAAAGTGCCATAATAATACTGCCATATACAGTTTACATAATACTGTCATAAAGTGCCCAAATAATACTGCCATATACAGTCTACATAATACTACCATACAATACCATACCATAATATGTGATATCTAAAAGTGGCCACATAATACTACCATATATTTCCCACATAGTGCTCCAATTCAGTTAAATCATAAAATAATGCTGGATGGTTTTGCTCCTATTGTCCCCATATTTGGGGGCTGCATAGGAAATAGTAGCCCTTGGGGCAGGTGACCCTAAAATCATCCCTGGCTGTGACCTGTGACCCTGCCCATATACACTTATACTTTTTGTGGTGTTTCTAGCACCTGGGCTGATGACAACATGGAGGAGAGTTACCTGGTGTCGGCCTCGGAGAGCATTGTACTGGAGCATGGACGCTCCCTGGACAATTGTCAGACTTCGGAGCCGGAGAAAATCGTCATTTTATATTTAAGTAAAGAGTTCTTGAAGGAAGTGGAGGTCCTGCAATCCTGCAGCGGGCTGAGGTCCTGCACCCTGGCCAATAACTATATAACGGACATCAAAGCGCTGAGAAACTGCGTACAGATCGTGAAGTTAGACTTACATGGCAATCAGGTAGGTTCTCTTTACATCTATTTTAGGATATTTTTTAATATTTTGTTAAACTATGTTGACTTTTTTCAGAATTTTATTGAAAGCGGAAATCTACAGTATATTTAAAAGGGATATATGAAATTAAAAGGCCATGGTCACATTTTTTTTCCAGAAACAGCGCCACACTTGTCCATAGGCCATGCCTGGTATTGCAGACCAGCCTCATTAAAATGTTAAAAATGCTATTACATCACGTTTAATTTAAAAGCAAAATGTTATGTTATGAAGGATATGAAAGATTAGAAAAAATTGGGGTATTTTCTAGAAACATCACCACTCTTGTCCGCAGGCTGGGTCCGGTACTGCAGCTCAACCTCATTGACTGAAATGCTGCATTACAAGATACAATCCATGGACGTGGCCGTATTGTTTCAATCTTTCTCCCCAGTTACAAACAGATATCTATCATTTTTTCTAATCTGTTTTTATTTTCTGACTGTAGATTTTTTTTTATACTTTTTTCTGTCCATGATTATGGGGGCGGCCATCTTGCCTGAGCTTCTCCTCTGCTCTTTTAACAGCATTTAGTGATCTGCTTTACAGCACAGTCATGACCATAGGCAGCAATAGTCTGGAGCTGACTCATTGAGGTCTATGGGAGAGTTTTCTAGACATGCTCTGTGCAGGGAGGGGGAGGAGATAAGCTGTGACATCATCACTGTCAGCAGTGAGTCAGTAGCGTTATCTATAGAGGTGTTATCTTCTATTGCAATCCTATCTGTGATGTAAATGAGTTAACTGCTGCAAAGACAACCCCTACAGAATTGGAAATCAGTTTATTATTAGGCTTAGCGGGCAGTGAAAATTGCAGGCTATAGTACTTTTTTGAGATATAGATACTGATATAAAACGTAAAAAGATATATTAAAAATTTCTTAAAAATATGTTTAACGTAAAATCTTTAAAATGTAGGTCATTTTCTGGTGACACATTCCCTTCGAAAGCAAAGAGCAAGTCATTTGTGAAAAATCTCCAGGGGCGGCCCCCGAACTACAAAAACTTCCCTGAACTTATGGAAGGGGTCAGAGTGATGGGGAGGCACTCATTATAGTAATAGAGGGTTAGATGAGTCAGAGGGACCAAATCAATGACCCTTGTATGATTGACAGGGTTAACAGGTGCACAGCCCTAATACAAAAACTTCTTCTACCTGTCCTATAATTAAACTAACACTGGTAAAGAAACCGCAACATTCCTGTAACTTTTTGGTCTGAAACTCACTTAAAGAACAGATGATGAAAAGAGTTCACAGCATCTCATTTATTTTTAGTGACTAACTCGGGAAGCTTCCTGTTGAAGTACAATAAGAACAATTTAATTGCAAGAGCATAATTTATCTCCTCTCTACTTTCTCCCAGCTGACAGTACTTTTAATCAGGTCCATAAGTGCGATCAGGTGACCGCGCTGTCCATTGTTGCATGAACAAATGAATGTTAAAAATAAAGTAATTTAAATATACATTTTCATGAGAGTCTGCAGAAAATTGTCCTGTTCCGGCTTCAAGATGAACATTTCCAAAAATATCTTTCTTAAAATGTATAAAATTAAATGTAATTAACTCTAGTATTATATTTCAATGTCAGGGATACTTTAGGAAGTATAGTAAAGAATTTTATTGTCAGCAGCATCACTCTCAGTACGTAGTCTACACCACCCGCCAACTGCTTCCAGCACCGTCTTCTAAAATCATCAGCTCCTCAGGGGCGGGGCTCTAGTATTATATTTCAATGTCAGGGATACTTTAGGACGTACAGTAAAGAAAGTGTATTTTATTGTAAAAAAAAAAAAAAAAATAAGGGTCCTCCTTCAATCCTGGTATGGACCTTTGGTCAAGCAGCAGCATTCCTCTGCCTTCTAAAATCATCAGGTCCTCAGGGGCGGGGCTCTAGTATTATATTTCAATGTCAGGGATAATTTAGGCAGGAATACAGTAAAGAAACTGGATTATTTAGTAAAAAAAAAGAGGAGTCGTCCTGCTAGCTTGGTATGGACCTTTGGCCAGCAGTATCCCTCCCAGTAGTCTGCACCCCCACCAACTGCTTCCACCACCGCCTTCTGAAATCATCAGCTCCTCAGGGGCGGGGCTCTAGTATTATATTTCAATGTCAGGGATACTTTAGGAAGTACAGTAAAGAAAGTGTATTTTATTGTAAAAAAAAAAAAAAATAAGGGTCCTCTTTCAATCCTGGTATGGACCTTTGGTCCGCAGCAGCATCCCTCTCAGTAGTCTGCACCACCCACCACCTTCTAAAATCCTCAGCTCCTCAGGGGCGGGGCTCTAGCATTATATTTCAATGTCAGGGATAATTTAGGCAAGAGGAATACAGTAAAGAAACTGGATTATTTAGTAAAAATAAAAGGGAGTCGTTCTGCTATTTTGGTATGGACCTTTGGCCAGCAGTATCCCTCCCAGTAGTCTGCACCCCCACCAACTGCTTTAAACACAGCCTTCTGAAATCATCAGCTCCTCAGGGGCGGGGCTCTAGGATTATATTTCAATGTCAGGCAAACTTTGGGCAAGAGGAATACAGTGGAAAGTGGCTTATTTAGTAGAAGAAAGATACGGGTCAGCCGTTGAATCCCTCCTAAGTAATCTGCACCACCTACCAACGTCTTCCTTTTTGAAATCATCTGTTCCTCAAGGGCGGAAAAGGCATGGGTTGGAACACATCCTCACTGGATACCAATTATTGATATGGGACTTTCTTACATTCCATGCCCAGTAATAGTAGCATGGGCTTATTGTCAGGCTGAACACTGGGAATGAACAGTTTGTCAAAGCAAAATGACGCAAAGATTATAGGGGTCTTTCGGAACATATTATTTGATGACCTGTCCTTACAATAGGCCATCAATTGAAGATCAGTGGGGGACTGACATCTGGGACCTCCGCAGATCAACTGTTTGAAGTGGTAGTGGTGCTTCTGCTTCAGACATGATGTCACGTTCATTGTTCACACGGCCTCAGCCACATTCAATTGATTGGGCGCAATACCAAGCATGCCCACTATACAAATGTACGTCGCTGGGCTTAGTAAGTAGTGAAGAGGCCACAGTGCTTACCTCTTCAAACAGCTGATCGGTGGGGGGCCTGAGGATTGGACACCCAACAATCTTCCGTTGATGAACTACCATAAGGGTAGGGCATCCATTATTAACCCCTTAAAACCCAACATGTCCTATTTGCCCATATCTACCTACAGACAACAGAATTTTTTTGAGTATAGCATCCTAATCCTAATGTTGTCCTCAAATGATAGCGTCTTCTGGATCACCTTTGGAATCCCTTAGACTAGTTACCATATGTGGCCTTTATGGGGTCATAGTTATAGAAATAGCAAGTACATCCAGACCTTTAGGAGGCCCAAGGGTCGCTCTACCATATCAGAATACACCAGTATTACATTTGGCATATGGTAGGAGGGGTGTCAGGGGTGATAGAGGGAGCCCAGGAGCTCCAAGTTTCTGCACCGGATATTGAGTAATGCCCACAGTGCTTATGTCTTCCAGATCCAGAAACTTCCAGGTCAAGACTTTTGGAGAGAGTTGAAGTACTTGAAGCTGCTTTATCTGCACAATAACAGGATCAGAAGTGTGCATAATGTCGAATCGCTGTCATCCTGCCCAAATCTCACCGGACTGACACTGTATGACACACCACTGAGCCTACAGAAGAGTTACAGGCATATCGTGGTCAACAGTATATGGTCCTTAAAAGCCTTGGATAACTTTGTGCTTTCCGATGAAGAAATCATTGAGGATTGGAACCTCGAGGGAAGGTTCAAGACTCTTAACCCTGCTTTACATATCAACATGTTACCTGTATCCAGCAAGGTAATGTAACTTAGTGATGTCCTAAGGTACACACGTAAATGTTCCAGTAGACATAAAGAGACAAATTTACAAAAACTACAACTTTTGCAGCAGTTTGACAGTAAAACATGACATCGAGAATCTAAATCAGCATAGTGCAATATTGTCTGTGCCCTGGAATCCTGAAATCATCTTGGCCCACCCATTTTAGACAGTTTTGGCTTGGGGTTCCACTTTTTGTTGGTCTACCCTCCAACTGTACAGAACTAGTGCAAATCCACTTTTAATAACACTCTTCGTGTCAAAATTGGTCAAAATGTACAAAGGAGATGAAAATCGGGCCTAAATACAGTATTTTGGCCAATCAATGGCATATATTGTATATTGACTCAAGGAGTTATCCAAATTTTTTTAATTTGATGGTCTATCTTTAAACTAGACTATCCATTTTAGACTCATGGGGCCCGAGTATTGGCACCCCCACCCATCACCTACCATTCACTTGGAAGGTACAGCTTTAGGCACTTTCTTATTTGTCACTAAGACATTCACGAAGACATTTCCATGGGGTCAGTGAGTCAAGGACGAAAGGTATCTCCAGCGTCCAAGTAACTTTATCACAGCTCGGAGGTTGCTGAGTTGACTTGCTCTATTGTAATTAATGCAAGTGTAATCCAGGTCTTTAATATTGATGCAATCAATATCTGATCAGTGGGGGTCCGACTCCCGGGGCCCCTGATAACCAGCAGAATAAAGAAGTCATGGCAGCCTCTTTCATTATTTATAGGCTCGGTGACTCATTAGTATGGACAAGCTGTGACTGGTAATGCAACACAACCTAGGCAAAGCTACGGCATTCTGTATAGATCTGATTACTGGGGCCACACTGCTGGGCCCCCCACTGATCAATAGGATGAGAGTCATAAAGACTCCGGTTGTGCAGTACGCAGAGGTTTGAAGGGAGCAGTATGCACCCTTCTGCTCCTTCGGCTGTATTTTCTATCTATGCCAGTCCATAGACCATACTTGCCAACTTTTAGAAGTTGGCCTCAGGGAGACGCAATGGAAATATTTATGCACCTTTTTGTGACACGGCCATAAAATGTGCCCCTTCTTTTGAGATGTATCGACACATAAACTGAATATGTCACATATATATAACCAAGAACCCAGCGAATACAGGAACATTCTGCCACAATAGGGAGATTTGGCCACTTTTCCGGGACTCTGGATGGTCACCTTTTTATGCAGCAGCCTCTGCAGAGTTGGCAAGTATTCCAACACCGAGCATGCTTGACCACTGATGACTTTTAGGGTGGTGCATTGTGGAGGAATGGAGGTTTGGGGCCCCTAATCTCTTGATCGGTGGGGGTCCCAAGTGATCATACAGTTACCACATATCCTAGGAAGAGAAGATACAGTAAATGTTGATTGTGAGACAAATCCTTGATCCAAAAAAGTCATTGACTTTGCTCGGCTAAACGGAGATGAGATTTCAATGGGGAGAGGGTAATAAGTCACAGCCAGACACCTCTGGAGGTGGCTTATCTGAGGGCAAAAGGATTGGACATGTTGAATTCCAACAGTCTGATCCTTCTTTCCTCAACATCCACCATCGGGGGAAAACTCAGGAAACTACCATACACATTGGATGGTCGGCCAGTTCATATTGAACAATTTCCATTGAAAAATCTCTGTAGTCATCTCCTTGCTTCCCCAGTGTATCCTTTAAGAAGCCAGAAAGTCCTTATTATGGGAGTGAGACCCCTTAAGACATTAGTGCTGGGGTTACGTCTTCGGTGTAAAGGTTAGAAGATCCCCCATAGACCTTTCCAGTAAATGAGGTTGTCCTTTCGTTAATCCTGTCTGGCCTTCCTTTATTGCGCACGCACTACAGGTCTGAGCTGTAACACATTAATGAGACAAGGCTTTGTTTACTAGGAACGTAAACCCTGTAGAACCTGAAAGATCCCTCTCCGTGGCGAATCTTCGATATTTCAAGCTTAAGCCTCGGATGAGCGTCTGTGCGCGGCGTCTCTGTCAGGGCGTCACGTGTCCCATTGATTGGGCTCTTGTTATGTTGCAGGATATCAGCCCGGAGAATGAAATGAAAGCGGTGAATGAAATCATTAGAAAAATCAATCGCGTTCTGGCAAGTTGTTCCCCGGTGCTAATTGTCCAGAAATGGATACGAGGATATTTAGTGCGCCGCAGAATGGGGTACGTGCGACACGTTCACTTCATTTTATGTTTGTTTTGAGCAAAACGGGCAAAAAAAATTGTGTTTCAGAAAGTGGTTTATGTTCCCATAAAGTATTTGGGCCCCGGCGTGCCATGAACATGCTGCTATATAACAATAATAGGCTGCCATAAAGTGCCCGTACCTCCCTTAGCCCTGTTCTTTTGGGTGAAATAAACTCTTAAGTAGCAAAGTCTGGAGGGCATGAGCGCAGAGAAAATATTCATTCTCAGATGTACGTTGGACTATAAGTGGCGGAAAAAGAAGAAAACCCATCCTCGGAGTCAGCAGGCTCAAGGCAACATTACGGGCTATAAATAAAGGTTATTGGGGTTACCTACAGCACATGGACACCCGGCCCATCAAGTATACAGTAGTTGGTCTCTGTAGCCCCAGCATTATAGCTTTATGTACCCTTGATGTACTGTAATAAAACACGAAGTTCCTAATATTGTCCAGGTTGTTATAATCATGTGACAGAAAGTTTTAAAGGAATTTTCTTAACACCATCACATCTATGTTAGTAGGGTATGTTGTAATGGGGGATCCCTGAGGTCCCAGCGACCCCAAGAAAGGGCCTAATTCAGTTCTCCTTGCTCATGTGGGGGCACAAGGCAGTGCGTCACCCACTAAGGCAAGGGGGCTTTAATTAAGGGAGATTTACCACCATTTAGTATTTGGGCAGAGCCAGAGACTAAGTGTCAGAAATCCTGATCCCATGAGAGTTCTGAGGCCAACCAAGCCAAATGTGGCAGAGACAGCAGTGCAGAGAGCAAGAAAGTCAGCCGGGGACCTTCAGCCGGAACCTGCCCAAATATATACCAATTATGCAATGAAGTAAAGAACTTTTGTTTTACTACATTCTATGTGTCCGTATCATGCCCTGCATCTTCTACCAGAACCCGTTCATAGCCTTACATATACATACTGTACTTAGATATATAGCTTTGAAACAGAATGATAGATAGATAGATAGATAGATAGATAGATCGATGATAGAGATAGATAGATAGATAGATCTGAGATAGATAGATAGATAGATAGATATGAGATAGATAGATAGATATGAGATAGATAGATAGATAGATAGATAGATAGATAGATAGAAGATTAGCCATAGACTTTTGTTTTAGTATAGATAGATACAGCTGCATCTCAATAAATTAGAATATCTTTGAAACGTTTTTTCAGTAATTAAATTAATAAAGTGACCTCCTATATTTTCTAGATTCTTTACACACAGAGTCTTCTATTTCAAGTGTTTTATTTCTGTAAATGTTGATTATGGATTACAGGTAATGAAAACCCAAATCTAAGAAAATTAGAATATTGTAAGTTCAGTTCAGTCTTGTAAATTCAGTGTCACCTGCCAAGGTTTCCTAAGCCTTTACATGGTCCCTCAGTCTGGTTCAGTAGGACACACAATCATGGAAGACGCTGATTATGGATTGTATTACTGAATTACTGAAATGAATGAATGTTTCAAAGATATTCTAATTTATTGAGACGCAGCTGTAGATAGATATGAGATAGATAGATAGGAGATAGATAGATACATAGATAGATAGATGGATAGATATGAGATAGATATAGATATGAGATAGATAGAGAGATAGATAGATAGATAGATAGATGAAGATAGAGAAGATAGATATGAGATAGATAGATAGATAGATAGATAGATATGAGATAGATAGATATGAGATAGATAGATAGATAGATATGAGTAGAATAGATATGAGATAGATAGATAGAGAGATATGAGATAGATAGATATGAGATAGATATGAGATAGATAGATAGAGAGATAGATAGATAGATAGATAGAATGAGATAGATAGATATGAGATAGATAGAAGATAGATTGAGATAGATAGATAATGAGATAGAGAGATAGATAGTATGAGATAGATATGAGATGATAGATAGATAGATATGAGATAGATAGATATGATATAGATAGATAGATAGATGATAGAGTCGGGTGGAGTCGGGTCTGGACAGGAGCAGAGTTCAGTAAGTTGGAAATATCCAGTAAGTAGTGACCTAATGTGTCACTGTGTTGGGGAACACTGGTTATCCAAATAAATTTTGCATCTCTTTTCGGTGACATGTAGGGCTTTATTTTTATGTTATTTTTGCATCGTCTCTGCCTTCTCTGTAGGAGGCTGTAGTTACAGGCGGCTCTCCAGATCTGCAGCTGCATGATTTTGTGCAGATGCTTAACACTGCAAAGATGTATGGGTACATCCTTGTAGATTTGACCGCCTGGACGTATATAGTCTATGAGTGGTCCGAAACTGGTTAAAGAGAACCTTTCACCAGCTCTACCAGTTCTCTGCATTCTGCAATAGGGAGCACTTCTCCACTGATTCCTGTGCATTTGGAATTTTTCCTCTAGCCCCCACCATTCCTGAGCAATCAATGCTACTAGTTTTGGTGCCTTATACACTAATTAGACTGTGGGCGGTGTCAGGCAGGAGCATACAAGTGGTGTGACGCCTAATTAACATATGATGTGCCAAAACTTACCGCACTAATTGCTCGTGAATGTCGTGGTCTAGAGAAGAAAATTTCACCTGCGTGTGAATCAATGGAGCTACGCCTATTAAAGGATGCAAAGAACTAGAATTGTCGGAGGTGTCAAAAGGTCCTTTTTAAAATATTCAAAAATTTTCCTCAAAAATCTGTTACTCCAATTTTTCAAATTTATTTTTGAAATTGTTTTACTTATTGTAAAGCCTTTTTTTGCCTTATTTTCTTGCAATCTTGCTGCTGTTCCCGGCCCGCGATGTACTGTCCGCTCGGCCCCTGATCTGGATAATGCTGCTGGGTTTTCCTTCGAGAGATAGACCTGTCTGAGTGAAGAGTTAGCAACTGAAGGGAGCTCAGACAGAGCAGGTAGCTGAGAGATAGCTCAAAGCTAAAGAGAGCACTGGGACTTAGGGAGAAGTGATGGCGACATAAAAAAGAAAAATGAAGTATCCATATACAAAATAAAATAAGATACAGAAAATCCAATCTTCACTATGGCTGCAATACCAAATCTCCATTATTAATGTGCCGGGTCACAATGCGACTTTTCATCCTTCATATATTACCCCGGGCTTAGAATATTTGCAAAGTATACTAAAAATAATATGTTGTGTGTATATTTGCAGGCTTATTCCTCAGCTGGAGATGAAGAGGATGAAATTACATTACCGGCGTAGAGGAAGCCGGGAGAACAGAGCGAGCCCCAGCGTTAAAGCCGTAGTCATACATAACTTCTGGGACCTTCCATTGAACCGGAGAAGGTTCCCCGGAATTAAACAGGTAAGAAAAAGGAAATGACAGCTCTATATAATCCATGTATCACCACAAAGTGTTCCGCAGAGCATTGCACCCTATCTCCTGCAGATATTGCACCCTATTTTTCGCTAATATAGTTGACCCTGTTCAATTCCTTGACCCCACAACCAATTTTTGTTATTTCCTTTTTTCACTTCCTCCTTCCAAGAGCCATAACTTTAATTTCCCTTCAGCATAGCTGTAGGGGAGCTTGTTTTTTGCAGGATGACTTGTATTTTTTATTGTTACCATATAACATAATTACATTTTTTGTCTGGTGAAGTGGAATGGAAAAAGAAAACAATTCTACCATAGTCAAGAGTCATTGCAAAAGGTTATAAATGTTTGGGATTAGAAGTCTCTCTGGACCCAGCCATTGCAGCTATAGAACTCTCCCTGACGTACAGTATATGTACATCACATGTGGCCAAGGGGTTAAAACTGTCTCTATTCCTCAAAGTAGTCCGTGCACTGCATAGACAATTGCCTACCATTATCACTGTGTAATGCTTCATTTCCCCTGTGGGGGGCACTGCAATGGTGTTGAGATTTTAAGAAATGTCATCCACATATTGTTGAATAGCACTGACCTGTGCCAATTTTTGTGGATTTCACTCCTTCCAATGTAGCAGGGATTTGCCCCAAATATGCAGCAGAAAAATTTGTGAGTTGGATTTCGGCTGTGGATCTGTTGGCGGTGTGCAAAATCTGTGCTAAAATCCATACAAAATCCGACACACTAGAGCAACAAGAATCGTTGAAAAGAATTAGGGTGAATTCACACTTTGCAGATTTGTTGCAGAAAAGTCAATGGGTATCCCTTTCATCTTAACAGAATTTGCAGTAATCCAGTGACCTGCTGCAAAAATAACCCAGATCTATTGACTGGTTTTCAGCTACGTTCATACCTGCATCAGAGTTTCTTTTTTTCTGGTTTGTTGCTGAATCAGAAGAACCAAAATACGGTCCATCGGGGGTCAGTCGGGTGTCTATTTTTTTTATTTTTATTATATTTTTATTAAAATTTTAATACGGGTGTTCTTATAGTTTTTAACAGACGTTGCTGGAAGAAAAAGTCCGCCTTGTAGTTCTCCTAGAGTCCAGGATCCCTGCCAGACTCTTCACCAGAAGCACCGAACAGGTGTGAACATAACCCTAGACAATTTTCAAGGTTGAATGTGAATTCAACCTTAAGATGCAGAATTTAATTGTGCAAGTTGAAAACTTTTTCTTTAAAAGTGGAGTTTTCCTTTAAGTTCAAGTGGAAAAAATGGATCTGGTGACAGCAGGTCTGCTTTATGAGGACGGGGGAGGTTATCCACGCTACAAAAGTTAAATACAACATAATTTAATCCATAAACTGCATGGTGTGACCTTGGTGAGACGGGACCATCCCGCTGTGACATTGTTGTATAAGGACGCTATTTCACGAGGCTTTTTTTCTATTACTAACATTTAACAGCCTGTGAGAAGAGTAAACAGCACCCCGGACCTGCAGCCAGTCAGGCATATTATGGTGGATCTCCGGAAACTACAGCGGGATGTTCTGCAGGTGAGGAGCGAAACGCTCGCAATAACAAATGTGCAAAAGGCTAAATCAAACACCATTGACAGGTTAAAAGTTAAAGTTTAAGTCAACTTTTATGTATTTATTTTCCATAAATCTATAGTGCAGGTGATGGGAAGAAACTTTGTAATATACTTCACTGAAGAGAAGTGCCTGCGTCTTTATCTATTTCTCCCATCTTTACTTCTTATCTGGGTGATTTTGGTCTGTGCGCTGTACACAAGCAGTGTCGGTTTACAACAAGGTCTATGGAAAGGGTAAGGGGAGGAGGCAAGGAGAGAGACAGAGCCATGAGAACGTGGAGGTGCTCTCAGTTCTCCACATCCTCCTCCATCATCTACAGGTATCACTTATTTCACCCTACCGTAGAAATGGCTCCCTTCATTGTTGGACCCCATAGCAGCTGCTCTACCTAGTACCCGGCAGTTACGCCCAAAGCTACAGGCCCTGTTATTGGGCCGACCTAACCTAAGACAGGGACAACCCCAATAAGGCTATAACTGGCCATCTCTGAAGTTCCTCATGTCATGTATAGTGTCACGCCGCCCTTTCTATGTATTCAGAAGGGATAGCTTAAATACTGTATACCTGTCAAGCTGTCAAATTCCGGTTACAAGGAACATAAACACTAAATAATCCGCACAGCGCCATACAGCTCGGTGATTGACGTTATCAGTTTCTGTCAGATTTTCCACAGAATAGAGATTCCAGAATTTCAAGAAATTGTAATGTCAGGAAAAAAAAAAAATCTGCAATCTTAAGAACCTCCAGTGACTCACCAACTGGAAGAAGCGGAATATACTATTATTACCATTATAAGTGGGAATGTAGCAGCGCCGTCTCCCTGGGATTCAGCGTCTACTCGGTTTGGTGATTGCTTTCCCCTCAGAGATAAAACTAGGCAAGAGTTAACAAGAGCGAGCGCCTGAATCACTCCCAGCAGTCGCTGCTTGCTTTGTCTTTCTTGCTTATCGTATCTCCAGCAAACATCTTGGGCTGAGACCTACGCCGGGTGCTTAAATAAAGGCCAAAAATATCAGTATTGAGTTGTCTTGTCAAGTTGCTAAAAATTCAGTACGGCGTCTCTCTCACGGAGGACCCGGGATGTCTACATATTCAGTGCACGGTCCATTGATTTCAGTGAGAATTGTGTAATGCTTCATTTCACCTGTGGGGGTGCTGTAGGGGAATTGAGCATTCACTGCTGGGTGTCCACCTAAATTATAGATGATAGTTGGGGGATTTCTACATCAGGACAATCGGTGTTTTTTTAAAATTGACTTATAGATATTCTAAATTCGTAGGGTGTAAATTTATTTATTTTTTTTTAAATGGCTTCAAAATTTGCATGTCAAAATCTGCATTAAAATCTGTGTGTACGTTAGAAAATCTGCACCAAAATCCACATGTACATGTTAGAAAATCTGCACCAAAATCCACATATACATGTATGTAAATCTGCACTCAAATCTGCATGTACATATATGAAAATCTGCACCAAAATCCACATATACATGTATGCAAATCTGCACCAAAGGCCGCATATACATGTATGAAAATCTGCACTCCCAAATCCGCATGTACATATATGAAAATCTGCACCAAAATCCACATGTACATTCATGAAAATCCGCACCAAAATACAAGTATACATGTATGAAAATCTACACCCAAATCCGCATGTACATTCATGAAAAACCACATGTACATGTTAGAAAATCTGCACTAATATCCACACCAGTTTTTCCGTGCGGATTTCAGTGTGAACTTCTGTGTGGTTTTCCACGTGTAAGGCTGAGGCCACACGTTGCGGAAATGCAGCTTTTTTTGTTGCAGATTTTGCTAGAGTTTTTTCAACCAAAGCCAAAAATAGCTACAAAAGGAATGGAAATATATAGGACGCTCTTATACTTCTCCCTTCTGCTCAATCCACTCCTGGCATTGGCTTAAAAAACGCAACAAAATCTGCAACAAAAAAAGCTCCGTTTCCGCAATGTGGGGCCTCAGCCGAAATCCTGATTGTGTGCATGAACTCTTAGGCTAAAGCTAAGAAAAGCTTGTGGAAAAGCTCCTTTTTTTGTTGCTGATTTTGCTGCAGTTTTTTTGCGCCAAATCCAGGAATGGATTGAGCAGTAGGTAGAAGTATAAGAACTTCCTATATGTTTCTCAGTCCTTCTGTAGACACTCCTGGGTTTGGCTCAAAAGCGGCAGCAAAATCTGCAACAAAACAGCTGCTTTTCCACATCATGGGGCGTTTTCTGATGTAGTTTAAAAACTCACTGGCCATGATGAGCCCAGGTTTTTGCCTGATTCACTGACAGCAAGCAGAGATCTAGAAAATGGTGAAGAGTTGAAACACAAACTACATTAGAAATTTGCAGAATTTTCCATTATGCGACGATTAAGCCTTATTTACATGAGAAAACCTATTTTGACACTATTTTCATGCTCCCGTCCATCAGCGCCTGTCGCGTGGCGGATTAGCCGCCATTATTCTGTGTGTATTCCATTAGCCGATACTGATTCGCCACTAATGTATTTGCTGGAGTTTTTATGCTTGCAGCCGGTAGACGATTTCTCCAGCAATGAATGGCTTAAGAGCACACAGAGCCCATTCTACTAAAGCTATTTAAGCTTTTTGGATTTATCAGCTTAAGTTTAACTACTCATTGTGCTCTGCGGAGCGGATCCTGCGCTCAATCTATAAACAATAAAATGATGATGAGAGTAGGAGTCATAAATTCTGCATTGTACAGTAAAAACCAGGAATTAATGCCGTCTTCTGCATATCTGGAAATGATCTCCCGGAACCGCTCCCCCTTCCTTGGGCGCACGCCATCTGTCTAAATATTGACATGGAAACAGATCTATGTCCTATACATTAAGATGATTTCTCTTTCCAGGGGAAGGGAATCAATGGGCAAGATACAGGGCCTGGGCACCTACAGCGAATACCAGGGTGACATCACAGGGAGAATATAGAATCATTTCATGCTGTAGTGGATAGAGGTGTCTATAGCGGGACAACACATTTTGTTTGTAAGTGGGTGGTAAACACATTTTACAGCTCCGAAGTCTTTAGAATTGTTAATGTAGATCTGGCTGTAACTCAGGATCAGTACAGGATAAGTAATGTAATGTATGTACACAGTGACTGCACCAGCAGAATAGTGAGCGCAGCTCTGGAGTATAATACAGGATGTAACTCAGGATCAGTACAGGATAAGTAATGTAATGTATGTACACAGTGACTGTACCAGCAGAATAGTGAGGGGGCGCCCCTCTGGGGTATAATACAGGATGTAACTCAGGATCAGTACAGGTAAGTTGTATGTTGTACACAGTACTGCAGCGTAGTGGTGCGCTGGAGTATAATACAGGATGTAACTCAGGATCAGTACAGGATAAGTAATGTAATGTATGTACACAGTGACTGCACCAGCAGAATAGTGAGTGCAGCTCTGCAGTATAATACAGGATGTAACTCAGGATCAGTACAGGATAAGTAATGTAATGTATGTACACAGTGACTGTACCAGCAGAATAGTGAGCGCAGCTCTGGAGTATAATACAGGATGTAACTCAGGATCAGTACAGGATAAGTAATGTAATGTATGTACACAGTGACTGTACCAGCAGAATAGTGAGTGCAGCTCTGGAGTATAATACAGGATGTAACTCAGGATCAGTACAGGATAAGTAATGTAATGTATGTACACAGTGACTGTACCAGCAGAATAGTGAGCGCAGCTCTGGAGTATAATACAGGATGTAACGCAGGATCAGTACAGGATAAGTAATGTAATGTATGTACACAGTGACTGTACCAGCAGAATAGTGAGCGCGGCTCTTGGGTATAATACAGGATATAACTCAGGATCAGTACAGGATAAGTAATGTAATGTATGTACACAGTGACTGTACCAGCAGAATAGTGAGCGCAGCTCTGGAGTATAATACAGGATGTAACTCAGGATCAGTACAGGATAAGTAATGTAATGTATTTACACAGTAACTGCACCAGCAGAATAGTGAGTGCAGCTCTGGAGTATAATACAGGATGTAACTCAGGATCAGTACAGGATAAGTAATGTATGTACACAGTGACTGCACCAGCAGAATAGTGAGTGCAGCTCTGGAGTATAATACAGGATGTAACTCAGGATCAGTACAGGATAAGTAATGTAATGTATGTACACAGTGACTGTACCAGCAGAATAGTGAGTGCAGCTCTGGAGTATAATACAGGATGTAACTCAGGATCAGTACAGGATAAGTAATGTAACGTATGTACACAGTGACTGCACCAGCAGAATAGTGAGTGCAGCTCTGGAGTATAATAAGCGAGAAAAATTTTGATTTGTATTATGATTTTTTTCGGCTCATCAGTGTTTCCCTTTATTGTGATGTTAATGCCAGTGGCTAGTTAAGCAGTATTAATCTTGCTCCGGGCATTGGACTTGTGTCCTTGTAACTAAACATACTGTAAGTCACAGTGGTTTAAAGCAATATGACATTAATAAAGCTGAACATGTATTGTAGCAGATAAGACTGTTTAACATGATGTTCCCACAATTAAATGCGAGTGTCACTTTTATGAGCAGGCTTTGCCCGAAGCAGAAACCGTTTATGATCTGGGGAGCCAAAATCAGCAACTGCCACCTCCTCTAATAACAGAGGGTTTATATGGAGAAAAAAGAGCATACAGCGTCAAATTGACAGCTTCCAAGCATAAAGACCAAGGTCAGTGTCTCTACGGTTCTGTTTTACTGACTGCTTAGCAGGTTTTATAAGGTCGACATATGGTATTTGAAAGTGAAGACATAAAAATAAAATTGCAGTTCCATTTATGGCCAGCTGGTGGGATCATTTCCATTAATTTTATCTACTGTATGTGGTTTATACACTATTCTAGGGCAGGATTTATCTAGAAAATGATAAAAAATAATCTAAAGCTTCTGGGCTCCAATGCTAATTCTCTGTGTTATTTATAATATTGGTGGCATTTTATTTGGGTCCCCTTAGGTACCAGGGTCTGGGTGTCACTTTGCACTGTATATTGCTGTACACCTCATGATGTATATAGCTGTACACCTCACCTCACCCTCTGTCTGGGCCTGGGCTTCGGGAAGATGTTGGCAAGTGCAATGCGCACATACTGCGCAGGCGCGTGATGTCATAGCACAACTGGGCGTGGCACTTCAGGATGTAGTGTGACATCATGTGCTTGCCGACATCCCCCTGAAGCCGAGTCCAGACAGAGCATAGAACTACATGGCTTGTACATGGGTTTTAGGGCCGTGTAATAAACGCATCACTGAAGACCACAGTGAAAATGACACCCCCCTAAAGCCCATTACAGCTAATTTGCATATTTTTAAAAGTTGTTTTGTCAGAATAATGGAGACTTGGACCTTTAAATGATGTTTCCTGGGGTCTTGGTTCTTGGATTGTGGATCTGGTAGAGTAGTTGGTGGAAGCTCTATAGAAGGGAGAGGTCGGTGAACAGCTATGCACAAAAATACATTTTTGGCAACATTGTATCCTTTTAGACCTTGAAGAGCCAGACCAAAAAAGTGATATCGAACTTGGCCTCTTTGGAAGGAAAGTCGTAGTCCATGAGTCCGATCCATCAAAAGACGCTGTGATATCCAATGAAAAGTCTGCAGAGGACATCCGCTGCTCCATTCAACAGATCCACTCAACTTTGCAGACAAAGAAAGAAGCAACAAATCTCACTAAGGATCAGCCTTATATGAGGCGTGCGGAAGACGGCAGACATTTAATTAAGATGTCACCCTTGTATGCCATAGACAAAGCATATGAAAATCGAGAGAAATATGACAGTCAAGTCAAGAAAAGGAACCTGGTGATGAAGATGCAAGCCGACAGAAAACATGCAAAGTACAACATCGAAGAGTTCTTAGGAGAAAAAAATTAAAGAGGCCGTAGACCAAGACGCAAAGAACGTTGAGACTCTACAGCGACAAGCACAGGCAAACATTTTGGACAACTCCAGCTTTATCGACAAAGTCAAACATAGGCACAAGCTGTTCTGTAAGCAAAAGGAGGCAAAGAGGTCAGACTATCTACTGGCCAAAGAATTTACCACCCACCACTTATCTGTCGCGAAGACTTTGCTGAGACATGATCGGATGGTCCAATGTCAGGAGGAGATGCAGGATAAGATCAAACTGGTGCAGACTCTGAAGGAAGACCATGAAAAACAGAAGGAATTTACAAAGTGTCTCCAGGAACACTGGTAGGAACCTGATTTATAAATGCTTCAATCCTTGCTGCTCAACTCATGGGCACCTTTGGGTCAATTTTTTAGGAGATAAATTTACATTTGCAAAATTTGTTATTAATAAAACTTTTTTTTTCTGTTTGGCTTCTGCAGCCTTAATGCATTCTCATACATTGAAGGCTGCTCAGTCTCAGTGCCAAATTAGTCAAACTGACTCTCTGTCAAGTTGGTTTCTAGCCCCTACTGTGTCTTCCTAAATCAGTGATGGCTAACCTTATGAGCTCGATGTGTCAAAATTTGTAAAAAAAAAAAACAACCTAGCTTAACTCGGGTGCCATATCACATCTTTTTATGGCCCCTATACAGTATTTGACTCCCTTTTTTTTTCACCCCCACACAGCATATGATCCCCCTATTTAAGGCCCCCACACAGTTTATGACCCCCTTTTATACCCCCCACACAGTATATGACCCCTTTTTTAAAGCCTACCTGCAGTATAGGACCTCCTTTTTTATTTTTACTCACCTGTCCATGCTCCAGTCCTGGCTCTGCTCTCACCTCCAGGGTGCGCTGTAGCCGATGCTGAAGAACGCGGGACGTAAGTGTAGTGCCACCTAGAGGAGGCAGCGGAGGACGGCCAGGACGGGAACGTGGACAGGTGAGTAAAATTTATCTTCAGCTGCTTCTTTCAATAACACAAGAAGTAGCTGCCAATTAAAAAAAAAATGCCAGCCCCCAGTTTTTTTCATGAGGGGTGATCTAGGGTCATTTAAGCTTAATTTGGATCAAATCAGTTAAGGTTAGATGATCATTCAGGAATATGTAGGCGGAGCATAGAACAAGCCATCAGAAAGCCAGTCTAACTGATTTCTCACTGGACAGAATTGAGCAGCCTGCAATGTATGAGAATACATGTAGACTGCAGAAAAGCCAAACAAAGTAACATTTTCACTGAAAACCAATTGCAAATATGTTTTTATCCTATAACACAGCCAACACAATAAAAAAAAGTGCCCCAAAGATGCTGCATTGAACAACTAGTGTAAGATGTCTTGAGGGACAAGTATTGTTCTCTTGTGACAGGCATGTTACTTTCCTCCAGCATGGGATCCTGAGGTACGACTATGTGTATTATTCTGGTTAGTAGCATTGACAAGTCAATTATAATCCTATTTGGTTCTATTGATTTCTTGTAAGTGATCGGACATCTTGTACTCGCAGTTGCCGTAGTAATAATGGAAACATGTATTATTTTGAACTCAATGTCGCTGTTTTGTCTCTGTCAGTGTTCACGTCTTTCTCTTGTGTATTTTGTTCTCCAAGGACAAACCTGACAACACAGTCTGAAATCTGTAGCATTTTTATTTTTTTGATCAAATTAGTGGTTGGGGTATGTTTTTTTTATTGCTTGTTTGGGCAGTATGCCAGTCCAGTATACCAGTCAGTCCAGTATAACAGCTAGACCAGGTATAGCCAGATCTGAGAAGGAATTTTCAGAGTTTCAGAAGGATATTGTTAAGACAGCAAGGTCCGTATTTTTATGATTTGGTGAGGAAGAATTTGATGGTACAAATAGTGCAGTTAATGGGATTGTGTGACTAGTGTCTGGTCAGTGGGGGTCTGACTGCTGAGACCCCCACCGATTTTGAGGAAGTAACCGGAATTATAATACTTGGCTAACTCCAGTGATCCTACTTGCTCAGTATTCACATTGTAGGTCTGTTCTGGGCCCAATAGTGTTGGTTCCCATCTGAATGAAGTTGGCTTGTCGGGGCAGAAAGGCTTCTAGAGTTTGATCAAATGTATGCCAAGGACCTCAAATCTATATACATAGATAGAATAATTATAACAGTAATGTATTTTCTAGCCTATCTAACCCTATTTGAGGGATAGATAGATAGATAGATAGATAGATGAGATAGATATGAGATAGATAGATAGATAGATAGATAGATATGAGATAGATAGATAGATAGATATGAGATAGATAGATAGATAGATAGATATGATGATAGATATAGATAGATAGATAGAAGATATGAGATAGATAGATAGATAGATATGAGATAGATAGATAGATAGATATGATAGATAGATAGATATGAGATAGATAGACAGATAGATATGAGATAGATAGATAGATAGATAGAGATGAGATAGATAGATAGATAGATATGAGATAGATAGATAGATATGAGATAGATAGATATGAGATAGATAGATAGATAGATAGATATGAGATAGATAGCTACAGACATTAACATAGATAGATACATAGATAGATGATTGATTGATAGATAGATAGATAGATAGATAGACACAAATTACAGCAGCACATTATAAACAGTACCAATATAACCTATATAAATAGAGCTGACAATGTGTTGTTGCTATTTGTTATATACACATATAAATTTACTATTCGTTACTATCTATACATAAAAAGTTGAGGTTCTTTATATACAGTACATGATCAAGCTTGTAAAAGCCCACCTGCCTCTACAAGGCAACCTCATTCAGATGGGACCCTATACCAAAATATATCTCCCCTGGACCCAGAATATGTCTACAGTGTGAATAAAGGGCACGTAGGGTCCATATGTAATACTACTATAACAGCTTACACCTGTTCACATTGGGGTGTGCTGTCTCAGGTTTGTGTTTTAGATAGATAGGTAGAGCCTTAATTTTACAGATAGAGGATAGATAGATAGATAGATAGATAGATAGATAGATAAATAGATAGATAGATAGATAAATAGATAGAAGATATGAGATAGATAGATAGATAGATAGATAGATATGAGAGAGATAGCTAGATAGATATGAGATAGATGATGATAGATAGATAGATAGATAGATAGATAGATAGATATGAGAGAGATGATTGATAGATAGATAGATATGAGAGATAGATATGAGATAGATGATTGATAGATAGATAGATAGATAGATAGATAGATAGATAGATAGAAGATATATACCAGTGTATACCTCTGCAGTCTTTCCAAAGACCTCAGCAGCAAAATGAAAATTGAATGTAATTGAATAAATCGTATAAAATAATATTCAATGAGATATAACCTGGACTGCGAGGGCTCCATGTAGAAGGCACAAATATAAAGCAATTCTAGTCATTGGCTGCAGAGACAAAGCTTTTATATTTTCCATCTTTTTTTATTTACAGGCAGCTGGTGCTCCAGATTGAAAACTCTTCAGAGAAGGTTACGCTCGGGTCTCGTGTTCTGCAGAAAGCTAATGACAGGTTACATGAAGCTCGGGTTCATGTCACAGCCATGAAGGGTCAGCGCGTCATGGCGGAGCCTATGTGTAAAGTGCCCGTGAAACAGCCGGTTTCCAAGGGGACGCCACTAAAACATGGCTGCACTTAATGTAATTGTAGACAGGGATCGGACATGACAATGACCATGATAGAAGAGATGTTTTGTTTCCAATTAAATAAAATCAGGGAATTTTTTTTTGTATTTTTTTTAATTCAAACAGATTGAAATAATTCCAGGTCTCCAATAACCAAATACAACTCGTCTCTGCTGGCTTTGTATGCTTTCCTATCCGTAAGGTCGCTCGCTTAAAGGATGGACATTTATGGTATATTTACAGGATATTGTTGCTTCCATTTAGAGGCAGTGACCCTGTATATAACAAGTCCTTCTCTCTGCTGAGAAGTGGATACAATTGTATCCAGTCTAGACAACATTCCGTGACTGATACATTGTAGCAAACTAAAAAAGAACTGTGCAGCAGCTGCTCATGTGTTGAGCTCACAGAGCATTGTCTAGTCTACATACAATTCAGCTGAGGGCAGGACTAGTTATATACAGGGTTACTGCCTCTGAATGGAAACAGGAGGGGTCTCATTCACTGACAGCAAGCAGAGTTATTGGAAATGGTGAGGAATAGAAACATAAAGTATATTGGAAAGTTGTAAACTTTTCAATTAGACACGGGTTAAAGGGGTTTCCCACCCTAAGCACATATCCCAGAATTGGGGATGAGCATCGGATCGCTGAGGGTCTGACCACTAGGACTTCCAATGATCAGGAGAATGAGGGTCCACATGACCCCCAAAGTGCCTCATAAGAATAGAGTGGTGGGACTTCCAGGACAGCAATGTCTGGGGGCCCATGCAATTGAGATTTTAAGAAACTTTGTAATATATGTTATCAGGAAAAATGCTTCTTTTTCTTCCTATTAGGCTTAACCTGTGAAAATTCTGCCATATGTGTCTTGAGGCGGACTGTAAGTCACATGACTCAAGTTACACAAGTTTATAGACTATATTTAGTGACTATGGAGAGAGGAGGGGGAAGAGTGATCAGAGGAAGAGAGAGTTAGAAGCAGAAACACTGGTTTGGTGTGAGTCTGGAACTGAATAGAAACTTCACATCAGTACAAGTCAGTACTTCTCTGTATATGTCCTGGATGGTTCTGGGGCTGTTTCTAAGAGATAGAGAGACAGTTATGAAGCAGATGAACCTTTATTTACTGTGTATAGTGTATGGCTACTAGTGCTCACCCAACAGCTCACGGAGAACTGCAAACTACAGAAGGGAAAAGTGCTAAATATTGGAAAATAGAAGCCACATAATGGCTAGAAATAGTGTTATTCCCCATGTGCACACACTGTACTATTGATTTTTAGGGTAGGGTATTTAATAAGGGGGCATTTGTGGCAGTTCCTGTGGCAGGGATTTATGATGACCTCTGAGACTGAGGCATTTAAAGGGGTTGTCCATGATCTCAATAGCAGGGCTGCTTTCTTCCAAAAACCATGTCACATCTGTACAACCTCTTAATGGATCCTACCACTAGACTGTTAAATGCCGCCATACAATGCATTGAGTGCCACAGGTGCCGCTCTTTACCCCACAATCCAGCTCCTCATTACCTCTTATTCACTACCACAGGCTGTCAGCACCTTATGTGATGATGTCACACGTTATGACATCATTATGTAATGAAATATGACAGATCTGGATTACCTACATCATTTTCCCTATGCTTGTGTGTACAGACATGTTCAAGTCTTCATGGTCTGGGCCCAGACGGAGAAGGAAAGGGACAGGTAAATGCTGCTATAATACATGGCTGACAGTTTTGAGGAGAACTTGCACAGAGGGGCTCTAGCTGAGCTCTTGCACCTGGCCCCTGAGCCTTTAGTTACGCTTCTGGTCGGACCCCCATTGATCAGACATTGATAGTCCTGTATATCCAAGCCAACAGCTGTTACGCACATATTCTCTATTGCTTATAGGGGAGAAGATTTCTGTAATAGGGTGTTGTATAAGGAGGTATACGGCATAATATGGAACTGTACAGACGTCATCCATGCGGCATCATGCAGGTTGCATGCACAGCTCTGCTGTGTGAATGAGGTCTTAGGACCATCCGGTTATTGTGTGCACAGGTTTGATTTTTACAGGGACGGTGGATTGAAGGATTTCTTGTGCTGCTTCCTGCGATCCTGATGGCTATGTTTCAAGAACAAATCAGCTTGTTTGTGTAATAAATCAGAGTCGCAGCATCTAATGCCGGCTGTAGATCCAGCTGACAGGGCCGCAGATTATCTCATTTCAGGTTCTCCTGGCTCCAGTAGTGAAGCAATCCAATTAATGAAGAAAGCCGGAGTATTGACAGGGCGACTTGTGAATGCGGCATCATCAATGTTCACGTTATTTTCTCTTATTGGGTATTTTATATATAAATACACCACCATCTGTGAAACGCGTGGGAACTGAAAAGAAGATTGCAAACCTTTCGAGGGTTTTCTTTATTATAATTGTGTTATTATACTCTAGTTTTCAGGTGAGAGCCACCATATTATTATTTCACCTACTAGCAATAGCGACTGGTGTCCCATTCCCTTGAATCGTACCATAGTAGTAAGGTCTTAAAGGGTATGTATACTTTCACACCCACTTCTATTGGCTCCTTAAGGCTTGGGCCTCTCTGCACCCCCCTGAAGTTATGCCCCTGTGTCACTCCTTCCCTCTAATTTTTATAACCCCCAGACCATAGAAAGGAAACAAAAGGAGTAGAGTAACACATACTGTAAATGCATGCTCAGACTACACACAGGGTTTGTTTGTAGTCTGTTACCATGGAGACACATACAGCTGCATAGGAACTGCAGACACAAAATGGTAGGATATATTTTTAATCAAAACTATTTACAGTCTGGAAGTTTTTGATACCTTCAAGTTTGCCGAAAGGAAACAGCTGGAGTGGAGAAACACATAACTACATGATCAGACTACACACATGGTTTGTTTGTTACCATGGAGACACATACAGCTGCATTGAAACTGCAGACACAAAGCAGTCAGATATTTTTTAACGAGGACCATTTGCCAAGTTGCTTTATTTTTTTTTATTATAGATACATTGTAGCAATAAAACACTGTTTGCAATGATATCCATACCCTTGACTAGACATTTAATATTCTTCTAAGGGTGGGTTCACACTTGCGCCGGCACTCTGTCCGTCGCGAATCCGACCTAAATGTTGGAAAACTGGATAGGGAAAGGTTTGCGATGCTTTGCTTAAAAACCCATTCACTTCTATGGGTTTTTAAAGCAATGTGCGGGTGTGCGCTTACACCCTCTGCACCGCGAAGCCGGATTTTTCGTCAGAAACAGTCGGACATGCAGGACTTTGTGTCCGACGAAAAAAAACGGCTTAGCGGCGCAGAGGGTGTAAGCGCACACCCGCACATTGCTTTAAAAACCCATTCAAGTGAATGGGTTTTTAAGCAAAGCATCGCAAATCTTTCCCTATCCAGTCCCCTGACATTTAGGTCGGATTCGCGGCGGGCGGAGTGCTGCCGCAAGTGTGAACCCACCCTAATAAATTGACAATCCAGCCTACGAATGACTTTACAGGGAAAACCCCAACTATCGGATAGTCGTGTTAAAAAAATAAATAACTAAAAAAATCACTTAATTTTGCTAAATTACAAAAGTGTAGAAAATTTCTCACCTGCAGATGTGTAGATACAATTCCTGAGCCCTAATGAAAAATCTGACAGAACCCTCAGCTGTCATTTGCCATTGATAGTACTGGTTTCCTCTTATGTGGCTAGGGGGTCATTGGGCACCAGGGCCCAGGGGCAGCTGCTTCAGGACCTCTGCACCCCCTATAGCCCTAACCCTTCATGTTTGTAGTGTCGGAGTCACATGAACACAACCTAATGTTGTATAATTCATGATTTTGTATTATCCACAAAAAAATCCCCCGAACATCAGTTAAATAGAATTTCCACTTCTGTTATTTTTGTTTTCGCTTCTTTTTACAAACTGCTTTTTTACATAATTTCTGCTACTGAGCTGGTAGTACCAGGAAGTGTTGTCCTAGATAGATGTAAAAGTGAATGCAATTATTTCAAGCAAACACTTTGAAGTTTCTGCTTTTTTTCCCGCTCTGAATCCATAACAATATAATTGATTCCAAAGCTAATATGTTTGTAGTTATTTTTATATTCCCATGCGGTGGAATTTTTTTTTTCCACAGTCATTTACCCTGCACTTTAAATAATATATGGATAACTCTGTTAATTAAATACTACAGTAAAGAGACGAGACTTTGTAGATTAATTTTAACTTAATTTATAGAATTATGTTTCATGTTTAATAACGTTAATTATGGGTTTTTTTTTCTCTTACTTTTTACTACACGTTGCAAAACGAAAATATTTTTTTTTCGGTTTTCTATGGACTTAAAGGAGTTGTCCTTCAAAAATATTTATCACCTATCCTATGTATCATCACTGGGTGTCCAACCGTGAGGATCCGCACCGATCACAAGATGGAGGGAGGTCTTGCGTCACCCATTTGAATCATCTCATAGTCCCATGGTCTGATCCTTAGTGATCACTTATTACCTTTCCTGTGGTTAGGTGGTAACTGTTTCTTGTAGACCAACCCCTTTACTAAGCATCAGCGTTCAGGTCTGGTCCAGGCAGATGATCAGGGCAGGTGGTAATGGTTCAGGAGTCAGGAACAAGCAAATGGTCAGGACAGGTGGCTAGTGTTCAAAGGTCAGGCTCAAGCCAAGGGTCAGGTACTAGTATGAGAAAGAAAAGAGACAGCAGACAGGAGCACAGTCAGTAACCAGCCGAGTGTCAAGACACTGGTCAGGACAAGTCAGATAACAGGTGTACCTAAAGCAAGTCTAGTATATTAGAACCTTATTGCTCAGGCATGGGTCAAGATGCTGAGTTCAGGTATAGAGGAAATGGACAGCAGGGATTTGCTGGGGAGCGAATTACTGGTGTGAGTGATGGTTAATGGGCAGAGAGAGTCCGTGCACACACCCTACAGGTGATATTGGCAGGGATAAAGGAAGAAGAGGGTACCAGGCGAGGGTAGAGAAGAGTAAGGATATGAGAGTAAAGCAGAGGGGTGAGGCAGTGGGTGTTGTGGCTGAGAACAGGTTGCTGGTGGCAGCATGTCTCTGGTGTAACAGTGAGCACTAATAATGTATACTAATTGTGTATGCTTACATTTTACAACATCCCATTTCGATAAATTGATCACAGCAATCATCTATAATCTGTGGTAAAACGGGATGTAAGTGTCTTATTTCCCTACAGTGCCACCACAGGGGAAATGGAGTATTACACAGATATCATTGTAATCCATGGTATGCCCATGTAATACATGGATGTGCTCCAGAAAAAGAACTGATCTTGTAGCTCTGAGCAGAGGACTTCCTTATAAATTATTAACTGTTTATTAAGGGGGTGAGGGTTCTCTAAACCTGGCAATCTTTGTGTTTGAGGTTTCTATGCCAAAACAGGCCCAACATGCACTTTTTTTTTTGGAGGGCCTTTTAATATCAAACACATATGTGAGAAAATGTCTTCATTTATCTATAGTTTCTAGAAATAATGATTATTACTCTTCCTGGAAAAGAAATCCATATGGCCGCCAGCTAAAGATAATTATAATGTGTAATAAATGCATGTACCAGGAAGTCACATATCTATGGCTTGTGTAATGTTGCATGTGAAATTGGCATTTTCTACATATTTTATTTAATTATCAGCTATTACTGTTTCCTTCGGAAATCAAAGAAGTATGAAGGATGTAACTATTTATGTTCTTTATACCTTCCCCTGGAAGAACCATCGGCCCACTATTAACCACTAGCCCACTAGCCCAGTCAAAGTCCTTGGGTGTAGAAATGGTTGTAAGGAGTTGTCTGGGATTATGATATTGATTGCTGTGACCTACCAAGCACAGCGCCGTACATTGTATAGTGGCTGTACTTGGTATTACAGATCAGCCTCATTTATTTAAATAAGACTGAGTGGCAGCATGGCCATGTGACCAATGGACATGAGGTCACTGGTCTGAGAAGAGGAAGTGGACGTGGTTGTGGTCACTCTATGGTAATGGAGCGGTCCCTGCCCAACTGTGGATTGCCTGCGGATTTCTAAGTTGTACTTTCTTTGGCGCATTTGCTCCCCTATGCTGCTACCCCTGTTGCCCCATCTACTCCTCTCCCCTTCTCTTCCTCCCTCATTTGTATGTTCATTATGTCCCTGGGGTCTTCCTATTGACCCCTTGGCTGTTGTTTATTATGCATAATTTTACTTTAAAAACATTAATAACAACTGGTATGTCTTTACACTACAACCTTATCTCCCAGTCTTACTCAGAATACAAGTTTGAGTCATTCATGTGGTTCTAGGATATGACAAACTTAGTAATTTTCCCAAAGACAGGAGACTATGGAGAAAACTAAACTTTAGGTTGTATGGTCATGTGATTTAGGAATTGAGTTGTAGTATTGTGTGGGATGGTATTTTTTTTTTTAGTTTCAGCCTGTTCTCCTGGTCTTCTTTCTCAAAATACAAGCTTGTCGCATGATATCTCTTTGCGTTCCACCCTGGACTCCAGATCTCGTTTCTCAAATTGCAAGCTCATGACTTGGTATCAAGCTTGTAATTTGCAAAAGGGAACCTGGGGTCCACGCTGGAGCTGAAAGACATACAGTACTAAGTCACAAGCTTGTAATTTGAGAAAGAAGACCGGGAGACCAGACTGCAACTCAAAAAAAAAAAAACATCTCACAAGTTTACAATGTGGGAAAAGAGACTGGAAGTCCAGGCTGCGTCTCAAAGAGATATCAAGTGACAAGCTTGTAATTTGGGAAAGAAGTCTGGGAGACCTGGCCTCAACTTATAGAGATACCAAGTTACGAGCTTGTAATTTGAGAAAGAGGCCTGGGAGACCAGATTCAGCTCAAAGTATTACCAAGTCACAAGACTGTCATTTGAACACCATCTCACAAGTTTACAATGTGGGAAAAGAGACTGGAAGTCCTGGCTGTGTCTCAAAGAGATATCAAGTGACAAGCTTGTAATTTCAGAAAGAAGTCTGGGAGACCTGGCCTCAACTTATAGAGATACCAAGTTACGAGCTTGTAATTTGAGAAAGGGGCCTGGGAGACCAGATTCAGCTCAAAGTATTACCAAGTCACAAGACTGTCATTTGAGAAAGAAGACCGGGAGACCAGACTGTAACGTAAAGAGATACCAATTTTGAGTCTTACTTTCCAGTCTTAATGTTTCCTCTTGGAAAAGAAGGCATGACCTAACTACCATTGCAAAAAATATCCAACATGGTTGGAGTTTTTGTAATGGTCACATGATTGCGTGTGACTTTTTTAATCTAGAGGGTAACAAGGTTATACCATAACCCGCAGGTGATTCTGTACCATGTTTACAGTTTTTTCATTATATTATAGGAAACGTGTTTTTATAGCAGAACATAGAAATGATATAACATGAGATTTCCATTATGTTTTTGTGCTTGAATTTTGTGTTGTTTTGTTTTTGCTTTTTTTTTTTGTTCCAAACCTGTTTTTCATTGTAATTATAAATCATGTACAAATGTAATCCAGTAAAGCAGACAGTTGTGTAAATGAAGATATATATTTAAATATGAAGCTAAGAGGTTTTAATGGGTATTTTAATGAGAATCTGAGAAATTGCAAAAATAATTTATATAGCAATTATAAACTAATCATCAGGGTCGCTAATTAAATTTACATCCTCTTTGCTTTCTGTAAAACCTATTTTGCTGCCATCCTAAATCTTGCCGTTATATACACCCCATACGTGTCTGTCCTTTCACCTAATTAGGTTTAATTTACATTTTCGGCTCTCCTTTGGAGTACGGTGTTGTCAGGTATTTTGCTAATATGGAGATTATTAAAAAAAAAATAGTTAAAAAAAAATAAAAGCTGTTGGGCCGCCGCACTTCAGAGATTTTTTTAGCTATCTCTTGTCTACTGTGATTATCATTAGAGTTTCTTTCCCGGAGAAAAAATATTTGGAGCTTTTTTTTTTTTTTTTTCTAAAAGTAAATAAAATTTTGGAGAAAAATTTTTTTTTGACACCATTATCCTTCAAGACTGCCTCTGGGTAAGTCAGTGAAGGAAAAGTTAATAGTGACTTCAGTGCTACATCGAAGACAGTAGAAGGACAGCTTATGCTAGGTTAGACCTTTGGGGACATCTGACCACAGTTTTTTTTTTTTTGTTGGGGAGGCTGATTTCCCCTGTAACTTGGACTGGTACATTTAGCCCCAGTTGCAGGAGGAATACAGCCTCCTGCATGTTACTATAGAGCTGATCTGAGTCCTGTAGGACCCAGGAGCTCTTGTAGACGCTTGTAGGATCACATGACCACCGGGTCAGAGGGCGGCCGCTATGGGCGTTATGTCATCAATATCATCAATATCAGATCAGTTGAGGTCTGATGCACTGAAACCGCACCGATCAGCTGACACCGACAGGCACCAGCACCAAAACTAAAACCGGAAGCAGGCGGTTCCGTTCACTGGTACGCCAATATCTAAAGGCTGGACAACCCCTTTAATAGAGGGGCTACAAAGAATGTCTTTAAATCTGGAGGACTCAGCACTTCTGTACTGTTTATTGATATTAAAGGAAATGGAACAATGCTTCATTTTTCCTGTGGGGGCACTACAACAAAATAAAAGATTCCCGGGCACCCCACAGATGACCCATGATGGTCCCAATAGTAGGATAACTTGTCATCAAATATTTTTTGGACTCCCTAACTAAGTAGGAGGCTTTAGGGCAAATTTATCATGTTCTGTATGCTATTTTTGTAGTGTCCAATGTATAAAAAAGTTGCAATTTTGGGGGGTTTTGCATTAAAAATTGCTACATTTTTCTTTTTTATGTCCCCCTCACCACTCCAGATCACTGGTGACGCGTGTAGACAATTAGATAGACCTGAAGAATTGATGGGGGTATCATGACAGCTAAGTTTTTGGCTTTCCCATGACGTAACCATGTGACTGCGCCGTCCTACACAGACACGTGTGCACTCTCCACTCTCCAATGGCTGGGCCTAACCAGTGGGGAATCTTAAGCCAAAAAATCCACGGCAAGATTGAGCAGGATGCTTGTTCTTGAGTGTCCTGCTGTGATCTCTGCCTCTTATTGAAGACAATAGAAGGTAAAATCAGGACAGAATCTGCCGCTGATTATGGGGCTGAAGCAGACACAAAATCAGTGGCAAATTCTGCCGTGCGAACATACCCTTAGGTTTAGCTCACATCTGCATTGGCGTCTCCGTAGGAGACTCTGCCACAGATTCCGCCGAAAATCGGCAGAGAGAAAAGTCATGCACGGAAGACTTTTCTCTCCACCGGTTTCAGTATTAAAACGAAGGAAATTCGACAGACATCTGGTCCTCATATTGGAAAGACATACCTCACGGGCCCCCCAAGGCTCCTGGGCCTTGGTGCGATTGCACCTTCGGCACCCCCTGAAGTTACGCCCCTGGTGACCAGCACATGAACTACTCAAGTCACATATTACATGGCTACATCCGCTGGGCTGCAGAGACTGGCCCACTCTCCCGGGAGTCCAGGGGGTCAACGCTTTTTTCAGAAGCCTACTGAGAGTTGGCAAGTTTGGGATAGTATAGCATCGCTGCTAGTCACAATTCCCTCTACTATTATACTAAATTTTTATATTTCAGGTGTTTTCCCTGACATTTTGCCCTCCCACCTCCCCGCCTTGTATTGTACAGCCTGGAGTAAGTAGTGCGGTTTTCTCCATCTAATGTCTCCAGGCTGTGGTGCGTCCTCCGTCATCTATCTGCAGCCTCCTTACCCTCCTCCCCCTGTAGGTCCGGGTTTCACCAGCCATTAATATCCCCACGATTAGCATACATCTCGCACATGCCATTTATTCTATGACCCATTTCCATTTGTTTATTACGTTATCGTCACTGCTGCTATTTGTATCTCTCCAATTAATATCTCTTCGTCTATTAACGATGATGTAGACATTAAATACACCTGAATGTGTCGCCGCCCGTCTCCAATTAAAGTTACTTTAATTCCTTAATCTGACAAGTAATGGATTATTGGATTGTCATAGACAATGATACAAATGTAAGGGCAGACGCCCGGAATAGGATCACTATAGATCTCTATCCGAGAACTGCGGCGAGGAGGCGGCGACAGTCACCGGTTTAGCAGCCATATTACAGCCTTTTATAACAACTTCTCATTCATTCATTGTCTTCTGTGCAGGGAACAAATGTCAGAATATCAGAATTGTTGGACTATTGATGGATTGCGGGAATTCTGCTTTATGTAAAATACAACTGTTTTTGGCATAGAAGCTCACAGAAAAGTGCGAGAATGTGCCGTACTATCTATCTAGAAAACATATCCCTGCCATGTCATGGCCAAAATACAGATTGGGTGCAGCCATTGTGGTATGTGATCTCCCAATGTTGGTGCTTTCACATTTCTCCATGTTTGACAAGTTATCTATCTCTGCATATCTTCTATCTATCTATCTATCTATCTATCTATCTATCTATCTATCTATCTGTCTTTGTATGTATTGCATATCTATTCATCTATCTATTGTGCTATCTGTCTATCTATCCAAGCATATCTCTTATCTATCTGTCTATTGCATATCTATATATTGTGCTATCTATCCATCTCTATACTGTATATACATATGTATTGTATATCTATTGATCTGTCTATTGTGCTAGCCATCAGTCTATCCTGTCTAATATCTATCTATCTATCTATCTATCTATCTATCTATCTATCTATCTTTCTACTCTCATATCTAATGTCTATCTATCTATCTATCTATCTATCTATCTCATATCTATCTATCTCTCTATCTAAGTATCTATCTATCTATCTATCTCTCTTCTAATGTCTATCTATCTATCTATCTAAGTATCTATCTATTATCTATCTATATATCTGTCTATCTCTATCATATCTATCTATCTATCTATCTATCTATCTAAGATCTATCTATTATCTATCTATCTATCTAGCTATCTATCTATCTATCTCACATCTAATGTCTATCTATGATCTATCTATCTATCTATCTATCTATCTACTAGTATCTATCTATTATCTATCTATCTATCTATCTATCCATCTATCCATCTATCTATCTATCTATCTATCCATCTAACTATCTATCTATCTATCTATCTATCTATCTATCTATCTATCCATCTATCTACCATATCTATCTATCTATCTATCTATCTATCTATCTATCTATTATCTATCTACAGTCATATGAAAAAAGTTTGGGCACCCCTATTAATCTTAATCATTTTTAGTTCTAAATATTTGGGTGTTTGCAACAGCCATTTCAATTTAATATATCTAATAACTGACACAGTAATATTTCAGGATTGAAATGAGGTTTATTGTACTAACAGAAAATGTGCAATATGCATTAAACCAAAATTTGACCGGTGCAAAAGTATGGGCACCTCAACAGAAAAGTGACATTAATATTTAGTAGATCCTCCTTTTGCAAAAATAACAGCCTCTAGTCGCTTCCTGTAGCTTTTAATCAGTTCCTGGATCCTGGATGAAGGTATTTTTGACCATTCCTCTTTACAAAACAATTCCAGTTCAGTTAAGTTTGATGGTCGCCGATTATGGACAGCCCGCTTCAAATTATCCCACAGATGTTCAATGATATTCAGGTCTGGGGACTGGGATGGCCATTCCAGAACATTGTAATTGTTCCTCTGCATGAATGCCTGAGTAGATTTGGATCATTGTCTTGCTGAAATATCCATCCCCGGCGTAACTTCAAATTCGTCACTGATTCTTGTACATTATTCTCAAGAATCTGCTGATTCTGAGTTGAATCCATGCGACCCTCAACTTTAACAAGATTCCCGGTGCCGGCATTGGCCACACAGCCCCAAAGCATGATGGAACCTCCACCAAATTTTACAGTGGGTAGCAAGTGTTTTTCTTGGAATGCTGTGTTTTTTGGACGCCATGTATAACGCCTTTTTGTATGACCAAACTCCTCAATCTTTGTTTCATCAGTCCACAGGACCTTCTTCCAAAATGAAGCTGGCTTGTCCAAATGTGCTTTTGCATACCTCAGGCGACTCTGTTTGTGGCGTGCTTTCAGAAACGGCTTCTTTCGCATCACTCTCCCATACAGCTTCTCCTTGTGCAAAGTGTGCTGTATTGTTGACCGATGCACAGTGACACCATCTGCAGCAAGATGATGCTGCAGCTCTTTGGAGGTGGTCTGTGGATTGTCCTTGACTGTTCTCACCATTCTTCTTCTCTGCCTTTCTGATATTTTTCTTGGCCTGCCACTTCTGGGCTTAACAAGAACTGTCCCTGTAGTCTTCCATTTCCTTTCTATGTTCCTCACAGTGGAAACTGACAGGTTAAATCTCTGAGACAACTTTTTGTATCCTTCCCCTGAACAACTATGTTGAACAATCTTTGTTTTCAGATCATTTGAGAGTTGTTTTGAGGAGCCCATGATGCCACTCTTCAGAGGAGATTCAAATAGGGGAACAACTTGCAATTGGCCACCTTAAATACCTTTTCTCATGATTGGATACACCTGGCTATGAAGTTCAAAGCTCAGTGAGGTTACAAAACCAATTTTGTGCTTCAGTAAGTCAGTAAAAAGTAGTTAGGAGTATTCAAATCAATAAAATGATAAGGGTACCCAAATTTTTGCACCGGTCAAATTTTGGTTTAATGCATATTGCACATTTTCTGTTAGTACAATAAACCTCATTTCAATCCTGAAATATTACTGTGTCCATCAGTTATTAGATATATCAAATTGAAATGGCTGTTGCAAACACCCAAATTTTTAGAACTAAAGATGATTAAGATTAATAGGGGTGCCCAAACTTTTTCATATGACTGTATCTATCATCTTTCTAGCTATCTCCTGTATTGTGTTTGCTAGCACAGTTTGGCCTAAGATTACTATTGACTGTATTCTGTGCACTACAATACAGATATATCAGACCTGAATGTGTCCTATATAGGAGTTGTCTGGTTTGTTTTTTAATCAAATCTGGTTTTATTGAATTTCTTTTTTAACATTTTACAGATGGTTGTACAAAAAACAAAAAGAGTGTGGCAGCGAAAGTATACAAAGTGTATGGAAGAAGTAAAATCTGTAAATAATACCGTAGATATAATAAAGTGAGCGAGAAACAACCCACTAGTAGAGGAGATGGTGGTTATAATTGTGACTGGGACGACTGGCAGGACCGCACGAGAGCTCACAGGAAGTAGCCAGAATGAGTCAGGTATGATATGTTAGGTGCTAAGACAGTCCTTATCATGAACAGGGTGCAGGAAAAAGAACTTGTATTAACCCCTTCCCGATGCCACCATTTTTCCACTTTCATTTTTTACTCCTCGCTTTCCAAACGCCAAAACTTTTTTATTTTTCTGTTCACAGAGCCATATGCGGCACAAATTGTACTTCATAATGGTGCCATATAATATTCTGTACCATGTTCTGGGAAGCTGGAAAAAAGTTCAGAATGGGGTGGAATTGGAGAAAAACTGCTTATGTGCGACTTTCTCACGGGCTTTGTTTTTCTGGTGTTCGCTGTGCAGCCCAAATGATGTGTCACCTGTATTCTATGGAGCGGGTCCGATTCTGGGGATACCAAATTTATATAGTTTTTATTTTTTTTACATTTTAACCCCTTAAAAAAATCCAAAACTTTGAAAAAAACTAAATTCTCGGAGTTGCCATATTCTGGCACCTTTTCCTGGGCCAGATGTCCTTTATATTTATCCCATTTTGGGGAATGTCTCATGTTTTTATCGCTTTTCATAAAAATTTTCATGAGAGGTGAAATAGCGAAAAAACGGCGTTTTGGCTCTTTTGATTTTTTTTTTTTTCCTAATATGGCATTCACCTTAAGGGAAAAATATTTTTAGAAGTGTTTTTGGATACAGGAATATGTTTATGTGTTTCGCTTTAGTTATATAGAGCAACCTGTAATAGAAACAGGCTGCTCCTGAGCGGCCGCCATATTTAAATACCCATATCCGCCACAATACTACGGCGGATGTCGGGAAAGGGTTAGGGTTTTGAGCTGGTCTTTAGACTTCCGTCGCTCATCTGAAACTAACCATGTAGCAACATGAACAACCACAAACCTTCCGACGAACGTTCGACCACCCCAGACACTTGGAAAATGAAGATGAAAGCCGTTCAATGCTAATGAAGTTCCGAAAACAGGAAGTGACGGTCACTTTGTGGGTGTGTGTAAAGGCCCTATTATATGGGCAGATATTCAGGACAATAATAAAACTACCAATCAGCAGGCTAAAAGTTTCCGATCAGCAGCACATGACCCTATGATCACATGACCAGTAATCCATGGGGGAGGAACGATTGTAGCAGAGATTGTCTCTCCCCCATACACATTGTATCGGCGTTTCTCGTTGATCGCCACCACCACTTGACCGCATTTGTTGTTGCTGTCTAATAGTAGCACAAACACATGTCCACGATACAGAAATTACCCACAGGTCTAGCCCATACACAACAGATTACGGTAGACCGACAGCAGAAAAAATCCAACGCAACCGATTTTTGGTTGTGACCTACTTTAGTTGATGGTTGGCCGTATGGGACGAGCTTATGTAGGTTTATGGGCGAACAACCATCAGCCAACTGTATGGCTGGCTTTTGGGCGAGGCCAGGGTATAATGGAACCAAATCCTTAGGAATTTGTGCCTAGAGTTGTTTTCCAAGCTGCAGGGTTTCCAAGGTTTAAGGCTGAGGCCCCGCGATGCAGAAAAGCTGCATTTTTGTTGCAGATTTTGCTGTGTTTTTTGAGCCAAAGCCAAGAATATATTTAAATGAAGGGAGACGTATAAGAGCTTCCAAAATATGTCCCAATCCTTGTGCAGTCACTCCTGGATTTGGTGCAAGAAGAGAAATCAGCAACAAACAAATAACCTATTCCGCAACATGTGACCTCAGCTTAAAGGGGTATTCCATCCACAATAATCCCACTTCACACCTATTTTGGGAACCAGTGTCGCTGACCCTCATTTTGTGGCCGCAGTAAAGGTATTGATGGCTGGAGTGAGGGCTTTCCATTCCGTTGTATGGGAAGTAGCCGAGCAGGCAGCGATGTCCAGATGGGAATATCCCTTTCAAAAAGTTGTAGAAATAGTATAAAATTAAAAACTGCCCGATATTCATCCATTATATTCCCTTCCGCTGGATCTGCAGTGATGACATCACCTTCATCATTCACATGACCACTGTAGACAAACACTGATATTGGTAATTTAAAAAAAAAAAAATTATTTATTTTTACCATTTTCTGCTCTTAACTTTCTTAAACCCCCGAATTCTCCTTTAATTGTTGCCTTTGTTCACCAGGGTTATACACTACAGGGTTAACCATAGCTGCACATGCAGTAGGGCGGTATACAGCGCAGCCACTCCACGCACAGAGCATCATACAATAATACAGGATTGCTGTAGCGTACACCATTGCTTTGCCTCCTAAAGCGCCTTCCTAGGGTGACTATATACAGCCATGAGAGTACACATCGTACTCCATACAGTAGATACAACAATACATCAGCGTCAGACAGGTTGTATCTGCCTCCTGCGTCCAGCACTAGGTGGCAGTAGTGATCCAGCCCTTCTCCAGGCCTCGTGTCCTCCACAAGATGATTCTAATTATTGGTTCTTTATAAACATTTCGTCTCCAGCCAGTAAATGACAACCACACCCATCTGCTCAAGCCCATACGTATAATTGGATATGTCATGCTCCGCGGCCCTGATTGATTGCTATGCAGATTGCATCTCTAGTCCACAGGCAGATATTAATATGCATTTTATTCCCCTGGTGCTTGCAATTGTCCAGGACCTAAAGGGTTATATCAGGAGCAGCGCATAATACACCGGTGAATGGTGCAAGGCTGGATATAAAGGACAACTCCAGAGAAAGCTACAATCCAGCAGCCAATGTAGCCTGGGGCGTAACTCAAGGTTCCCGGGCCTTTGGGTAAAATCTTATCTTGGTCCCCCCTGTGCAATTTCTCTTTAGACCGTCAGTGCATTTTACATGTCTTTGCATTGACAGCCACACCGCTCCACAACAATATCTCTAGAAATACCCCTATAACAGTGTCAGTAGGACCTCCACAACACTGCCTGCAAGTCTATCCCTATAACAGTGTCGGTAGGACCTCCACAACATTGCCTGCAAGTCTATCCCTATAACAGTGCCAGTAGGACCTCCATAACATTGCCTGCAAGACTATCCCTATAACAGTGCCAGTAGGACCTCCACAACATTGCCTGCAAGACTATCCCTATAACAGTGCCAGTAGGACCTCCACAACATTGTCTGCAAGACTATCCCTATAACAGTGTCAGTAGGACCTCCACAACATTGCCTGCAAGACTATCCCTATAACAGTGCCAGTAGGACCTCCACAACATTGCCTGCAAGTCTATCCCTATAACAGTTCCAGAAGGACCTCCATAACATTGCCTGCAAGTCTATCCCTATAACAGTGCCGGTAGGACCTCCACAACATTGCCTGCAAGTCGATCCCTATAACAGTTCTGGAAGGACCTCCATAACATTGCCTGCAAGACTATCCCTATAACAGTGCCAGTAGGACCTCCACAACATTGTCTGCAAGACTATCCCTATAACAGTGTCGGTAGGACCTCCACAACATTGTCTGCAAGACTATTCCTATACCAGTGCCGGTAGGACGTCTACAACATTGTCTGCAAGACTATCCCTATAACAGTGTCGGAAGGACCTCCACAACATTGTCTCCAAGACTATCCCTATAACAGTGCCGGTAGGACCTCCACAACATTGCCTGCAAGACTATCCCTATAACAGTGCCAGTAGGACCTCCACAACATTGCCTGCAAGTCTATCCCTATAACAGTTCCAGAAGGACCTCCATAACATTGCCTGCAAGTCTATCCCTATAACAGTGCCGGTAGGACCTCCACAACATTGTCTGCAAGACTATCCCTATAACAGTGTCGGTAGGACCTCCACAACATTGTCTGCAAGACTATTCCTATACCAGTGCCGGTAGGACGTCTACAACATTGTCTGCAAGACTATCCCTATAACAGTGTCGGAAGGACCTCCACAACATTGTCTCCAAGACTATCCCTATAACAGTGCCGGTAGGACCTCCACAACATTGTCTGCAAGACTATCCCTATAACAGTGTCGGTAGGACCTCCACAACATTGTCTGCAAGACTATCTCTATAACAGTGCCGGTAGGACCTCTACAACATTGTCTGCAAGACTATCTCTATAACAGTGTCAGTAGGACCTCCACAACATTGCCTGCAAGTCTATCCCTATAACAGTGCCGGTAGGACCTCCATAACATTGCCTGCAAGACTATCCCTATAACAGTGCCGGTAGGACCTCTGCAACATTGTCTGCAAGACTATCTCTATAACAGTGTCAGTAGGACCTCCACAACATTGCCTGCAAGTCTATCCCTATAACAGTGCCGGTAGGACCTCCATAACATTGCCTGCAAGACTATCCCTATAACAGTGCCGGTAGGACCTCCACAACATTGCCTGCAAGTCGATCCCTATAACAGTTCTGGAAGGACCTCCATAACATTGCCTGCAAGACTATCCCTATAACAGTGCCAGTAGGACCTCCACAACATTGTCTGCAAGACTATCCCTATAACAGTGTCGGTAGGACCTCCACAACATTGTCTGCAAGACTATCTCTATAACAGTGTCGGTAGGACCTCCACAGCATTGCCTGTAAGACTATCCCTATAACAGTGCCAGTAGGACCTCCACAACATTGTCTGCAAGACTATCTCTATAACAGTGTCGGTAGGACCTCCACAACATTGTCTGCAAGACTATCCCTATAACAGTGTCGGAAGGACCTCCACAGCATTGCCTGTAAGACTATCCCTATAACAGTGTCGGTAGGACCTCCACAACATTGTCTCCAAGACTATCCCTATAACAGTGCCGGTAGGACCTCCACAACATTGTCTGCAAGACTATCCCTATAACAGTGTCGGTAGGACCTCCACAACATTGTCTGCAAGACTATCCCTATAACAGTGCCAGTAGGACCTCCACAACATTGCCTGCAAGACTATCCCTATAACAGTGCCGGTAGGACCTCCACAACATTGTCTGCAAGACTATCCCTATAACAGTGTCGGTAGGACCTCCACAACATTGTCTGCAAGACTATCCCTATAACAGTGCCGGTAGGACCTCCACAACATTGTCTGCAAGACTATTCCTATAACAGTGCCGGTAGGACCTCCACAACATTGCCTGCAAGTCTATCCCTATAACAGTTCCGGAAGGACCTCCATAACATTGCCTGCAAGACTATTCCTATAACAGTGCCAGTAGGACCTCCACAACATTGCCTGCAAGACTATTCCTATAACAGTGCCGGTAGGACCTCCATAACATTGCCTGCAAGACTATCCCTATAACAGTGCCGGTAGGACCTCCACAGCATTGCCTGTAAGACTATCCCTATAACAGTGCCAGTAGGACCTCCACAACATTGTCTGCAAGACTATCCCTATAACAGTGTCGGTAGGACCTCCACAACATTGTCTGCAAGACTATCCCTATAACAGTGTCGGTAGGACCTCCACAACATTGTCTGCAAGACTATCCCTATAACAGTGTCGGAAGGACCTCCACAACATTGCCTGCAAGACTATCCCTATAAAAGTGTCGGTAGGACCTCCACAACATTGTCTGCAAGACTATCCCTATAACAGTGCCGGTAGGACCTCCACAACATTGTCTGCAAGACTATCCCTATAACAGTGTCGGTAGGACCTCCACAACATTGTCTGCAAGACTATCTCTATAACAGTGTCGGTAGGACCTCCATAACATTGTCTGCAAGACTATCCCTATAACAGTGCCGGTAGGACCTCCACAACATTGTCTGCAAGACTATCCCTATAACAGTGCCAGTAGGACCTCCACAACATTGCCTGCAAGACTATCCCTATAACAGTGACGGTAGGACCTCCACAACATTGCCTGCAAGTCTATCCCTATAACAGTTCCGGAAGGACCTCCATAACATTGCCTGCAAGACTATTCCTATAACAGTGCCAGTAGGACCTCCACAACATTGCCTGCAAGACTATTCCTATAACAGTGCCGGTAGGACCTCCATAACATTGCCTGCAAGACTATCCCTATAACAGTGCCGGTAGGACCTCCACAGCATTGCCTGTAAGACTATCCCTATAACAGTGCCAGTAGGACCTCCACAACATTGTCTGCAAGACTATCCCTATAACAGTGTTGGTAGGACCTCCACAACATTGTCTGCAAGACTATCCCTATAACAGTGTCGGAAGGACCTCCACAACATTGTCTGCAAGACTATCCCTATAACAGTGCCAGTAGGACCTCCACAACATTGCCTGCAAGACTATCCCTATAACAGTGTCGGTAGGACCTCCACAACATTGCCTGCAAGACTATCCCTATAACAGTGCCGGTAGGACCTCTACAACATTGTCTGCAAGACTATCCCTATAACAGTGTCGGTAGGACCTCCACAACATTGCCTGCAAGACTATCCCTATAACAGTGCCAGTACCACCTCCATTACATTGATATCCATATAACCTCTATAACAGTGCCAGTAGGCCCTCCATAACTTTGGCAGCCTCAACGCTTCTATAACAGTCCCAGTTCAGGGTAAGTTCACATGGAGTTTTTTTGATGGCAGATTTTTGAGGCAGAATCCGCCTCCCAACTCTCCCATTCACTTCAATGGGGTCAGGGGCAAATTTTTTTTTCTTTAGCAGATTTTTCATGCGCTATCTTCAGGAGGATTCTGCCTCGCAAACCTCATTGAAATGCATAGAAGGCAGAAAAAACACTGGTGTTTTGCACTAGTTTTTGGAGTGTTTTTTTTTTTTTTTTGCAAAAACTGGTTCAAAAACTGCTAGCGCTTTTCTCTGCCTCCCATTTAGGGGTTTGCAAGGCAGAATCCAAAGACAGGTCATGAAAACTTTTTTCCCCTCTAGCTGAAAAAAAATTCGACTCCCAATACAATGAATGGGAGGCGTTTTTTGAGGCAGATTCTGTCTCAAAAATCCGACTCCAAAAAACTCTGTGTGAACTACTCCCTACAGTGTCCCCATAACATTGCCTGCAAGACTATCCCTATTACTCGCAGTTAGCACCTCCATAACATTGTCAGCCCCATCACCTCTATGAGCGGCAGTCACTCCGTATACATATATCTCTATGATCAGGACGGTAAAGAGTGTGCTCGCCCCCTATCAGCAGGATGATAGGACGGCATTGTGATGGGGCCCCACCCCAGGAACCAGCTCCAGCCCTGAGATCAGTATAACGTACAAGTCTCATGTTACTGAATGTAAGGACATTACATCTGAGCGCCGGCGCTGCTTCTCCCCCCCTCGTAGGAGCCGCCATTGAATCTACTTTGTGGTTTTAGAAAGGCTACAATTAGCTTCATTGATGTGAGCGGCAGATGGAACATCGCCACACTTCACCGTGCAAAAAATGTACGAGAGCCATCGTCTTACAGCGGAGGAGGAGGAATCGCACAGCGTTTAGCTTTTCTTTATATGATTAACTCAGATCAAGATGTAAATGCTCAGCCGCTCGAGAGCCGCTTCTATCTGCCGAGGGTTATTTCCTAATTTCACATGCCTGTGCCATATCCAGCAGTAGATACATGAGTGTAGATACACGGACGTGAGGGCTTACTGTATAAAGGAGCGTAAAACGTAGCAGCCAATCAGAAACTATTTGGCGACTACGCAAGTATACAGTAAAGCCGTGATGGCTGCCATAATGGGGCCACCTTTTAGTAGCCCTATGATGGCTCCAAAATCCAGACCCGCTCCGTCCCCTCATAGTTCAACAGAACTGATTAGATCACCATAGAGCTAGAGATGGGTGGATCCCGCGTGATTTGTTTCACGGATATTCACAAGGATCGTCCACGGGTTTTGTTTGTGCTATTATTATAGTCTGGATTGCTTCAGACCCCAGGAGAGGTGACAAAAATAATAAACCCTGATACTCACCTGCCCTCCCCTCTCCTGGGTTCCCTTGTGGCATTTGGCGCTCCTTCAGGTCCTCTCTGATCATCTCCTGGTCTACCGGGTGACATCACAGGCCTCGGGAGACAGCCTTGGCCTATGATTGGGCCTTAGTGATCACATGGGGCTGATGTCATTGCACTGTAGTCCAAGTGTCATGATTTTGGTGTGTCAGATGTCACCGCTGAGGCCCAACCATAGGCCTCAGCAGTCCTCTGAGGCCCATGACATCACTTAGGAGACCGGAAGAGGCCAGAAGACAACTGAAAAAGACCGCAGTGGGGCCTGGAGAGGTGAAGGTGAGTATGTGTTTATTATGTTCCCATACCTCCCCTGGGCCACCTGAAGAGACCCCAGGGTCTAATAGTAATTTGTGGATGTGAACCCCAAAAGATTCAGACTCAAACATGGATTTTTGGAAAATCCATATTGAATCCAGCTTGTCCCAAACCAGTTCGCTCATCTCTACATAGAACCCTACGGTGATCTAAGTACATGGGAACCGCGGGGACGGGGCCTCGGGTATTTTATATGGATGTTGAAATGCAGTTTGACGTCTGTTTAAATGGGACCCACGATTATATCACCTATGTATGTATATATATATATATATATATATATATATATATAAACACATTATACTTTCCAACTCCCTCCTGGACTCCAGAAACAGCAGGTAAATATAATTCTAAGTGATTTAGTCACTTTATTTGCCAGCTATGTCCAAAAAAGCTGCAACGTCACAAAAAAGGGGGATCAGCAATGCCCAGAAAGGAGCAAGCCGATGTCCAGAAGGGGTGAGGCCAAACCCACAGAGGGTGTGCCCAAAAAATTTTCCGAGCACGTTGTGCAAGGAAATCTTGGCAAGTGGGGTATGCAGTAGTATCGAGAATGTATTTGTACTGTAGAATATGACTGAGATATTGTGGTCAGACAATTTCCATCGGAATTTCTAAGGAACCATAGCAAAGCTCCGGCAGGGCCCCGTCTCCTCTGAGAGCTCCTTTCACATGGACTTCACCTTTATTAAAGTGACCTGGTCAATGTGACAGCAGTGGACTAGTTGGCTCATTGTTGTCATTGGTGCGGAGGATCCACCAATGTCCGGATATATCGGACGGTTATGTGCAGTCTCACCGTTCAGCTTTTCTCACCACAGAATATTATTCCCATTAAATATAGAAAGTGATACCGGGAGGTATGAAAGAGATAACATGGAGGAGGCGTCTCATGAAAGCTGCCTCAGAACAAAGTTATTGTGAAAGCTCCGACTGTTGTCATAGTAATCGTGGCCGGACAATGGAGCTCGTATCTTGTCTCCTCACAAATATACACCGCATGATTTATTGGGCGATATATCAGATGCATTAGTTAAAATATACAGTATCTATCTATCTATCTATCTATCTATCTATCTCATATCTATCTATCTATCTATCTATCTCATATCTATCTATCTATCTATCTATCTATCTATCTATCTATCTACATATCTATCTATCTATCTATCTATCTATCTATCTCATCTATCTATCTATCTATCTATCTATCTCATATCTATCTATCTATCTATCTATCTATCTATCTCTCATATGTATCTATCTATCTATCTATCTATCTATCTATCTATCTATCTATCTATCTATCTATCTATCTATCTATCTATCTCATACTATCTATCTATCTATCTATCTATCTATCTATCTATCTACCATCTATATCTTTCTTTCTCTCTCTCTCTATGTACCTATCTATTATCATCCTTCCTTCCTTTCTTTTTTAACTTCTTTCTTTACTCTTTTCTTTCCTTCCTTTTATTCTTTCCTCTTTTAGCTATGTATCTAGGTGTGTATTCATCTACCTATTGATCTGTCTATCTATCTATCTATCTATCTATCTTTATCTTCTTCTTCCATCTTTCTAATATCTATCTGATTTCTTTCATCCTTCTTTTGTTCATCTATCTATCTATCTATCTATCTATCTATCTATCTATCTATCTATCTAAGTCTTATTTCCTCCTTTCCTTTCTTCTTTTTTCCTTCCTCTTTTTCTTTCCTTCATTCCTTTTTCTTCTATCTTTGTATCTATCTATCTATCTATCTATCTATCTCATCATCTATCTATCTATCTATCTATCTATCTATCTATCTATCTATATCACATTTCTTCCTTTCTTCCTTTTTCCCTTCCTTTATTTATTTCCTTCTTCTTCTATTTTTATATCTAGGTGTGTATTCGTCTATCTATCTATCTATCTATCTATCTATCTATCTATCTATCTATCTAATACCTATTTCCTTTCTTCCTTCCCATAATTGTCCATATAGAGTACATGAATGGTCCAGCCTTGACATATTTAGAGCTGCGACTACTCTGTATCTGTGAGCCCAAGCCCTCGATTAGGAATCCCCCTCTATAAAGCAGGATATATGAACAGGGGATCAATGGCCACGATTTTAGTTTCCTCAGCTGCTGTGCTCAGGTGACCACCTGGATATATTTTGTATGGATAAGTTAGAGCCACTTACATATCCTTATTTAGAATGTGAAGTGGCGCCCCCAGTTAGATATTATTGTGACCTTTTCATTAGTTTTAGTGACAGTTTCCTTTAGTAATGAAATCCAGTTCTGATCGCCTTATGATTATTGGGTTACTAAAATATAATGGCCGCACTAAAGTCGCCATATACTATGATACGGCCTGAAGAGGGGACCTAAAATGTTCTCTCTTCTGCCAACAATAGCAGTGAAATTTTGACAAGACCCAAAATCTTGAAGTGTGCGCTTGTAGAGCGGTCTAATCTTGTTTTTGCACATTACAGAACCAATGACTGCTTTGTGAGTGCTGACCACTAGGCACACGAGAATGTCAGTCAGACCTTGACAGCGGCTGGCGGGGAGCCAGCGCTCCCTCCATGAAAACGTATTACAAAAAAAATATGGAGAACTATTTTTTTTTCTAAGCTTGTAGCAAATGTTGAAAAGCAGCTGGGAAGACAACAGTGTATCCGACTCCTGTGGGTCTTACAAGAAGCGTAGCCGAGCCGGGGAGATAACTGCTAGGTTGCCTGTAGCTGTGTTATTCACAAAATCTGAGCATGGCATGGAGGGAAAGTGACAACGGGAAGGCGAATCCGACATATTTCTCTAGTGCATTAGGACTTCTTGTAAATCCCTAACAATCAATGTTATGACTATATTCATTAGATACTTTTAAAGGGGTTTCCCAGGAAAGCAAGTTATCCCGTATGCATAGCATAGAGTATAACTTCCAAATCATCACGCGTAGTGCTCCATTCATTTCAATGGGAGCGCCGGAGATAGCCAAGCACTGTACTTCATATATCTCCGGCACTTCCTTTGCCTGACTGTTGCTCCATTCCATATGTCTCTTGTTCTTCTGATCAGTGGGGGGTTTGAGTGGTTGGATCCCCACTGATCGGCAAGTTATCCCCTATTCTATGGACACGAACTGCAAAGATCACTGAAAATTTTTAAAATATTTTAAAGAGATATTTCACCAACTTTAACTCTTTGTATCTTTTAATAGGTACCGCTTCACTGATTCCGGTGCAGCTGGAATTATTTTTCTAGCCCCCGCCGTTCCTGAGCAATCAGTGTTGTAAATTTCAACATCCAAGATGCTCCCTACTGAAAGGTGGGTGGTACCAAGCTGTCTGCTCTATCCAGGACTGCCCACCTGACAGTAGGGAGCCTAGTTACCCTGTTAGGTGCTGAAACTTACAGCACCCATTGCTCAGGAATGGTGGGGGCTAGAGAAAAAACTCCAACTGCGCTGGAATCAGTGGAGTGGAGACCTTTGAAGAATGTAAAGAGTTGGAGCTGGTGGATCTGACGAAAGGTTCTCTTTAAAGGAGTTTCTAGTGTAGACATTTATGGCACATCCACAGGACCCTCACCTATCTTCAGCTAAGGGATTTCCGGCCCCGATCCTGTCTGTTGAGAACCCTGCTGGCCAACACATTCAGGCAAAGAATAAATGGACTAGTGGCCACATATGTTTGTGGCTCTTGCCATTGACTTTTATGGTTACATAAACAGATGAGTAAAGGACTTTGCTATGTTTAGAACCCCCATGGATGTGAGAAAACCACATGGACGGGATGACCACCTTGCCAGGTGGAATGAGGGTTGGGGACCCTTATTCTGTATATAGGGGCTAGTTTCAAAAGTCCTATGCCATAAATGTCTAAGTTGGAAATACCCCTTTAAGACTGGAAGCCATGGACCAATCTAAATCCACAAGGGCTGACCATTATCATGGCCTGTGCGAGCATTCCTTGCCCTGACATTATAAAAAAAATCATATACTTTGACTTAGCACTAGTTTTCATAAGTCATACAGTATATGTCCTCTAACTATAGGTTGTAACGGTATGGTTTCTACATTGTAGCAACATGTGGCTGCTATCTGAGCTGCAGTATAAGACAGAGCCACATTTGTATGGGCAGGTACTGCAGTAAGGCAGTCGTATCAAGGTCTCTTTATTCCGCTGAGGTATATATCAGTGGAGGTCATTGGTAGTATCCCCCGCCAATCACACATTGATGACATCTATGGCAGTTATTTGGCACTAGGTGGTAGTACAGTCATATGAAAAAGTTTGGGCACCCCTATTAATCTGAATCATTTTTAGTTCTAAATATTTGGGTGTTTGCAACAGCCATTTCAATTTGATATATCTAATAACTGATGGACACAGTAATATTTCAGGATTGAATGAGGTTTATTGTACTAACAGAAATGTGCAATATGCATTAAACCAAAATTTAACCGGTGTAAAAATTTGGGTACCCTTATCATTTTATTGATTTGAATACTCCTAACTACTTTTACTGACTTACTGAAGCACAAAATTGGTTTTGTAACCTCACTGAGCTTTGAACTTCATAGCCAGGTGTATCCAATCATGAGAAAGGTATTTAGGTGGCCAATTGCAAGTTGTTCTCCTATTTGAATCTCCTCTGAAGAGTGGCATCATGGGCTCCTCAAAACAACTCTCAAATGATCTGAAAACAAAGATTGTTCAACATAGTTGTTCAGGGGAAGGATACAAAAGTTGTCTCAGAGATTTAACCTGTCAGTTTCCACTGTGAGGAACATAGTAAGGAATGGAAGACCACAGGGACAGTTCTTGTTAAGCCCAGAAGTGGCAGGCCAAGAAAAATATCAGAAGGCAGAGAGAAGAATGGTGGAACAGTCAAGGACAATCCACAGACCACCTCCAAAGAGCTGCAGCATCATCTTGCTGCAGATGGTGTCACTGTGCATCGGTCAACAATACAGCACACTTTGCACAAGGAGAGCTGTATGGGGGTGATGCGAAAACCGTTTCTGAAAGCACGCCACAAACAGAGTCGCCTGGGTATGCAAAAGCACATTTGGACAAGCCAGCTTCATTTTGGAAGAGGTCCTGTGGACTGATGACAAAGACTGAGTTGTTTGGTCATACAAAAGGCGTTATGCATGGCGTCAAAAAACACAGCATTCCAAGAAAAACACTTGCTACCCACTGTAAATTTGGTGGAGGTTCCATCATGCTTTGGGGCTGTGTGGCCAATGCCGGCACCGGGATCTTGTTAAGTTGAGGGTCGCATGGATTCAACTCAGTATCAGCAGATTCTTGAGAATAATGTACAGAATCAGTGACGTTTGAGTTCGCCGGGGATGGATATTTCAGCAAGACAATGATCCAAATCTACTCAGGCATTCATGCAGAGGAACAATTACAATGTTCTGGAATGGCCATCCCAGTCCCCAGACCTGAATATCATTGAACATCTGTGGGATAATTTGAAGCGGGCTGTCCATGCTCGGCGACCATCAAACTTAACTGAACTGGAATTGTTTTGTAAAGAGGAATGGTCAAAAATACCTTCATCCAGGATCCAGGAACTGATTAAAAGCTACAGGAAGCGACTAGAGGCTGTTATTTTTGCAAAAGGAGGATCTACTAAATATTAATGTCACTTTTCTGTTGAGGTGCCCATACTTTTGCATCGGTCAAATTTTGGTTTAATGCATATTGCACATTTTCTGTTAGTACAATAAACCTCATTTCAATCCTGAAATATTACTGTGTCCATCAGTTATTAGATATATCAAATTGAAATGGCTGTTGCAAACACCCAAATATTTAGAACTAAAAATGATTAAGATTAATAGGGGTGCCCAAACTTTTTCATATGACTGTATATGGTAGCATTACATGGTATGAGTACTCTATGGCAGTTATATGGTACTATATGGTAATATTAGAATATGTGAGCCCTCTATGGCAGTTATTATGACATTATTTGGTGCTTTTACAGACCTTGCCATGGTTCTTCCTCTTGCAGATATTATTCAGACAGGCTCCTCTATACTATATATATATATATATATATATATATATATATATATATATATATCATATATAGTGGGTAACTCTGGTTTCCATTAGACATGTCATGGTCAGCAATGACGCTTAAATATTTATTTCTGGATTTCCTATCCATTGACCTGGGGTCAGAGCAGAACCAATGCAAGGTCATGAATTTTTTATATCATATTTTTATTGAGCTTGGCTTTTGATGACATCTCCGCACAACAATATGGAAGATTTCCCGGCTGATGGTACAGGAGGAGATGCCTCAGTTAAAGTGATAGTATATTGAAAGTCTAGGTTATGTATATACAATGGGCAGTGAAATACAATCCAGTTGTGTTTGCAGCAAAGCATTTTAGATTGGGGATAGGCAGATTAGTGCGCCTGTACAGACCTGGTTTTTTGACCCCTCACCTGTTCAGTATTCACATTTACCAAGGTGTCGGCATATAGGATTCTATACTGCCCCGTGAGGGAAACCCAGCACTCTGCGGTCACTGGGGGATCACCCATCTATTTAAAGATTTCAATTCAATTTCTTAACAGGTCTGTTCCAGGTCTTAAACCCAAGACCATTGGTATGGGAGGCAGACACCCTAGGAGCTGAGCCACAGACTCAACAATACTCAATGAGAGGATTTTCTCTGGCTAAGACCCTCAACAGTATATTTCTTTTTTTATGGATAATGTACTGGTATATAGAAATATATCTCTCTATGTAAGTACATTGAAGTACATTGAAGTTGATGTCAACTGTGGAGATGTATCTTTATATACCTGTATATTATGCATATAATGAAGAGATATACTATGAAGGCCTCTCCCCGGTTGACGTCCTTGCCTCTAGTGGATTGATAGTACCATAGAATGCCAAAAGAGGTAAATGGTGAAGGGGCACCAATCACCGCTGAAAAAGGAACAGCCCCTGGATATTGGGGAAGAACAGAATGAAGGGCATCAAACCTATTTTCATTGGGCCATTTTGGCACTCTGATGAAAGATTTTGTGAGTGGACCCCCAACATTGAATAAACTAGTACCCCAAAATAAACAGACCTAACACCAGACACTGTAAACAAATACAGACTCCAGACAAGACCTAAGTACAGACCCCCAGTCAACATCCCAACATTTCCTGCAGGTCCCTTACATAGCAGTTCCACCTGCTCACACGTATTCTCTTGCTCCAGAACCTGCACGGATTTGGTCATGTGACCTTTCTATGCAGGTTCTTCATCCTTAACAAGAGCGGCAGAGGAGATGGAGAAGCTTTGCTGGCACGCTCTCTGTTTTGCTTCTGCCTTGCTACTTATGTCCAGTCCCCCTTCCCCGGTTTTCCTAAGAAGTCTGGTGGGGGCAGCGGAGGTGTTAGATAAAATAATGCTACTCATAGTTTCCACCTTCTGATGATGCCCAGTCGATAATGCTGCGGCCACCGGGGCATGCGGCACGTGCACTATTATTTGCCATATGGCTAAAGTGGTCATGGAAACAGATCCAAAGCATAAACTGTAACATAAACGGCGGCATTATATCCTGTGCATATTATTAGATTATTATAATCTATATTATTTTACATTCTTTATTCTAGGATATTATATCACATTTAATTCTTAGTTATTTTTGCATATTCCCTACGCAGCACTCACTGTATCATTTTGGATTTCTCCTTTAAGTCTATTATTTTTATATCTATGATAAGTTAAATAAAAAAAATTGTCATAATATTTCTTAATGTGCTCCCACCACCCTACGTAAATGCGCCCCTCCCCCGCTGCTAATATAAAGCCCCATTGTTCGTGCGTTCTCCTATTTAAACACATTTAACCTATAGATGAAGATAATTGCTGTGAATGGTATAGCGCTCCTTATTGTGGAAACCTCCCAGGCTTTATTCATGGAACAAAAACGGTAGTTTCTATACAAAATGACGAGAAAAAAAAACTGTATAGAAGGAAATGAGAAATTAATTTGGCGCCGTGGAATGTGCGTACGTACATAAAAGTGTCAGGCTAATTATACAGACAATGACAAAACCCAGAATCAATTACTGATGGCTTCACCTTTCACAACGTCTCATTCCCCATCTCCGGATCTCTTACACTACGTTGTATGTTATACCTGCAGGATGATATCGATTATTCACTAAGTGCTTCTTATTACTCTAACAATGCAGGATTCATGCTTGGTTGGCCTAAACTCCATGATTATGACACATTTGTTTACATTTCTGGTATGTTCTTACTAAATCCATTGTCCATCTATATGTATCCATCCTTACATATCCCCAGATCACAAGGTCAAGCGATGACCGGCTTTTAAAAACAACATGATTTTACAATACTCTGTCACAGGATGTTTATCCTACATGTGTCTATGGGTGGCCACCCAGTGGTTGTGTTGTGAACTGCATCCGGTCAAAGTTTTTGCTGACATGTTACGATATTGTATGTTGGAGTCTTTAAACACTTTATACGTCCGGGCGGTCCACTTTTAACCCTGCAAGAACGTATATATATATATATATATATATATAAAAAGCAGGTAGCTGACTGTTACTACACTGGAACTTTCAATAGGGAAGGCAAGGACAGTTTATTACCCCTGCCTTCCAATCGCTGTGTACATGGCTATCAGACGCCATGATTCTGACCCTACATGAGTGGCTTGGTCCAGATCAGCTCTGCAGTAAGTAATAGAAGACTAATGTATCAGACCCCACCGATCTGATACTGATATCCTTCCAATATGGGCTCTCACATGTGTTTGCTTAGGGTTGTCTAAGTTGTACGCCGTGATCTGGTCCAGTTGCCTCCATTTATAAATGTGTGCCAAGTGTAGCCCCAATTTATTTGGCATATTATCCTATTCTCATGATGATGATTTCTCAGCATTTCAATATGGAAATGTTTCTAAAATGAATCTTACGTTTTTGCCGCTGTAATTTTTTCTGAAATCCCAATGTCAGGCATGGCCGGGTATGATGAATGCTAAGTACTGCGACCAAATAAAGATAGGTGATGCTTTATTAGAGATCAGCTGAGAAAAACGGATCTGAAAAATGTAAAACTATTAAATATCATTATCTCCGGAGAACACATCCCCACAAGTGTAAGGTTTCCTTCTACATCTATATTTTAAAAGGTCCAGTTTTCCATAAATGTTTTTTTTTATATCACAGAAATATATTGTTTGGAAAAGTCTGTTACAGTAAAGGGGGTGTCCGACTGTGCCCCAACTTCTAGGCCATCTGTAATACCTGCAGTAACTGATTGACGGATGTATGCTCTCGTGACCAAATATGCTAAATATTTTTTATATTTGAACTCCTTTTGGTATATTAATTTTAGCAAGGACAATCCAAAAATTTAAACAAATCACCGGAAAATACTGATAAACAAATAATGTTTCTACTCCAGAGCTGCACTCACTATTCTGCTGGTACAGTCACTGTGTACATACATTACATTACTTATCCTGTACTGATGCTAAGTTACATCCTGTATTATACTCCAGAGCTGCACTCACTATTCTGCTGGTACAGTCACTGTGTACATACATTACATTACTTATCCTGTACTGATCCTAAGTTACAACCTGTATTATACTCCAGAGCTGCACTCACTATTCTGCTGGTACAGTCACTGTGTACATACATTACATTACTTATCCTGTACTGATCCTAAGTTACATCCTGTATTATACTCCAGAGCTGCACTCACTATTCTGCTGGTACAGTCACTGTGTACATACATTACATTACTTATCCTATACTGATCCTGAGTTACATCCTGTTTTATACTCCAGAGCTGCGCTCACTATTCTGCTGGTACAGTCACTGTGTACATACATTCCATTACTTACCCTGTACTGATCCTGAGTTACATCCTGTATTATACTCCAGAGCTGCACTCACTATACTGCTGGTACAGTCACTGTGTACATACATTACATTACTTATCCTGTACTGATCCTGAGTTACATCCTGTATTATACTCCAGAGCTGCACTCACTATTCTGCTGGTACAGTCACTGTGTACATACATTACGTTACTTATCCTGTACTGATCCTGAGTTACATCCTGTATTATACTCCAGATCTGCGCTCACTATTCTGCGGGTGCAGTCACTGTGTACATACATTACATTACTTATCCTGTACTGATCCTGAGTTACATCCTGTATTATACTCCAGAGCTGCGCTCACTATTCTGCTGGTGCAGTCACTGTGTACATACATTACATGACTTATCCTGTACTAATCCTGAGTTACATCCTGTATTATACTCGAGAGCTGCACTCACTATTCTGCTGGTGCAGTCGCTGTGTACATACATTACATTACTTATCCTGTACTGATCCTAAGTTACATCCTGTATTATACTGCAGAGCTGCGTTCACTATTCTGCTGGTACAGTCACTGTGTACATACATTACATGACTTATCCTGTACTAATCCTGAGTTACATCCTGTATTATACTCGAGAGCTGCACTCACTATTCTGCTGGTGCAGTCGCTGTGTACATACATTACATTACTTATCCTGTACTGATCCTGAGTTACATTCTGTATTATACTCCAGAGCCGTGCTCACTATTCTGCTGGTGCAGTCACTGTGTACATACATTACATTACTTATCCTGTACTGATCCTGAGTTACATCCTGTATTATACTCCAGAGCTGCGCTCACTATTCTGCTGGTACAGTCACTGTGTACATACATTACATTACTTATCCTGTACTGATCCTGAGTTATATCCTGTATTATACTCCACAGCTGCACTCACTATTCTGCTGGTGCAGTCACTGTGTACATACATTACATTACATATCCTGTACTGATCCTGAGTAACATCCTGTATTATACTCCAGAGCTGCGCTCACTATTCTGCTGGTGCAGTCACTGTGTACATACATTACATTACATATCCTGTACTGATCCTGAGTTACATCCTGTATTATACTCCAGAGCTGCGCTCACTATTCTGCTGGTGCAGTCACTGTGTACATACATTACATTACTTATCCTGTACTGATCCTGAGTTACATCCTGTATTATACTCCAGAGCTGCACTCACTATTCTGCTGGTACAGTCACTGTGTACATACATTACGTTACTTATCCTATACTGATCCTGAGTTACATCCTGTATTATACTCCAGAGCTGCACTCACTATTCTGTGGGTGCAGTCACTGTGTACATACATTACATTACTTATCCTGTACTGATCCTGAGTTACATCCTGTATTATACTCCAGAGCTGCGCTCACTATTCTGCTGGTAGAGTCACTGTATACTCCTAGATAGCGACCAGTGATGTCATTCACATATGTCCCCAGTTCTTTGCCAGCGACCACTTTGTCTTAGCAGTTACCTTGTATGTGATCCTCTTTGCTTCTGGCATGGCAAGTCCCAGCATGGAAGGGTAAGGGGGCCTGGATTCTACAATGGAGCATCGAGGATACTTTTTTTTTTTCTTTTTACGTTTATTCTAAATCTCAGACAACCCCTTTAAAGTTTGAGAATTTTCTGGAGCGGAGGAGGCCACCAACATTACAGGTACCTTTTAAAGAGGTCACGAGTACAAATCAAGGTTTTCTACCACCAACACTTAGGAAGGTTCTCTTGGCATCGATCATTGATTGTGACTACAGCGGTGAAGGACGGTTCTATTATCATCAGCTCATTATTAGTTAGATTTCTCGTTCACAGCCCATTAATTAAATAATTCTGTAGTTTTTAGTTACGTCTCATCTGTATGCCGGAGCAACGCGCTCTTGTTTCCGAGGTGGCAGATGGTTGAAATTTACATTTTCTCTTGTCATTGTGTGATTTTTTTTTTGCATTTTATAAAAAATGATGACTTGACGCAGGTAGATCTTTTATCAGCGATGCGGAACCGTCCTGTAAATGTGCACTTACATACACTCCAATTAAAGGGCCATTAAAAATAACTGTACAATCTGTCACATGTCGGAACACAGAGCTGGTAATAATAGAAGGTGATCAGAGCTGGATGCTGAGTATGTGAGAAAAAGTTGCAGTCAAAGTCTTCTTTATGGTAGGCAGCCATATTGGCAATGCCTTGCATGTGGGAAACGATAAAACTACAACTTTACTAAAAGTCAAAGAACCAAAGAAAAAACATGAGCCACAAAACAAAAAAAATATGTTAAAACAACATTGTTACAAAATCAGGCAATACCTTTTAGAGGCTAACTGAGTATATTTGATAGTGAGCTTTCGGGAGTACTAGCTCTCTTCTTCAGACATTGTGTTATACAAGAAATTGAAAATTCACACACTCTTTATACACACACAAGACATGGAACTTCAAAGGATCTTAGAATAACAAAATGCAATATAAGTAGAGAAGTTATTTACAACAGGTCAAGAAATAAACAATCTGGAAAACTTCGGCGTGACGGAGGGATCAGTAATTCTTGCTGTTATCTGTTTGCTATCAGGTGGTGATTTGTGAGCCTCACAGTTCATACATAGTGTGACATGAATATTAAATCCAAATTGCAGAATTTGAAATTTTTGCATTAATTTATATTCCCATTCCTTTCTCTCCCTCTGCGTCTTAAAATGTCCCATTAAAACCACAACCCGCAAATCTTCAATAGAGTGGTCTTCTCCGGAGAAATGTGCGGCCACTGGGAGATCTGTTCTGCTGTTATTAATGGTGGATCTGTGTGAGTTCATGCGCTGACTGAGTCTCTGCCCTGTTTCCCCCACATAGAGGCCTGTGGTGGGACATTGCACACACATTATGAGATACACCACATTGGAAGACCTGCAGGAAAATGTCCCCCTAATTCTGTGCACCTGTTGTGACTGTGGGATAGGTACACTGTCAGCGGTGTGGATGTGCTTGCAGGTCATGCACCTTTTATGTAGGCAAGGTGAGGTGCCATTTTCAGTTGGGGCCTTCAGGGCACTCCGGACGATAATGCGCCTCAGGTTTGGTGGTTGTCGAAAGGAAAGAAGAGGGGGGACTGGAAATATGTCCTTGAGTCTGTTGTCCCTATGTAGCACAGGTTGGAGCTCCTTGGCAATCCTTCGTAGGATCTCCAGCTGTGGGTTGTAGGTGACAACTAGGGGCACTCGGGCATCTTTCTGGGTCTCTCTATATGTGAGCAGACTGTCTCTGGTAATGGCTGTCGCTTTGTTTAATTGGTTGTCCGTCACTTTTGGTTTGTATCCCAATCGGAGAAATTTCATCCTCAGATCCAGGAGGTGCTTGTCCAGGTCTGTTTTGTCGGAGCAAATACGATTGTATCGTATAGCCTGGCTGTAGATAATAGATTTTCTTGTGTGCTTGGGGTGGAAGCTGTCGTTTCTCAGGTAGGCCGTTCTGTCTGTGGGTTTGTGGTATATTGATGTGAGTAGCCGGTGGTCTTTAATGTATATTGTGGTGTCCAGAAAGTGGATTTCACTCTCTGAATAGCTAAGTTTAAGGTTGATGGTCGGGTGAAAGTCATTGAAGTCATTATGGAATTGAAGTAGGGCCTCCTCACCTGCAGTCCAGATGACAAGGATATCATCGATATAACGGAGGTAAATCATAGGTTTGGTGGTGCATGTTGATAAATATGCTCCTTCCAGTTCTGCCATAAAGAGATTTGCATATTGGGGTGCACATCTGGTCCCCATTGAAGTTCCCATTCGCTGTAGATATAGATCCTCTCCAAAAGTAAAATGGTTGTGGCTAAGGATGAATTGTATGAGCTGCGTTCCTGGTTCTGTTGGGAGGTTTTGTTTTTCCAGGTGTCCCCGTCATGCTGCAACTCCATCCTTGTGGGGAATGTTGGTATACAGGGATTCCACATCCATGGTGGCCAAAATGGTACCCTCAGGTAGTGGGTTCAGGGCATTCAGTTTGTTAAGAAGGTCAGTGGTGTCCTGGATATAGCTTGGAGTATCCTTGACAAGGGGTTTTAGGAGATTTTCCACCCAACCCGAGATGTTTTCCGTCAGTGTCCCAATGCCAGAAATGATAGGCCTCCCAGTGTTGCCATCTTTGTGTATCTTTGGGAGCATATAGAAGCAGCCCGGTCTGGGATCCTCTGGGATAAGCCCTTTTACCTGATTCTGGAGCTGGATTGGAAACTTCTTGATCATATCCTTTAGTTGTTTCATATAGGCCTCTGTGGGATCACTTTCAAGTTTTGAGTAATGGATGGGATTTGACAGTTGCCTCTTAGCTTCCTGGATACCGCCACAACAGGTGCACAGAATTAGGGGGACATTTTCCTGCAGGTCATCCAATGTGGTGTACCTCATAATGTGTGTGCAATGTCCCACCACAGGCCTCTATGTGGAGGAAACAGGGCAGAGACTTAGTCAGTGCATGAACTCACACAGATCCACCATTAATAACAGCAGAACAGATCTCCCAGTGGCCGCACATTTCTCTGGAGAAGACCACTCTATTGAAGATTTGCGGGTTGTGGTTTTAATTGGACATTTTAAGATGCAGAGGGAGAGAAAAGAATGGGAATATAAATTAATGCAAAAATTTCAAACTCTGCAATTTGAACTTAATATTCATCCCAGTTTCATGTCACACTATGTATGACCTGTGAGGGTCACAAATCACCTCCTGATAGCAAACAGATAACAGTAAGTAATAATATAGTAATAATATAATACATATACATTATATAATACATAACATATATACATAATATAATACATAATAAATATACATAATATAATACACAATACATATACATATTATAATACATAATACATATACATATTATAATACATAAGACATATAAATAAAATAATACATAATATATATACATAAAATAATACATAATATAATACATATACATAATACAATACATAATACTTATGCATAATATAATACATAACACATATACATAATATATACAAGGTATGTCTATTAATAATATAGATATACAAATCTCATATTTGCCAGATATAAGTAACTATATGCTCCCCTACGAGTCACTAGCCAGCATTATGATAATTGACACAAACATCAAATACACATAGCCATGTATAGAGAGTCTATCTGGATCAGAGAGAACAACACCCGGCGCACGTTTCTGATGCGCCTTTGTCAGGAGTACTGATATTGTCTCTGTGAGGACATGACACCCAGTCTTTTATATTGTCTGATTTTGTAACTCTGTTGTTTTAGCATAAAAACACATTTTTATTGGGGCTCACATTTTTTTTCCGATTGTTTGGTATTTGATATATAAAGATGCCAACACGCATGTGTTGAGGGGTATGACTATTTTTTTGGAATATTGAGGCTCTGAATACGGCTGGCAATACCTTACAGCGTCTTATTATAAACCACAGTGTTATGTTTTTGATATTTACTAAAAGTCATAACGGCAGACAATATGGCAAGAAACCACCACAACAACTGCAAGATGGCCGATACAGCCTTATAGAAATTGTAAATGTTCTACTATATTTTTACACTAACAGCAAGCAGAGCTCTGGAAATTGATGTAGTATCTAAAACACTAATACTAGAGAATTTAAGAAGCCTTCATTATCAATAATGAACACAGTGATGTCACAGTACAGGGATAATACACACAGTGATGTCACAATACAGGGATAATACACACAGTGATGTCACAGTACATGATAATACACACAGTGATGTCACAGTACAGGTTAATACACACAGTGATGTCACAGTACAGGGATAATACACACAGTGATGTCACAGTACAGAGATAATACACACAGTGATGTCACAGTACAGGGATGATACACACAGTGATGTCACAGTACAGAGATAATACACACAGTGATGTCACAGTACAGAGATAATACACACACTGATGTCACAGTACAAGGATAATACACACAGTGATGTCACAGTACAGGTATAATACACACAGTGATGTCACAGTACAGGGATAATACACACAGTGATGTCACAGTACAGGGATGATACACACAGTGATGTCACAGTACAGGGATAATACACAAAGTGATGTCAGTACAGGGATAATACAAACAGTGATGTCACAGTACAGGGATAATACACACAGTGATGTCACGGTACAGGGATAATACACACAGTGATGTCACAGTACAGAGATAATACACACACTGATGTCACAGTACAAGGATAATACACACAGTGATGTCACAGTACAGGGATAATACACACACTGATGTCACAGTACAAGGATAATACACACAGTGATGTCACAGTACAGGATAATACACACAATTATGTCACAGTACAGGGATAATGCACACAGCAATGTCACATTACAGAGATAATACACACAGTGATGTCACAGTACAGGGATAATACACACAGTGATGTCACAGTACAGGGATAATACACACAGTGATGTCACAGTACAGGATAATACACACAGTGATGTCACAGTACAGAGATAAAACACACAGTGATGTCACAGTACAGGGATAATGCTCACAGTAACATCTAAGCAGGCACCACAAGCTTTGTACATATGAAATACTGTCAGTGCTTTCAACTTGTTTCACTTGTAGTTGCCAATGTAGCCAAAAAAAATGTATTTCATTGTCAGTTTTCAGAAAACCTGGATGATTTTTCCACATGGATATTATATGTTCAGCACAATACTGGTGCTATTTGCAATGAATAACTGCACTGGAACCTGGATAAAAGAGAATACCTGCAGCTCTGCTACATCGGGCTAAACATATCATTGGTATAGAAATAGACAATACAAGATGTTATTTAGTACAGATGTATCCGCTTCCTCTTATGTCTAGTATGTGGCTCAGGTCACGGTAAGGATCCTGGGAATGCTACATAAAGGTCCAGCGCCGTCCCTATAATCATGATTAGCACTGACGTGACTTTTCTGAGCTCACCAGCGGGTATCACGAGATCATGCTGGTTCATGTAAGTCAATTCTGTACACATAGGTTAGCATTAATATGGACAAATCCTTTAAATGACCCTCGCCTCCTCTGCCCCGCCGTCTGAGCTTGTGCTGCCGAGTGTCCAACAAAGTTATAGATCCCGTTATACGAAGCAATTTGGTGAACGATTATGTGATAAAGTCTGACACAATTGCAAAAAATCTTAATTCCCTTTGACTCCTGCCAGTTGGCGTTAAATTTACGAGGCATGAAATAATCTCATTCTCAAAAACATGTTTTGCATGAAGATTTCAGCAAGGAGACAACAGCATGGTTCACGCAAACAGCTTCAGCCCGGGCCTGAAGACGCAGCAGAGGGTTTTATGAAGCTTGCCGGGAATCGTTCACACAGACACAAATGCACCTGATTAATGGCTCCTGCTTTTAATGAATTCCTGTCCATCTGTCCAGTAGCAGCTGTCATTCTTCCTGCTACATATTAAATCTGCATAATAAAAATACAACTCTGGAGGAAAAAACTGAGTGTCCAGAAAATGAAGAAAAATGCAAAAAGTCAACCTCCAATTATAAAACCACTTGATATAAATGAATAGTACAAGTGAATACAAGAAACTTTGTAATATATCTTATTAAAGAATTCTGTTTCCTTCTCCACTTATCAGGCTTAGCTCATTTGTACATAGAAGTCTATGGAGAGGGGAGGGGCAGCGAAAGGCTGCTGTGAAAGATTCACTCTGCTACACTGTGAGTGAGAGAGCTCTGCTGACACTGCTATGTTTCAAGATAAGGTTCTCCCACTGCACAAAATGAGGCAATAAAACAAATAATAGCCTCCTCCTCCCCCTTCCCTCTGAGATGTTACTTGAAGCCCCTGGGACTTCTAACAGGGCCTCCCAAGTATTACACATTATTAATAGAACTGGTAGTCGAACCTTTTAAGCCCCTTTAGGTTTGTGGGCCCAGGTCAACTGCAACCTCTACACCCCCTATAGTTATTTCCCTGCTTCACTACAAATAGAGATGTTCAAAGCTGGGTTTGACCCGACTATTCCAAATTGTTAGTCTTTTAATGAAACTGAATACTTTGCTATTCATCTCAGAGGAACTAAAATGGCCACCACCGCATGTATTGTTCAGTGAAAATAAAGAAGAGACGTGTGTGTGACATCCTGGCATTACCTGACAGCCTCTCAGCCAATAATTGGGGGCAGGCAGACACCTTATAGTACTGATGTTGCAAACAGTATATAAGATGCTGTGGGCAGGAACACAAGGCATTTCAGTGATGGTGGAAGTAAAAGATGGATGTGTTATTCACCACTACATGATCCAAGGCAATTACTCCATTTTCTTCTGTAATACAACGCAGGTAAAATTGCAAATAGTCCTAGATGATCCCAGGAGTAGGAGAAGTAGAATAGAGTTTAGTCAGATTTGATCAATTACAGGCAGGTGAGGTAAATCATATCAGTGAGTGAGGGAGACTATCTGTTAACTGTTTGCTGTGAACCTGTGTGTGCTGCAGTACAGACACTGTTCACTTAACCCTTTTATTGCCATTAATCTAATTTTGTCTGTTGTTTTTTGTAATTGTCTGTTTTGCAATAGAGCAGTTTCATCAGTGAATGTCCACAGAGTGTCTTACATTGTTTTTACTTATCACAAGGCATTATGGGAAAGGAGCTGGGGAGCTCATACGCCCTCTGTTGGATGTAACAGATCCTCAATTTGCTTTTGACTCACCGAGTCTTGAGACAGCAAAAGGGATTTTAGCCAAGCCAATTTCACTTATCTGCATACAGCGCTGTTTCAGGATTGTTGTCCCTCATCAGTACAGAGCAAAGTGAACTGGCTGGCTTTGTGGGAGGCAATGAGTGGGTTAGGGACAAGAATCTCTCACATTGAGGAGAGTACCAGTGAAGGTGTGTAGAGATTGAATTGCCTTTTGCCCTCTACTTAGCATCTACATATCACAAGGCATTATGGGAAAGGAGCTGGGGAGCTCATACGCCCTCTGTTGGATGTAACAGATCCTCAATTTGCTTTTGACTCACCGAGTCTTGAGACAGCAAACAAAGCCAGTCGTTAGTGAAAATCCTTTGATAAGAGTTTTTTTGGGTAACAGTTTCATTTTTTTTTCCTTTATGTGTTTTTAAATACATACAAACTGTTGTTCTAACAGCAAAACACTGTTTCTGCCTGTGCTGAAGATCTGAAAAATCTGGGGTTTTTTTTTGGTACCCAATATACATACAAACTATCATTTTTGGTGGGTGGCAACAGCAACACTACCTACTAGTCTTCACAGCCCTGCCAGTAGTCGCAATGTTGTCCACTTCCTGAGAATAAAGAATTTTTTGAAAGCAGTGAACCACAAATGTTGAGTCAGGGTTCTGTGTGTTCTTTTGTTGTAACCATGTCTTCGTTTTTATCTTTACTGACACAGAACCCATTCTCTAGTAGTTATGTGACATCTGCTGAGAGACATATTCCTCTTAGCCCAAGACTTCCTCTGTTTTTTGGATGTAGAGGGGGTAGAGGTGGAAGACAGAGGTGCAGGAAAGGTCCAGTTTCAACACCAGCTGGGACCATCTGCCTCCTCCAGTTCCTCCACACTGGACCATTTCTCATCTCAACTTCACCAAGACAAGTAATTTCTTACACTCCCCTCCTTCAATCCATGGTTGTAAGGAAAAGAGCACATTGAGTGGCACTGTGGCACATGCTGGAGCATCAGTTTGAGCAGCAGTATATGATGAATGATTACTGCATGCAGCAAACCATAGATACAATGAAGTAGTTAACTGTGAGAGTTAGAAGAAGAACAACTTCTACCTGACTATTATCACTTTTTGAAGATACTCCAGCTTTTGCAACTGACAGACTAAGCACACCGATGATGTGCCACAAATTTTTCTTGAACTTTTGCAAATTATCATGCCTTGATGCAGCATGTGCTTCCATACAGGGATAAATGGCAGGATAATCCAGGTTCTTTTCTACCTCCCAAGTGCTGTCCTCATGGTCATTAGAATCTTTGCCATTTCATAAGATATTCTACCTTAGCTGTTAGGCCAGGCACGCTGATAGTGTGCCACTAATTTTTCTTGAAATTCGGTAATTATCACTCATTGTTGCACCATCTGCTCTCATAACATGATATATTTTTTTTAAAGTCAATTCTTTATCTCTTCACATTTTAAGTGGCAGGCACACTGACAGTATTCCACAAATTTTTATTCACATTCTGTGGTTGCCAGTGCCACTTGCCACTGTCACACTGTTGGCATAAAAACAAGAAAATAAATGAAACAACTCCTCCATTGCTTCTTTCAATATTAACGCAATGTTGGTGCAGCATTCTGCTCCCATAAAGGGATAATTTATAGTGGCTTTTTTTTTTTTTTTTAAAAAGCCACTTCTTCATCATTTTTCAACCAGACACAAAGCCACAGATATTTATTCAAAATAACAATACTCTAGCACTTACAAATTCTCAAAATAAGCTAATTTTTATATGAAATCACATATTTTTGCAGTATAACCGTTGTGTGTATAAAATAACCTTGACCTTGGTCAAGCACCTTTCCCCCAAAAAAGGGTAATTTTTGGAGTGTTTTAAATTTTAAAATGCATAAAAGCAAGTGTCAGTACAGTGTATGGTTAAACTCAGAGTTTGTATCAGAGAGCTAGAAATTGGATAGATACTTTCCTAGGAGCCCTGAGAGTATTCTACACTATGTTTTATAGATAGGTTCCTAGGAGCCCTGACAGTGTTCTACACTATGTTTTATAGATAGGTTCCCAGGAGCCCTAAAAGTATTCTACATTATGTTTTATAGATAGGTTTCTAGGAGCCCTAAGAGTATTCTACACCAGGGTTCCCCAACCACCGGTCTGCAGATCAGGATCGGGCTGTTGGGGGTTCTTTGCCGGTCCGTGGGCTGGCCTCAGTCTTAGCTGGATACTTTGCTCTAGGCCACGTTGCTATGGTAACCTGTATACTATCGGGTAGCGTGGCGTCCTGTAGCTGCTAAAGATGCCGCACTACCCGATAGTTTACACGATACCATAGCAACGTGGCCTAGCGCAAAGTATCCAGCCTCGGTGTCGCTTACCTTACCATCCCGGCAGAGAGTCTTCCCGTTCATATGGTGGAGCCCGCATATAACCCCGCCCCCATATGACCAAAGACCCCGCACTTGCCCCACCCCCACCCCACCGGGCCATCCTCTACGGCAGCCAGTTCCCGGTGAAAAAAAGGCTGGGGACCACTGTTCTACACTATGTTTTACAGCTAGGTTCCTAGGAGCCCTGACAGTATTCTACACTATGTTTTATAGATAGGTTCCTGGGAGTCCTAAGAATGTTCTACACTATGTTTTATAGATAGGTTCCTAGGAGCCCTGACAGTGTCATACACTATGTTTTATAGATAGGTTCCTAGGAGCCCTGACAGTGTCATACACTATGTTTTATAGATAGGTTCCTAGGAGCCCTGACAGTGTTATACACTATGTTTTATAGATAGGTTCCTAGGAGCCCTGACAGTGTCATACACTATGTTTTATACATAGGTTCCTAGGAGCCCTGACAGTGTTATACTTGATGCTTTACAGATAGGTTCCTAGGAGCCCTGAAAGTGTTTTACACTGTATTTTATAGATAGGTTCCTAGGAGCCCTGCAGCTGCATCCCCCTCCTCCCTGCTTAGCATTTAGCGTTTCATAATAGACATGATTTTCACTGTGTGGTTTGTAAATGCTGGGAGTTGTAGTCTAATAACAGCTATAGAGCCAGAGTCATATTACAAGCTTTTAATACACGAGTACTTAATAATTTGAAAGCGTCATTTCCTATCTGTGATCATTTCTACAATTTCTTTCTTTTGGTTCCTCTCAAGGTTATGCATCAGCCGGCAGCCATAGCTTTATGTTTTATCAATAGTTATGGTTTAGTTGCTGTCAGGTTTAATTGTACAACACATTTTATACTCTAATAGCTAAATGTTATCCTGATCCCTAGAAGATCTGTTTTTTTGATATTTCTGATTCATTTGCCTCTAGATACATTGAGGGGATGGGGGTTATTAAACTAAGGACGACAGTTTCCTGGTGTAAAAGATGCCAACTTTTTTGATACATGCCATTTTGTGCCAAAAAGTGATCTACACTATTTTTTAAAAATAGTCGGGGCAGGGTGTGAATGAAGGCGAGCCAGGGTGAGTACGCCTCACCGGTCAGATCCCCATCAGATTTACTATAACTAATGCCAGAAAACTGGCACAATTTATAGCCGAAATCTATTCCAGTCTCTCCCAGATTTCTGGCTTCCCCGACCCCCAAGGTGCTTACATGTGCATCCATATTCCTTGTTTCGTAGGCTATGCTCACATCTTTTTTAGGCTCTATTCATATGTGCACCACGGCTTTCATTGTGAATAGAATCCACAACACAAAGGACATTTGTTATGTTATATGTTAGGCCTGAGAAAGGTCCAGAGTGTATTGGACCGAAACGTCGCTATTGGAATAAAACCACGTTAACTTTCTGTCACTGCAAATTTGGAGTGCGGCCTTTCCTTGCCTTTGTGACTACATGGGATCTTGTGTTGGATTTTGAGAATTTGCACCCACTCTTGAAAGAGCCAACACAGCTCTGCTTCACTACCTTTTGTTCTATCTATCTATCTATCTATCTATCTATCTATCTATCTATCTATCTATCTATCCATTTAGTAGTGACCTATCTCATATCTATTTATCTCATATCTATTTATCTATCTCATATCTATCTATCTATCTATCTATCTATCTATCTATCTATCTATCTCATCTATTTTTCTATCTATCTCACATCTATTTATCTATCTATATATCTATCTATCTATCTATCTATCTATCTATCTCATATCTATCTATCTCATATCTATCTATCTACGTGTATCTATCTCATATCCATCTATCTATCTATATATCTATCTCATATCTATCTATCTCATATCTATTTATCTCATATCTATCTATCTATCTATCTATCTATCTATCTATCTCATATCTATCTATCTATCTATCTATCTATCTATCTATCTATCTACTCATATCTATCTATCTACGTGTATCTATCTCATATCTATCTATCTACGTGTATCTATCTCATATCCATCTATCTATCTATATATCTATCTCATATCTATCTATCTCATATCTATCTATCTATCTATCTATCTATCTCATATCTATCCCCCCCCCCTATCTATCTATCTATCTCATATCTATCTATCTACGTGTATCTATCTCATATCTATCTATCTATCTATCTATCTATCTATCTATCTATCTATCAAAACAAAAAAGTGTAGCAGCACTCTGACACAGCACAAGGGTATATAGAGAACAGAGATAGCATTACTGCTATTATTGGCACCTACAAATTAATATGGTGTATAAACTAAAATTTTGAGGTTCTTAGTTATACATATTTGATCAAACAGTAGGAAGCCCACCTGCCCCGACAAGGCAAACTCATTAAGGTGGGACCCTATACTAATACCTCTATTAAACCCAAAATAAATCTACAATGTGAACACAGGGCAATAACATACCTCTCTTGGACCCAGAACAGGTCTACAATATGAACACAGGGCAAATAGGATCTAGAGGACCCATATTGTAGACCTGTTCTGGGTCCAAGAGAGGTATGTTATTGCCCTGTGTTCACATTGTAGATTTATTTTGGGTTTAATAGAGGTATTAGTATAGGGTCCCACCTATCTATCTATCTATCTATCTATTCGCATCCATCTATCCATGTCCTTTTTATCATGTGTGTTAATAATACATATCCATTTCCTAGTCTCATGCCGTCTCCGGGGTCATAGAAGGTGAGGACCACAGGGAGCACTTTTGAAAAGCAATAATAGAGAACATTATCACAGATGAATGCCAATCGAGGCCACTATCCCGCCTGCTTTATTGTCTTCCATCTAATATAGTTGAACATAAAAAGAATTGTCTCTTTGTATCTATCATGTTTATTTTGTTATACTGTTTTATAGCGGGATGGAGCTGAGAAGATTGTCTCTCCTGTAAATCCCGCGGATTACTTATAAACATAGCCAGTTAGTGCTATCACTCATCAGGTAGAAGTCTGTGCTCCCACATGATGGGGTGAGTTTAGCCGGGCCGTAGACGCTCTATGAGATGGTGATTTTGGAAAACAATTCCTGGTTATTTTATTCTTTTACCATGAGGAGGAATTCACACATAAAACCAAATCTTCCAATGGTAAGATCTGGGATGGATATAGCAAACCCTCTCCATATGTCCTATTAGGGTATATTGGTGTTCTTGGTGAGCATCAATAGCTCCACCTCTGGTGAAGTCAACAAGTCCATGAATTACATGGACAACTATTCATTTTAATGGTCACCATGTAATACTACAGTTCTCCATTAGTGGCCGCTGTATGGTTGGTGACAAACTTCTACAGCTATAAAAGCTGAGCGCTGAGGGTTTAAAAATCTGGACTTAGGGCAGATAAGACAATCCCTTTACATAATGAATTATCTGTATTGTCTGGGCTCCTTGGGCCCACCAGACACTATTCTGAGGGCCACGGTCCATCTATAGTAGACATGGACACATTGACTAATAAATTCCACTGTAATCTTTTCTGTTGTTATAAATACAATTTGATGGTTATTTGTGAATCATTCTATAAGAGATAAACCTGATCATGGGCGCCAAAGTCACCAACAAATGGGATTGTCTTTTGTTAGTTCTTTGGGACTTTGATGTATTAGAGGTCCATTGTCAGGAATCCCAGTATACTAGCTCCTGTCTGCAGTCACCGTCTTAAGTTTTCTATGGCCACCAAACAAGCAACTCTGCCTGGGCCTGCAAAGCCTGTCAGAACGTTAAGGCACAGAGATCTGCCTCATTATTAAATGAAGTATAGGTGGGGTATCCAGACCCTGCTCAACGTCAGTCTTTTGCCTGTGGCTGTCTAGTGCAATTGGGCTCTTACTCTGCTGTACTTTTCCTACTGATCTCCTGGTTCTGACTGCTGGCTATTTCTCCTGGTTTATGCCCCTGGCTTCTGACTTGGAATAGGCTTTGACTTCTTGGATTAGAATCTTTGACTTGGACTCTGCTCTGATACTTGGCTACTATTACTCTCCTGGTATGAACTTGGCTAGTTTGTTACTCCCTTTGTTCTCCTATAGGTAACTGGTTTCATACTTTTTTCTGCTAGTGCATTTGTTGTCTGACGCTCCTTGGTTTTGTGACTTGGGTCCTGAGCAGCTAGGTCCATCCTGCCTTCAGTGGGCTCTGGTGAAAATATTAGGGGATGCCTTAGATTTCAGACTCTGACAACTGGTAGCAGTTTTCTAGCATAAATCTGACCTGTGATCTGTGTAATCTGTGCCTAGGGCATTTCAGGGGGAATACCTCTTCCAGTGAGTAAACTGTAACTCCTTACATCCATTATTGTGTCACAGTCTGCAAATCAAGTCTAGGGTCAAGGGGTAATAGACAGATAGTTACATACGTGTGGAATTCCACATCTAAGCTCTGTCTATGGCCAATGACACCCCAATGAAGACTCCTGAGCTAACTCTATGGTCAATGAAGTACCAAAGGAACCACGTTTATGGTTAAGGAGGCCCTAAAAAAGACATTTGACCTGATTCTGTGGTCAATGAGCCTCTTTTGTCAACAAGGTCTCATGGTCAATGAAGCCCCAAAGAAAATGTCTCAGCTGTTTCTATGGTTAAAGCCACCTGAGCTGCTTTTATAGTCAAGAGCTTTTGGGTTGCCTCTATGGTGATAAAACCCCAAAGTAGATGCCTCAATTGTTTCGATGGTCAGTGAGGCTCCAAAAAAGCCACTTCAGCTGTCTTTATGGTCAAACAGACCTCAAAGGAGACTCATGAGCTGGTTAAGGAGACCCCTAAAAATAATCTGATTAGTCCATATACTGAGGAAGACCACAAAGAAGACTTACAAGCTAAGCTATCTCTAAAGTTTAGGAGACCCCAAAGAAACCATGTCATCTGTCTTTATGGTCAAAGAGATGCCATATAAGTTGCCGCTATGGTTAAGGAGGCCACAAAAATGTCATCTGAGGGGAACCCATGGTCATGGAGATATAAAAAAGGCACCTGAGCTGTCTCTATGATCCATAATCTAGGATCTTATTATGTGAAAGCCATACTAATGAAGTTCAGTGAAGAAGACTGTGCCAAGTCCCCAGGTTCCTTCACATATTTTTAATGATTTCTTTCATTTATTTAAAAGCAAAGCGATATTATGACTCTAAATAAACCCTTTGAAATCTGTTCAAATACGCGTAATATTTGCTACGTGATGGAGGCTTTCGGTGTTAATGTTCTTCTTGTAGTCTGAAAGCCCTTGGTACAGCAACCTCGTAACCTCATGTTTAACTTTCCTTATTGAAGTTTGTGCATTCGGGAATTCCCTGAGGTCGGACTGTTAAGAGTCAGATCTTCCAACCCTGTGTAATATAACCATACCTACTTATTACAATACATATTTCTACGGCACTGAGTCATCGGCAGTAATATTCTGCAATATAGTAGATAGGAACTGAGCGAGTATCCTAAGTTCATATCCATAATTCCAGGTTTGTCATTTATTTGTATTTGGGGCATATTAAGCAGGAAAGTAAATTGTATTACCAGCTTATTTTAGGCTCAGCAGGCATTACATTAGTTATCTGGAGCCTCACAAAGGAGCAATGAGGTTTATAGGCGAGGGGAGATTTCATGGGCTCGTAAACTGGTAAAGCAGCAGCATATGTTATTGGGGAGCAGTACGGAAGATGATGAAGTACTCGGTGGCACCCAGATATTCAGATCGGACCGACCGAAGGCCATTACCGCTGGGATGCTAGTTCTGTACTACCATTTGAGCTATCTGGAGATGTTAGATGACTGTCTTCTAATAGGACAACTTTGCAAGAGTTGGGATATCAACAAGTCTCGTCAGACCAATAGCCATCGAGGCAATTCAGCTGTTTAAAATGGATTCTGCGTGCTCTATGCATACTTAGAAATTCTTCTATAGTCTTCAAATGGGTTTTGGACTATGCATTACTGTATATGTATCTGTAGAGATAGGTCTATGTCATGGGCAACAGATAGTGAACCCACTGTACCGATTAACTGGATTGACTTTAGGCCACTCCTAAGGGTGTTGTCTAAGTAATAACCCTCCCGATGTTCACCCTTTTACCCCAAACCTATCTGGGGGCCACTTTGTGATCTGCTTATTGGTAAAGGACACATCTACCAATTAAGGATTGTCCCCTGTGGAGAACCCCTTGAATTATAGTCAGTGTCATGAATAATTTAGGCAATCGTCTAGATAAACAATTCATGTAAATAAGGAGAAAATGTCTAAAATCTGCTGTAATGGGATATAAAGTTCTGTTCCAAACTATAAACAATCCGTTTGATACAATTACATCATCTGGGAACAAAGAATCATTTCCAAACAGCATAAATCATTGATACCCTGATAAGATTTACTGAGATTGTAGTCAACATGTGACTGTACGATTTTACATCAAAAACTCCAGAGACTGTAAATGGTTATTTTTTACTAGATTAATTAAAAAAACAAAAGATGTATTCAGAGTCTGACACATAAAGCTCAGCAATACTACACACATCATACTGGAGATGGGAAATGAGAAAAGGCTTTATTTTATGAAATAATACAGATCTACAGATACAACTCTCATGTATCTATACTAGATATCTATTCCTTTCTACAGAGGGCAGTATTATAGTAGTTATATTCTCGTACATAGGAGGCAGTATTATAGTAGTTATATTCTTGTACATAGGAGGTAGTATTATAGTAGTTATATTCTTGTACATAGGAGTAGTATTATAGTAGTTATATTCTTGTACATAGGAGGTAGTATTATAGTAGTTATATTCTTGTACATAGGAGCAGTATTATAGTAGTTATATTCTCGTACATAGGAGGCAGTATTATAGTAGTTATATTCTTGTACATAGGAGGTAGTATTATAGTAGTTATATTCTTGTACATAGGAGTAGTATTATAGTAGTTATATTCTTGTACATAGGAGGTAGTATTATATTAGTTATATTCTTGTACATAGGAGATAGTATTATAGTAGTTATATTCTTGTACATAGGAGTAGTATTATAGTAGTTATATTCTTGTACATAGGAGCAGTATTATAGTAGTTATATTCTTGTACATAGGAGTAGTATTATAGTAGTTATATTCTTGTACATAGGAGCAGTATTATAGTAGTTATATTCTTGTACATAGGAGCAGTATTATAGTAGTTATATTCTTGTACATAGGAGCAGTATTATAGTAGTTATATTCTTGTACATAGGAGTAGTATTATAGTAGTTATATTCTTGTACATAGGAGTAGTATTATAGTAGTTATATTCTTGTACATAGGAGCAGTATTATAGTAGTTATATTCTTGTACATAGGAGCAGTATTATAGTAGTTCTATTCTTGTACATAGGGGGCAGTATTATAGTAGTTCTATTCTTGTACATAGGAGTAGTGTTATAGTAGTTATATTCTTGTACATAGGAGCAGTATTATAGTAGTTATATTCTTGTACATAGGAGCAGTATTATAGTAGTTATATTCTTGTACATAGGAGCAGTATTATAGTAGTTATATTCTTGTACATAGGGGGCAGTATTATAGTAGTTATATTCTTGTACATAGGAGCAGTATTATAGTAGTTATATTCTTGTACATAGGGGCAGTATTATAGTAGTTATATTCTTGTACATAAAGGCAGTATTATAGTAGTTATATTCTTGTACATAGGAGGTAGTATTATAGTAGTTATATTCTTGTACATAGGAGCAGTATTATAGTAGTTATATTCTTGTACATAGGAGCAGTATTATAGTAGTTATATTCTTGTACATAGGGGCAGTATTATAGTAGTTATATTCTTGTACATAGGGGCAGTATTATAGTAGTTATATTCTTGTACATAGGAGCAGTATTATAGTAGTTAGATTCTTGTACATAGGAGCAGTATTATAGTAGTTATATTCTTGTACATAGGAGGTAGTATTATAGTAGTTATATTCTTGTACATAGGGGGCAGTATTATAGTAGTTATATTCTTGTACATAGGGGGCAGTATTATAGTAGTTATATTCTTGTACATAGGAGCAGTATTATAGTAGTTATATTCTTGTACATAGGAGCAGTATTATAGTAGTTATATTCTTGTACATAGGAGCAGTATTATAGTAGTTATATTCTTGTACATAGGAGCAGTATTATAGTAGTTATATTCTTGTACATAGGAGCAGTATTATAGTAGTTATATTCTTGTACATAGGAGGTAGTATTATAGTAGTTATATTCTTGTACATAGGAGCAGTATTATAGTAGTTATATTCTTGTACATAGGAGTAGTATTATAGTAGTTATATTCTTGTACATAGGAGTAGTATTATAGTAGTTATATTCTTGTACATAGGAGCAGTATTATAGTAGTTATATTCTTGTACATAGGAGCAGTATTATAGTAGTTATATTCTTGTACATAGGGGGCAGTATTATAGTAGTTATATTCTTGTACATAGGAGGTAGTATTATAGTAGTTATATTCTTGTACATAGGAGCAGTATTATAGTAGTTATATTCTTGTACATAGGAGCAGTATTATAGTAGTTATATTCTTGTACATAGGAGCAGTATTATAGTAGTTATATTCTTGTACATAGGGGGCAGTATTATAGTAGTTATATTCTTGTACATAGGAGCAGTATTATAGTAGTTATATTCTTGTACATAGGGGCAGTATTATAGTAGTTATATTCTTGTACATAAAGGCAGTATTATAGTAGTTATATTCTTGTACATAGGAGGTAGTATTATAGTAGTTATATTCTTGTACATAGGAGCAGTATTATAGTAGTTATATTCTTGTACATAGGAGCAGTATTATAGTAGTTATATTCTTGTACATAGGGGCAGTATTATAGTAGTTATATTCTTGTACATAGGGGCAGTATTATAGTAGTTATATTCTTGTACATAGGAGCAGTATTATAGTAGTTATATTCTTGTACATAGGAGCAGTATTATAGTAGTTATATTCTTGTACATAGGAGGTAGTATTATAGTAGTTATATTCTTGTACATAGGGGGCAGTATTATAGTAGTTATATTCTTGTACATAGGAGGCAGTATTATAGTAGTTATATTCTTGTACATAGGAGCAGTATTATAGTAGTTATATTCTTGTACATAGGAGCAGTATTATAGTAGTTATATTCTTGTACATAGGAGCAGTATTATAGTAGTTATATTCTTGTACATAGGAGCAGTATTATAGTAGTTATATTCTTGTACATAGGGGGCAGTATTATAGTAGTTATATTCTTGTACATAGGAGCAGTATTATAGTAGTTATATTCTTGTACATAGGGGCAGTATTATAGTAGTTATATTCTTGTACATAGGAGCAGTATTATAGTAGTTATATTCTTGTACATAGGAGCAGTATTATAGTAGTTATATTCTTGTACATAGGAGGTAGTATTATAGTAGTTATATTCTTGTACATAGGAGGTAGTATTATAGTAGTTATATTCTTGTACATAGGGGTAGTATTATAGTAGTTATATTCTTGTACATAGGAGTTAGTATTATAGTAGTTATATTCTTGTACATAGGAGCAGTATTATAGTAGTTATATTCTTGTACATAGGAGTAGTATTATAGTAGTTATATTCTTGTACATAGGAGCAGTATTATAGTAGTTATATTCTTGTACATAGGAGCAGTATTATAGTAGTTATATTCTTGTACATAGGAGCAGTATTATAGTAGTTATATTCTTGTACATAGGAGGTAGTATTATAGTAGTTATATTCTTGTACATAGGAGCAGTATTATAGTAGTTATATTCTTGTACATAGGGGGCAGTATTATAGTAGTTATATTCTTGTACATAGGAGCAGTATTATAGTAGTTATATTCTTGTACATAGGGGCAGTATTATAGTAGTTATATTCTTGTACATAGAGGCAGTATTATAGTAGTTATATTCTTGTACATAGGAGGTAGTATTATAGTAGTTATATTCTTGTACATAGGAGCAGTATTATAGTAGTTATATTCTTGTACATAGGAGCAGTATTATAGTAGTTATATTCTTGTACATAGGGGCAGTATTATAGTAGTTATATTCTTGTACATAGGGGCAGTATTATAGTAGTTATATTCTTGTACATAGGAGCAGTATTATAGTAGTTATATTCTTGTACATAGGAGCAGTATTATAGTAGTTATATTCTTGTACATAGGAGGTAGTATTATAGTAGTTATATTCTTGTACATAGGGGGCAGTATTATAGTAGTTATATTCTTGTACATAGGGGGCAGTATTATAGTAGTTATATTCTTGTACATAGGAGTAGTATTATAGTAGTTATATTCTTGTACATAGGAGCAGTATTATAGTAGTTATATTCTTGTACATAGGAGCAGTATTATAGTAGTTATATTCTTGTACATAGGAGCAGTATTATAGTAGTTATATTCTTGTACATAGGGGGCAGTATTATAGTAGTTATATTCTTGTACATAGGAGCAGTATTATAGTAGTTATATTCTTGTACATAGGGGCAGTATTATAGTAGTTATATTCTTGTACATAGGAGCAGTATTATAGTAGTTATATTCTTGTACATAGGAGCAGTATTATAGTAGTTATATTCTTGTACATAGGAGGTAGTATTATAGTAGTTATATTCTCGTACATAGGAGGTAGTATTATAGTAGTTATATTCTTGTACATAGGAGTAGTATTATAGTAGTTATATTCTTGTACATAGGAGTAGTATTATAGTAGTTATATTCTTGTACATAGGAGCAGTATTATAGTAGTTATATTCTTGTACATAGGAGTAGTATTATAGTAGTTATATTCTTGTACATAGGAGCAGTATTATAGTAGTTATATTCTTGTACATAGGAGCAGTATTATAGTAGTTATATTCTTGTACATAGGAGCAGTATTATAGTAGTTATATTCTCGTACATAGGAGGTAGTATTATAGTAGTTATATTCTTGTACATAGGAGTAGTATTATAGTAGTTATATTCTTGTACATAGGAGTAGTATTATAGTAGTTATATTCTTGTACATAGGAGCAGTATTATAGTAGTTATATTCTTGTACATAGGAGCAGTATTATAGTAGTTCTATTCTTGTACATAGGGGGCAGTATTATAGTAGTTCTATTCTTGTACATAGGAGTAGTGTTATAGTAGTTATATTCTTGTACATAGGAGCAGTATTATAGTAGTTATATTCTTGTACATAGGAGCAGTATTATAGTAGTTATATTCTTGTACATAGGAGCAGTATTATAGTAGTTATATTCTTGTACATAGGGGGTAGTATTATAGTAGTTCTATTCTTGTACATAGGAGCAGTATTATAGTAGTTATATTCTTGTACATAGGGGCAGTATTATAGTAGTTATATTCTTGTACATAAAGGCAGTATTATAGTAGTTATATTCTTGTACATAGGAGGTAGTATTATAGTAGTTCTATTCTTGTACATAGGAGCAGTATTATAGTAGTTATATTCTTGTACATAGGAGCAGTATTATAGTAGTTATATTCTTGTACATAGGGGCAGTATTATAGTAGTTATATTCTTGTACATAGGGGCAGTATTATAGTAGTTATATTCTTGTACATAGGAGCAGTATTATAGTAGTTAGATTCTTGTACATAGGAGCAGTATTATAGTAGTTATATTCTTGTACATAGGAGGTAGTATTATAGTAGTTAAATTCTTGTACATAGGAGCAGTATTATAGTAGTTATATTCTTGTACATAGGGGGCAGTATTATAGTAGTTATATTCTTGTACATAGGAGTAGTGTTATAGTAGTTATATTCTTGTACATAGGAGCAGTATTATAGTAGTTATATTCTTGTACATAGGAGCAGTATTATAGTAGTTATATTCTTGTACATAGGAGCAGTATTATAGTAGTTATATTCTTGTACATAGGGGGCAGTATTATAGTAGTTATATTCTTGTACATAGGAGCAGTATTATAGTAGTTATATTCTTGTACATAGGGGCAGTATTATAGTAGTTATATTCTTGTACATAGGAGCAGTATTATAGTAGTTATATTCTTGTACATAGGAGCAGTATTATAGTAGTTATATTCTTGTACATAGGAGGTAGTATTATAGTAGTTATATTCTTGTACATAGGAGCAGTATTATAGTAGTTATATTCTTGTACATAGGAGCAGTATTATAGTAGTTATATTCTTGTACATAGGAGCAGTATTATAGTAGTTATATTCTTGTACATAGGGGGCAGTATTATAGTAGTTATATTCTTGTACATAGGAGCAGTATTATAGTAGTTATATTCTTGTACATAGGAGCAGTATTATAGTAGTTCTATTCTTGTACATAGGAGCAGTATTATAGTAGTTATATTCTTGTACATAGGAGCAGTATTATAGTAGTTATATTCTTGTACATAGGAGGTAGTATTATAGTAGTTATATTCTTGTACGTAGGAGCAGTATTATAGTAGTTATATTCTTGTACATAGGAGCAGTATTATAGTAGTTATATTCTTGTACATAGGGAGCAGTATTATAGTAGTTATATTCTTGTACATAGGAGTAGTATTATAGTAGTTATATTCTTGTACATAGGAGCAGTATTATAGTAGTTATATTCTTGTACATAAGAGGTAGTATTATAGTAGTTATATTCTTGTACATAAAGGCAGTATTATAGTAGTTATATTCTTGTACATAGGAGGTAGTATTATAGTAGTTATATTCTTGTACATAGGAGCAGTATTATAGTAGTTATATTCTTGTACATAGGAGCAGTATTATAGTAGTTATATTCTTGTACATAGGAGGTAGTATTATAGTAGTTATATTCTTGTACATAGGGGCAGTATTATAGTAGTTATATTCTTGTACATAGGAGTAGTATTATAGTAGTTATATTCTTGTACATAGGAGCAGTATTATAGTAGTTATATTCTTGTACATAGGAGGTAGTATTATAGTAGTTATATTCTTGTACATAGAGGCAGTATTATAGTAGTTCTATTCTTGTACATAGGAGCAGTATTATAGTAGTTATATTCTTGTACATAGGAGCAGTATTATAGTAGTTATATTCTTGTACATAGGGGCAGTATTATAGTAGTTATATTCTTGTACATAGGGGCAGTATTATAGTAGTTATATTCTTGTACATAGGAGCAGTATTATACTAGTTATATTCTTGTACATAGGAGGTAGTATTATAGTAGTTATATTCTTGTACATAGGAGCAGTATTATAGTAGTTATATTCTTGTACATAGGGGCAGTATTATAGTAGTTATATTCTTGTACATAGGAGTAGTATTATAGTAGTTATATTCTTGTACATAGGAGCAGTATTATAGTAGTTATATTCTTGTACATAGGGGGCAGTATTATAGTAGTTATATTCTTGTACATAGGAGATAGTATTATAGTAGTTATAGTCTTGTACATAGGGGCAGTATTATAGTAGTTATATTCTTGTACATAGGAGGTAGTATTATAGTAGTTATATTCTTGTACATAGGAGCAGTATTATAGTAGTTATATTCTTGTACATAGGAGCAGTATTATAGTAGTTATATTCTTGTACATAGGAGCAGTATTATAGTAGTTCTATTCTTGTACATAGGAGCAGTATTATAGTAGTTATATTCTTGTACATAGGAGCAGTATTATAGTAGTTATATTCTTGTACATAGGAGAGTATTATAGTAGTTATATTCTTGTACATAGGAGGTAGTATTATAGTAGTTATATTCTTGTACATAGGAGCAGTATTATAGTAGTTATATTCTTGTACATAGGAGCAGTATTATAGTAGTTATATTCTTGTACATAGGAGCAGTATTATAGTAGTTATATTCTTGTACATAGGAGCAGTATTATAGTAGTTATATTCTTGTACATAAGAGGTAGTATTATAGTAGTTATATTCTTGTACATAGGGGCAGTATTATAGTAGTTATATTCTTGTACATAGGAGGTAGTATTATAGTAGTTATATTCTTGTACATAGGAGCAGTATTATAGTAGTTTTATTCTTGTACATAGGGGCAGTATTATAGTAGTTATATTCTTGTACATAGGGGCAGTATTATAGTAGTTATATTCTTGTACATAGGAGCAGTATTATACTAGTTATATTCTTGTACATAGGAGGTAGTATTATAGTAGTTATATTCTTGTACATAGGAGCAGTATTATAGTAGTTATATTCTTGTACATAGGGGCAGTATTATAGTAGTTATATTCTTGTACATAGGAGTAGTATTATAGTAGTTATATTCTTGTACATAAAGGCAGTATTATAGTAGTTATATTCTTGTACATAGGAGGTAGTATTATAGTAGTTCTATTCTTGTACATAGGAGCAGTATTATAGTAGTTATATTCTTGTACATAGGAGCAGTATTATAGTAGTTATATTCTTGTACATAGGGGCAGTATTATAGTAGTTATATTCTTGTACATAGGGGCAGTATTATAGTAGTTATATTCTTGTACATAGGAGCAGTATTATAGTAGTTAGATTCTTGTACATAGGAGCAGTATTATAGTAGTTATATTCTTGTACATAGGAGGTAGTATTATAGTAGTTATATTCTTGTACATAGGAGCAGTATTATAGTAGTTATATTCTTATACATAGGGGGCAGTATTATAGTAGTTATATTCTTGTACATAGGAGTAGTGTTATAGTAGTTATATTCTTGTACATAGGAGCAGTATTATAGTAGTTATATTCTTGTACATAGGAGCAGTATTATAGTAGTTATATTCTTGTACATAGGAGCAGTATTATAGTAGTTATATTCTTGTACATAGGGGGCAGTATTATAGTAGTTATATTCTTGTACATAGGAGCAGTATTATAGTAGTTATATTCTTGTACATAGGGGCAGTATTATAGTAGTTATATTCTTGTACATAGGAGCAGTATTATAGTAGTTATATTCTTGTACATAGGAGCAGTATTATAGTAGTTATATTCTTGTACATAGGAGGTAGTATTATAGTAGTTATATTCTTGTACATAGGAGCAGTATTATAGTAGTTATATTCTTGTACATAGGAGCAGTATTATAGTAGTTATATTCTTGTACATAGGAGCAGTATTATAGTAGTTATATTCTTGTACATAGGGGGCAGTATTATAGTAGTTATATTCTTGTACATAGGAGCAGTATTATAGTAGTTATATTCTTGTACATAGGAGCAGTATTATAGTAGTTCTATTCTTGTACATAGGAGCAGTATTATAGTAGTTATATTCTTGTACATAGGAGCAGTATTATAGTAGTTATATTCTTGTACATAGGAGGTAGTATTATAGTAGTTATATTCTTGTACGTAGGAGCAGTATTATAGTAGTTATATTCTTGTACATAGGAGCAGTATTATAGTAGTTATATTCTTGTACATAGGGAGCAGTATTATAGTAGTTATATTCTTGTACATAGGAGTAGTATTATAGTAGTTATATTCTTGTACATAGGAGCAGTATTATAGTAGTTATATTCTTGTACATAAGAGGTAGTATTATAGTAGTTATATTCTTGTACATAATGGCAGTATTATAGTAGTTATATTCTTGTACATAGGAGGTAGTATTATAGTAGTTCTATTCTTGTACATAGGAGCAGTATTATAGTAGTTATATTCTTGTACATAGGAGCAGTATTATAGTAGTTATATTCTTGTACATAGGGGCAGTATTATAGTAGTTATATTCTTGTACATAGGGGCAGTATTATAGTAGTTATATTCTTGTACATAGGAGCAGTATTATACTAGTTATATTCTTGTACATAGGAGGTAGTATTATAGTAGTTATATTCTTGTACATAGGAGCAGTATTATAGTAGTTATATTCTTGTACATAGGGGCAGTATTATAGTAGTTATATTCTTGTACATAGGAGTAGTATTATAGTAGTTATAGTCTTGTACATAGGAGCAGTATTATAGTAGTTATATTCTTGTACATAGGGGGCAGTATTATAGTAGTTATATTCTTGTACATAGGAGATAGTATTATAGTAGTTATAGTCTTGTACATAGGGGCAGTATTATAGTAGTTATATTCTTGTACATAGGAGCGTAGTATTATAGTAGTTATATTCTTGTACATAGGAGCAGTATTATAGTAGTTATATTCTTGTACATAGGAGCAGTATTATAGTAGTTATATTCTTGTACATAGGAGCAGTATTATAGTAGTTATATTCTTGTACATAGGAGCAGTATTATAGTAGTTATATTCTTGTACATAGGAGCAGTATTATAGTAGTTATATTCTTGTACATAGGAGGTAGTATTATAGTAGTTATATTCTTGTACATAGGGGCAGTATTATAGTAGTTATATTCTTGTACATAGGGGAGCAGTATTATAGTAGTTATATTCTTGTACATAGGAGCAGTATTATAGTAGTTATATTCTTGTACATAGGAGCAGTATTATAGTAGTTATATTCTTGTACATAGGAGCAGTATTATAGTAGTTATATTCTTGTACATAGGGGCAGTATTATAGTAGTTATATTCTTGTACATAGGAGCAGTATTATAGTAGTTATATTCTTGTACATAGGAGCAGTATTATAGTAGTTATATTCTTGTACATAGGAGCAGTATTATAGTAGTTATATTCTTGTACATAGGAGCAGTATTATAGTAGTTATATTCTTGTACATAGGGGCAGTATTATAGTAGTTATATTCTTGTACATAGGAGAGTATTATAGTAGTTATATTCTTGTACATAGGAGCAGTATTATAGTAGTTATATTCTTGTACATAGGAGCAGTATTATAGTAGTTATATTCTTGTACATAGGAGCAGTATTATAGTAGTTATATTCTTGTACATAGGAGCAGTATTATAGTAGTTATATTCTTGTACATAGGAGCAGTATTATAGTAGTTATATTCTTGTACATAGGAGGTAGTATTATAGTAGTTATATTCTTGTACATAGGAGCAGTATTATAGTAGTTATATTCTTGTACATAGGAGCAGTATTATAGTAGTTATATTCTTGTACATAGGAGCAGTATTATAGTAGTTATATTCTTGTACATAGGAGCAGTATTATAGTAGTTATATTCTTGTACATAGGAGCTAGTATTATAGTAGTTATATTCTTGTACATAGGAGCAGTATTATAGTAGTTATATTCTTGTACATAGGAGCAGTATTATAGTAGTTATATTCTTGTACATAGGAGCAGTATTATAGTAGTTATATTCTTGTACATAGGGGCAGTATTATAGTAGTTATATTCTTGTACATAGGAGCAGTATTATAGTAGTTATATTCTTGTACATAGGAGCAGTATTATAGTAGTTATATTCTTGTACATAGGAGCAGTATTATAGTAGTTATATTCTTGTACATAGGGGCAGTATTATAGTAGTTATATTCTTGTACATAGGAGCAGTATTATAGTAGTTATATTCTTGTACATAGGAGCAGTATTATAGTAGTTATATTCTTGTACATAGGAGCAGTATTATAGTAGTTATATTCTTGTACATAGGAGCAGTATTATAGTAGTTATATTCTTGTACATAGGAGCAGTATTATAGTAGTTATATTCTTGTACATAGGAGCAGTATTATAGTAGTTATATTCTTGTACATAGGAGCAGTATTATAGTAGTTATATTCTTGTACATAGGAGCAGTATTATAGTAGTTATATTCTTGTACATAGGAGCAGTATTATAGTAGTTATATTCTTGTACATAGGGGCAGTATTATAGTAGTTATATTCTTGTACATAGGGGCAGTATTATAGTAGTTATATTCTTGTACATAGGAGCAGTATTATAGTAGTTATATTCTTGTACATAGGAGCAGTATTATAGTAGTTATATTCTTGTACATAGGAGGTAGTATTATAGTAGTTATATTCTTGTACATAGGAGGCAGTATTATAGTAGTTATATTCTTGTACATAGGAGGTAGTATTATAGTAGTTATATTCTTGTACATAGGAGCAGTATTATAGTAGTTATATTCTTGTACATAGGAGCAGTATTATAGTAGTTATATTCTTGTACATAGGAGCAGTATTATAGTAGTTATATTCTTGTACATAGGAGCAGTATTATAGTAGTTATATTCTTGTACATAGGAGCAGTATTATAGTAGTTATATTCTTGTACATAGGAGCAGTATTATAGTAGTTATATTCTTGTACATAGGGGCAGTATTATAGTAGTTATATTCTTGTACATAGGAGCAGTATTATAGTAGTTATATTCTTGTACATAGGGGCAGTATTATAGTAGTTATATTCTTGTACATAGGAGGTAGTATTATAGTAGTTATATTCTTGTACATAGGAGCAGTATTATAGTAGTTATATTCTTGTACATAGGAGCAGTATTATAGTAGTTATATTCTTGTACATAGGGGCAGTATTATAGTAGTTATATTCTTGTACATAGGGGCAGTATTATAGTAGTTATATTCTTGTACATAGGAGCAGTATTATAGTAGTTAGATTCTTGTACATAGGAGCAGTATTATAGTAGTTATATTCTTGTACATAGGAGGTAGTATTATAGTAGTTATATTCTTGTACATAGGAGCAGTATTATAGTAGTTATATTCTTGTACATAGGGGGCAGTATTATAGTAGTTATATTCTTGTACATAGGAGTAGTGTTATAGTAGTTATATTCTTGTACATAGGAGCAGTATTATAGTAGTTATATTCTTGTACATAGGAGCAGTATTATAGTAGTTATATTCTTGTACATAGGAGCAGTATTATAGTAGTTATATTCTTGTACATAGGGGGCAGTATTATAGTAGTTATATTCTTGTACATAGGAGCAGTATTATAGTAGTTATATTCTTGTACATAGGGGCAGTATTATAGTAGTTATATTCTTGTACATAGGAGCAGTATTATAGTAGTTATATTCTTGTACATAGGAGCAGTATTATAGTAGTTATATTCTTGTACATAGGAGGTAGTATTATAGTAGTTATATTCTTGTACATAGGAGCAGTATTATAGTAGTTATATTCTTGTACATAGGAGCAGTATTATAGTAGTTATATTCTTGTACATAGGAGCAGTATTATAGTAGTTATATTCTTGTACATAGGGGGCAGTATTATAGTAGTTATATTCTTGTACATAGGAGCAGTATTATAGTAGTTATATTCTTGTACATAGGAGCAGTATTATAGTAGTTCTATTCTTGTACATAGGAGCAGTATTATAGTAGTTATATTCTTGTACATAGGAGCAGTATTATAGTAGTTATATTCTTGTACATAGGAGGTAGTATTATAGTAGTTATATTCTTGTACGTAGGAGCAGTATTATAGTAGTTATATTCTTGTACATAGGAGCAGTATTATAGTAGTTATATTCTTGTACATAGGGAGCAGTATTATAGTAGTTATATTCTTGTACATAGGAGTAGTATTATAGTAGTTATATTCTTGTACATAGGAGCAGTATTATAGTAGTTATATTCTTGTACATAGGAGGTAGTATTATAGTAGTTATATTCTTGTACATAAGGGCAGTATTATAGTAGTTATATTCTTGTACATAGGAGGTAGTATTATAGTAGTTCTATTCTTGTACATAGGAGCAGTATTATAGTAGTTATATTCTTGTACATAGGAGCAGTATTATAGTAGTTATATTCTTGTACATAGGGGCAGTATTATAGTAGTTATATTCTTGTACATAGGGGCAGTATTATAGTAGTTATATTCTTGTACATAGGAGCAGTATTATACTAGTTATATTCTTGTACATAGGAGGTAGTATTATAGTAGTTATATTCTTGTACATAGGAGCAGTATTATAGTAGTTATATTCTTGTACATAGGGGCAGTATTATAGTAGTTATATTCTTGTACATAGGAGTAGTATTATAGTAGTTATATTCTTGTACATAGGAGCAGTATTATAGTAGTTATATTCTTGTACATAGGGGGCAGTATTATAGTAGTTATATTCTTGTACATAGGAGATAGTATTATAGTAGTTATAGTCTTGTACATAGGGGTAGTATTATAGTAGTTATATTCTTGTACATAGGAGGTAGTATTATAGTAGTTATATTCTTGTACATAGGAGCAGTATTATAGTAGTTATATTCTTGTACATAGGAGCAGTATTATAGTAGTTATATTCTTGTACATAGGAGCAGTATTATAGTAGTTCTATTCTTGTACATAGGAGCAGTATTATAGTAGTTATATTCTTGTACATAGGAGCAGTATTATAGTAGTTATATTCTTGTACATAGGAGCAGTATTATAGTAGTTATATTCTTGTACATAGGAGCAGTATTATAGTAGTTATATTCTTGTACATAGGAGCAGTATTATAGTAGTTATATTCTTGTACATAGGAGCAGTATTATAGTAGTTATATTCTTGTACATAGGAGGTAGTATTATAGTAGTTATATTCTTGTACATAAAGGCAGTATTATAGTAGTTATATTCTTGTACATAGGGGGTAGTATTATAGTAGTTCTATTCTTGTACATAGGAGCAGTATTATAGTAGTTATATTCTTGTACATAGGAGCAGTATTATAGTAGTTTTATTCTTGTACATAGGGGCAGTATTATAGTAGTTATATTCTTGTACATAGGGGCAGTATTATAGTAGTTATATTCTTGTACATAGGAGCAGTATTATACTAGTTATATTCTTGTACATAGGAGGTAGTATTATAGTAGTTATATTCTTGTACATAGGAGCAGTATTATAGTAGTTATATTCTTGTACATAGGGGCAGTATTATAGTAGTTATATTCTTGTACATAGGAGTAGTATTATAGTAGTTATATTCTTGTACATAGGAGGAGTATTATAGTAGTTATATTCTTGTACATAGGAGGTAGTATTATAGTAGTTATATTCTTGTACATAGGAGGTAGTATTATAGTAGTTATATTCTTGTATATAGGAGCAGTATTATAGTAGTTATATTCTTGTACATAGGAGCAGTATTATAGTAGTTATATTCTTGTACATAGGGGCAGTATTATAGTAGTTATATTCTTGTACATAGGAGGCAGTATTATAGTAGTTATATTCTTGTACATAGGAGCAGTATTATAGTAGTTAGATTCTTGTACATAGGAGCAGTATTATAGTAGTTATATTCTTGTACATAGGAGCAGTATTATAGTAGTTCTATTCTTGTACATAGGAGGTAGTATTATAGTAGTTATATTCTTGTACATAGGAGGCAGTATTATAGTAGTTATATTCTTGTACATAGGAGCAGTATTATAGTAGTTCTATTCTTGTACATAGGAGCAGTATTATAGTAGTTTTATTCTTGTACATAGGAGGCAGTATTATAGTAGTTATATTCTTGTACATAGGGGCAGTATTATAGTAGTTATATTCTTGTACATAGGAGCAGTATTATAGTAGTTATATTCTTGTACATAGGAGGTAGTATTATAGTAGTTATATTCTTGTACATAGGAGCAGTATTATAGTAGTTATATTCTTGTACATAGGGGCAGTATTATAGTAGTTATATTCTTGTACATAGGAGTAGTATTATAGTAGTTATATTCTTGTACATAGAGGCAGTATTATAGTAGTTATATTCTTGTACATAGGAGGTAGTATTATAGTAGTTCTATTCTTGTACATAGGAGCAGTATTATAGTAGTTATATTCTTGTACATAGGAGCAGTATTATAGTAGTTATATTCTTGTACATAGGGGCAGTATTATAGTAGTTATATTCTTGTACATAGGGGCAGTATTATAGTAGTTATATTCTTGTACATAGGAGCAGTATTATAGTAGTTAGATTCTTGTACATAGGAGCAGTATTATAGTAGTTATATTCTTGTACATAGGAGGTAGTATTATAGTAGTTATATTCTTGTACATAGGAGCAGTATTATAGTAGTTATATTCTTATACATAGGGGGCAGTATTATAGTAGTTATATTCTTGTACATAGGAGTAGTATTATAGTAGTTATATTCTTGTACATAGGAGCAGTATTATAGTAGTTATATTCTTGTACATAGGAGCAGTATTATAGTAGTTATATTCTTGTACATAGGAGCAGTATTATAGTAGTTATATTCTTGTACATAGGGGGCAGTATTATAGTAGTTATATTCTTGTACATAGGAGCAGTATTATAGTAGTTATATTCTTGTACATAGGGGCAGTATTATAGTAGTTATATTCTTGTACATAGGAGCAGTATTATAGTAGTTATATTCTTGTACATAGGAGCAGTATTATAGTAGTTATATTCTTGTACATAGGAGGTAGTATTATAGTAGTTATATTCTTGTACATAGGAGCAGTATTATAGTAGTTATATTCTTGTACATAGGAGCAGTATTATAGTAGTTATATTCTTGTACATAGGAGCAGTATTATAGTAGTTATATTCTTGTACATAGGGGGCAGTATTATAGTAGTTATATTCTTGTACATAGGAGCAGTATTATAGTAGTTATATTCTTGTACATAGGAGCAGTATTATAGTAGTTATATTCTTGTACATAGGAGCAGTATTATAGTAGTTATATTCTTGTACATAGGAGCAGTATTATAGTAGTTATATTCTTGTACATAGGAGGTAGTATTATAGTAGTTATATTCTTGTACATAGGAGCAGTATTATAGTAGTTATATTCTTGTACATAGGAGCAGTATTATAGTAGTTATATTCTTGTACATAGGGAGCAGTATTATAGTAGTTATATTCTTGTACATAGGAGCAGTATTATAGTAGTTATATTCTTGTACATAGGAGCAGTATTATAGTAGTTATATTCTTGTACATAGGAGGTAGTATTATAGTAGTTATATTCTTGTACATAGGGGCAGTATTATAGTAGTTATATTCTTGTACATAGGAGGTAGTATTATAGTAGTTCTATTCTTGTACATAGGAGCAGTATTATAGTAGTTATATTCTTGTACATAGGAGCAGTATTATAGTAGTTATATTCTTGTACATAGGGGCAGTATTATAGTAGTTATATTCTTGTACATAGGGGCAGTATTATAGTAGTTATATTCTTGTACATAGGAGCAGTATTATACTAGTTATATTCTTGTACATAGGAGGTAGTATTATAGTAGTTATATTCTTGTACATAGGAGCAGTATTATAGTAGTTATATTCTTGTACATAGGGGCAGTATTATAGTAGTTATATTCTTGTACATAGGAGTAGTATTATAGTAGTTATAGTCTTGTACATAGGAGCAGTATTATAGTAGTTATATTCTTGTACATAGGGGGCAGTATTATAGTAGTTATATTCTTGTACATAGGAGATAGTATTATAGTAGTTATAGTCTTGTACATAGGGGCAGTATTATAGTAGTTATATTCTTGTACATAGGAGGTAGTATTATAGTAGTTATATTCTTGTACATAGGAGCAGTATTATAGTAGTTATATTCTTGTACATAGGAGCAGTATTATAGTAGTTATATTCTTGTACATAGGAGCAGTATTATAGTAGTTCTATTCTTGTACATAGGAGCAGTATTATAGTAGTTATATTCTTGTACATAGGAGCAGTATTATAGTAGTTATATTCTTGTACGTAGGAGCAGTATTATAGTAGTTATATTCTTGTACATAGGAGCAGTATTATAGTAGTTCTATTCTTGTACATAGGAGCAGTATTATAGTAGTTATATTCTTGTACATAGGAGCAGTATTATAGTAGTTATATTCTTGTACATAGGAGGTAGTATTATAGTAGTTATATTCTTGTACATAAAGGCAGTATTATAGTAGTTATATTCTTGTACATAGGAGGTAGTATTATAGTAGTTCTATTCTTGTACATAGGAGCAGTATTATAGTAGTTATATTCTTGTACATAGGAGCAGTATTATAGTAGTTTTATTCTTGTACATAGGGGCAGTATTATAGTAGTTATATTCTTGTACATAGGGGCAGTATTATAGTAGTTATATTCTTGTACATAGGAGCAGTATTATACTAGTTATATTCTTGTACATAGGAGGTAGTATTATAGTAGTTATATTCTTGTACATAGGAGCAGTATTATAGTAGTTATATTCTTGTACATAGGGGCAGTATTATAGTAGTTATATTCTTGTACATAGGAGTAGTATTATAGTAGTTATATTCTTGTACATAGGAGCAGTATTATAGTAGTTATATTCTTGTACATAGGAGGTAGTATTATAGTAGTTATATTCTTGTACATAGGAGGTAGTATTATAGTAGTTATATTCTTGTATATAGGAGCAGTATTATAGTAGTTATATTCTTGTACATAGGAGCAGTATTATAGTAGTTATATTCTTGTACATAGGGGCAGTATTATAGTAGTTATATTCTTGTACATAGGGGCAGTATTATAGTAGTTATATTCTTGTACATAGGAGCAGTATTATAGTAGTTAGATTCTTGTACATAGGAGCAGTATTATAGTAGTTATATTCTTGTACATAGGAGGTAGTATTATAGTAGTTATATTCTTGTACATAGGAGCAGTATTATAGTAGTTATATTCTTGTACATAGGGGCAGTATTATAGTAGTTATATTCTTGTACATAGGAGCAGTATTATAGTAGTTATATTCTTGTACATAGGGGCAGTATTATAGTAGTTATATTCTTGTACATAGGAGGTAGTATTATAGTAGTTATATTCTTGTACATAGGAGGCAGTATTATAGAGGTTATATTCTTGTACATAGGAGGTAGTATTATAGTAGTTATATTCTTGTACATAGGAGCAGTATTATAGTAGTTATATTCTTGTACATAGGGGCAGTATTATAGTAGTTATATTCTTGTACATAGGAGTAGTATTATAGTAGTTATAGTCTTGTACATAGGAGCAGTATTATAGTAGTTATATTCTTGTACATAGGGGGCAGTATTATAGTAGTTATATTCTTGTACATAGGAGATAGTATTATAGTAGTTATAGTCTTGTACATAGGGGCAGTATTATAGTAGTTATATTCTTGTACATAGGAGGTAGTATTATAGTAGTTATATTCTTGTACATAGGAGCAGTATTATAGTAGTTATATTCTTGTACGTAGGAGCAGTATTATAGTAGTTATATTCTTGTACATAGGAGCAGTATTATAGTAGTTCTATTCTTGTACATAGGAGCAGTATTATAGTAGTTATATTCTTGTACATAGGAGCAGTATTATAGTAGTTATATTCTTGTACATAGGAGCAGTATTATAGTAGTTCTATTCTTGTACATAGGAGCAGTATTATAGTAGTTATATTCTTGTACATAGGAGCAGTATTATAGTAGTTATATTCTTGTACATAGGAGGTAGTATTATAGTAGTTATATTCTTGTACGTAGGAGCAGTATTATAGTAGTTATATTCTTGTACATAGGAGCAGTATTATAGTAGTTATATTCTTGTACATAGGGAGCAGTATTATAGTAGTTATATTCTTGTACATAGGAGTAGTATTATAGTAGTTATATTCTTGTACATAGGAGTAGTATTATAGTAGTTATATTCTTGTACATAAAGGCAGTATTATAGTAGTTTTATTCTTGTACATAGGAGGTAGTATTATAGTAGTTCTATTCTTGTACATAGGAGCAGTATTATAATAGTTATATTCTTGTACATAGGAGCAGTATTATAGTAGTTATATTCTTGTACATAGGGGCAGTATTATAGTAGTTATATTCTTGTACATAGGGGCAGTATTATAGTAGTTATATTCTTGTACATAGGAGCAGTATTATACTAGTTATATTCTTGTACATAGGAGGTAGTATTATAGTAGTTATATTCTTGTACATAGGAGCAGTATTATAGTAGTTATATTCTTGTACATAGGGGCAGTATTATAGTAGTTATATTCTTGTACATAGGAGTAGTATTATAGTAGTTATAGTCTTGTACATAGGAGCAGTATTATAGTAGTTATATTCTTGTACATAGGGGGCAGTATTATAGTAGTTATATTCTTGTACATAGGAGATAGTATTATAGTAGTTATAGTCTTGTACATAGGGGCAGTATTACAGTAGTTATATTCTTGTACATAGGAGGTAGTATTATAGTAGTTATATTTTTGTACATAGGAGCAGTATTATAGTAGTTATATTCTTGTACATAGGAGCAGTATTATAGTAGTTATATTCTTGTACATAGGAGCAGTATTATAGTAGTTCTATTCTTGTACATAGGAGCAGTATTATAGTAGTTATATTCTTGTACATAGGAGCAGTGTTATAGTAGTTATATTCTTGTACATAGGAGGTAGTATTATAGTAGTTATATTCTTGTACGTAGGAGCAGTATTATAGTAGTTATATTCTTGTACATAGGAGCAGTATTATAGTAGTTCTATTCTTGTACATAGGAGCAGTATTATAGTAGTTATATTCTTGTACATAGGAGCAGTATTATAGTAGTTATATTCTTGTACATAAGAGGTAGTATTATAGTAGTTATATTCTTGTACATAAAGGCAGTATTATAGTAGTTATATTCTTGTACATAGGAGGTAGTATTATAGTAGTTCTATTCTTGTACATAGGAGCAGTATTATAGTAGTTATATTCTTGTACATAGGAGCAGTATTATAGTAGTTTTATTCTTGTACATAGGGGCAGTATTATAGTAGTTATATTCTTGTACATAGGGGCAGTATTATAGTAGTTATATTCTTGTACATAGGAGCAGTATTATACTAGTTATATTCTTGTACATAGGAGGTAGTATTATAGTAGTTATATTCTTGTACATAGGAGCAGTATTATAGTAGTTATATTCTTGTACATAGGGGCAGTATTATAGTAGTTATATTCTTGTACATAGGAGTAGTATTATAGTAGTTATATTCTTGTACATAGGAGCAGTATTATAGTAGTTATATTCTTGTACATAGGAGGTAGTATTATAGTAGTTATATTCTTGTACATAGGAGGTAGTATTATAGTAGTTATATTCTTGTATATAGGAGCAGTATTATAGTAGTTATATTCTTGTACATAGGAGCAGTATTATAGTAGTTATATTCTTGTACATAGGGGCAGTATTATAGTAGTTATATTCTTGTACATAGGGGCAGTATTATAGTAGTTATATTCTTGTACATAGGAGCAGTATTATAGTAGTTAGATTCTTGTACATAGGAGCAGTATTATAGTAGTTATATTCTTGTACATAGGAGGTAGTATTATAGTAGTTATATTCTTGTACATAGGAGCAGTATTATAGTAGTTATATTCTTGTACATAGGGGCAGTATTATAGTAGTTATATTCTTGTACATAGGAGCAGTATTATAGTAGTTATATTCTTGTACATAGGGGCAGTATTATAGTAGTTATATTCTTGTACATAGGAGGTAGTATTATAGTAGTTATATTCTTGTACATAGGAGGCAGTATTATAGTGGTTATATTCTTGTACATAGGAGGTAGTATTATAGTAGTTATATTCTTGTACATAGGAGCAGTATTATAGTAGTTATATTCTTGTACATAGGGGCAGTATTATAGTAGTTATATTCTTGTACATAGGAGTAGTATTATAGTAGTTATAGTCTTGTACATAGGAGCAGTATTATAGTAGTTATATTCTTGTACATAGGGGGCAGTATTATAGTAGTTATATTCTTGTACATAGGAGATAGTATTATAGTAGTTATAGTCTTGTACATAGGGGCAGTATTATAGTAGTTATATTCTTGTACATAGGAGGTAGTATTATAGTAGTTATATTCTTGTACATAGGAGCAGTATTATAGTAGTTATATTCTTGTACATAGGAGCAGTATTATAGTAGTTATATTCTTGTACATAGGAGCAGTATTATAGTAGTTCTATTCTTGTACATAGGAGCAGTATTATAGTAGTTATATTCTTGTACATAGGAGCAGTATTATAGTAGTTATATTCTTGTACATAGGAGGTAGTATTATAGTAGTTATATTCTTGTACGTAGGAGTAGTATTATAGTAGTTATATTCTTGTACATAGGAGCAGTATTATAGTAGTTCTATTCTTGTACATAGGAGCAGTATTATAGTAGTTATATTCTTGTACATAGGAGCAGTATTATAGTAGTTATATTCTTGTACATAAGAGGTAGTATTATAGTAGTTATATTCTTGTACATAAAGGCAGTATTATAGTAGTTATATTCTTGTACATAGGAGGTAGTATTATAGTAGTTCTATTCTTGTACATAGGAGCAGTATTATAGTAGTTATATTCTTGTACATAGGAGCAGTATTATAGTAGTTTTATTCTTGTACATAGGGGCAGTATTATAGTAGTTATATTCTTGTACATAGGAGGTAGTATTATAGTAGTTATATTCTTGTACATAGGAGGTAGTATTATAGTAGTTCTATTCTTGTACATAGGAGCAGTATTATAGTAGTTATATTCTTGTACATAGGAGCAGTATTATAGTAGTTTTATTCTTGTACATGGGGCAGTATTATAGTAGTTATATTCTTGTACATAGGGGCAGTATTATAGTAGTTATATTCTTGTACATAGGAGCAGTATTATACTAGTTATATTCTTGTACATAGGAGGTAGTATTATAGTAGTTATATTCTTGTACATAGGAGGTAGTATTATAGTAGTTATATTCTTGTATATAGGAGCAGTATTATAGTAGTTATATTCTTGTACATAGGGGCAGTATTATAGTAGTTATATTCTTGTACATAGGAGCAGTATTATAGTAGTTATATTCTTGTACATAGGGGCAGTATTATAGTAGTTATATTCTTGTACATAGGAGCAGTATTATACTAGTTATATTCTTGTACATAGGAGGTAGTATTATAGTAGTTATATTCTTGTACATAGGAGCAGTATTATAGTAGTTATATTCTTGTACATAGGGGCAGTATTATAGTAGTTATATTCTTGTACATAGGAGTAGTATTATAGTAGTTATATTCTTGTACATAGGAGCAGTATTATAGTAGTTATATTCTTGTACATAGGAGGTAGTATTATAGTAGTTATATTCTTGTACATAGGAGGTAGTATTATAGTAGTTATATTCTTGTATATAGGAGCAGTATTATAGTAGTTATATTCTTGTACATAGGAGCAGTATTATAGTAGTTATATTCTTGTACATAGGGGCAGTATTATAGTAGTTATATTCTTGTACATAGGGGCAGTATTATAGTAGTTATATTCTTGTACATAGGAGCAGTATTATAGTAGTTAGATTCTTGTACATAGGAGCAGTATTATAGTAGTTATATTCTTGTACATAGGAGGTAGTAGTATAGTAGTTATATTCTTGTACATAGGAGCAGTATTATAGTAGTTATATTCTTGTACATAGGGGCAGTATTATAGTAGTTATATTAGGTTATATTCTTGTACATAGGAGCAGTATTATAGTAGTTATATTCTTGTACATAGGGGCAGTATTATAGTAGTTATATTCTTGTACATAGGAGGTAGTATTATAGTAGTTATATTCTTGTACATAGGAGGCAGTATTATAGAGGTTATATTCTTGTACATAGGAGGTAGTATTATAGTAGTTATATTCTTGTACATAGGAGCAGTATTATAGTAGTTATATTCTTGTACATAGGGGCAGTATTATAGTAGTTATATTCTTGTACATAGGAGTAGTATTATAGTAGTTATAGTCTTGTACATAGGAGCAGTATTATAGTAGTTATATTCTTGTACATAGGGGGCAGTATTATAGTAGTTATATTCTTGTACATAGGAGATAGTATTATAGTAGTTATAGTCTTGTACATAGGGGCAGTATTATAGTAGTTATATTCTTGTACATAGGAGGTAGTATTATAGTAGTTATATTCTTGTACATAGGAGCAGTATTATAGTAGTTATATTCTTGTACATAGGAGCAGTATTATAGTAGTTATATTCTTGTACATAGGAGCAGTATTATAGTAGTTCTATTCTTGTACATAGGAGCAGTATTATAGTAGTTATATTCTTGTACATAGGAGCAGTATTATAGTAGTTATATTCTTGTACATAGGAGGTAGTATTATAGTAGTTATATTCTTGTACGTAGGAGTAGTATTATAGTAGTTATATTCTTGTACATAGGAGCAGTATTATAGTAGTTCTATTCTTGTACATAGGAGCAGTATTATAGTAGTTATATTCTTGTACATAGGAGCAGTATTATAGTAGTTATATTCTTGTACATAAGAGGTAGTATTATAGTAGTTATATTCTTGTACATAAAGGCAGTATTATAGTAGTTATATTCTTGTACATAGGAGGTAGTATTATAGTAGTTCTATTCTTGTACATAGGAGCAGTATTATAGTAGTTATATTCTTGTACATAGGAGCAGTATTATAGTAGTTTTATTCTTGTACATAGGGGCAGTATTATAGTAGTTATATTCTTGTACATAGGAGGTAGTATTATAGTAGTTATATTCTTGTACATAGGAGGTAGTATTATAGTAGTTCTATTCTTGTACATAGGAGCAGTATTATAGTAGTTATATTCTTGTACATAGGAGCAGTATTATAGTAGTTTTATTCTTGTACATGGGGCAGTATTATAGTAGTTATATTCTTGTACATAGGGGCAGTATTATAGTAGTTATATTCTTGTACATAGGAGCAGTATTATACTAGTTATATTCTTGTACATAGGAGGTAGTATTATAGTAGTTATATTCTTGTACATAGGAGGTAGTATTATAGTAGTTATATTCTTGTATATAGGAGCAGTATTATAGTAGTTATATTCTTGTACATAGGGGCAGTATTATAGTAGTTATATTCTTGTACATAGGAGCAGTATTATAGTAGTTATATTCTTGTACATAGGGGCAGTATTATAGTAGTTATATTCTTGTACATAGGAGTAGTATTATAGTAGTTATATTCTTGTACATAGGAGCAGTATTATAGTAGTTATATTCTTGTACATAGGAGGTAGTATTATAGTAGTTATATTCTTGTACATAGGAGGTAGTATTATAGTAGTTATATTCTTGTATATAGGAGCAGTATTATAGTAGTTATATTCTTGTACATAGGAGTAGTATTATAGTAGTTATATTCTTGTACATAGGGGCAGTATTATAGTAGTTATATTCTTGTACATAGGGGCAGTATTATAGTAGTTATATTCTTGTACATAGGAGCAGTATTATAGTAGTTAGATTCTTGTACATAGGAGCAGTATTATAGTAGTTATATTCTTGTACATAGGAGGTAGTATTATACTAGTTATATTCTTGTACATAGGAGCAGTATTATAGTAGTTATATTCTTGTACATAGGGGCAGTATTATAGTAGTTATATTCTTGTACATAGGAGCAGTATTATAGTAGTTATATTCTTGTACATAGGGGCAGTATTATAGTAGTTATATTCTTGTACATAGGAGGTAGTATTATAGTAGTTATATTCTTGTACATAGGAGGCAGTATTATAGAGGTTATATTCTTGTACATAGGAGGTAGTATTATAGTAGTGATATTCTTGTACATAGGAGTAGTATTATAGTAGTTATATTCTTGTACATAGGAGCAGTATTATAGTAGTTATATTCTTGTACATAAGGGGCAGTATTATAGTAGTTATATTCTTGTACATAGGAGATAGTATTATAGTACTTATATTCTTGTACATAGGGGCAGTATTATAGTAGTTATATTCTTGTACATAGGAGGTAGTATTATAGTAGTTATATTCTTGTACATAGAAGCAGTATTATAGTAGTTATATTCTTGTACATAGGGGGCAGTATTATAGTAGTTATATTCTTGTACATAGGAGATAGTATTATAGTAGTTATATTCTTGTACATAGGGGCAGTATTATAGTAGTTATATTCTTGTACATAGGAGTAGTATTATAGTAGTTATATTCTTGCACATAGGGGCAGTATTATTGTAGTTATATTCTTGTACATAGGAGCAGTATTATAGTAGTTATATTCTTGTACATAGGAGGCAGTATTATAGTAGTTATATTCTTGTACATAGGAGTAGTATTATAGTAGTTATATTCTTGTACATAGGAGCAGTATTATAGCAGTTATATTCTTGTACATAGGAGCAGTATTATAGTAGTTATATTCTTGTACATAGGAGCAGTATTATAGTAGTTATATTCTTGTACATATGGGGCAGTATTATATTAATTATATTCTTGTACATAGGACATTCAGAAATGTGTTTAGTGTAATAATTTTTATTTCTTCCTTATAACTGTTTATTGTATATTTAATTATGCAAATTTCATAGAAAAAAATTGCAGAAGTATTTGTTTTTTTTAGTATATTACACTCTATGGTGACTTCTGAAAGTCTTTACCAAAGACACATGCAGTATAGTAGAAGTTCTGGACAATTTCTCCTTAATGCTAAATATAACATTGACATCCTAGACTTTTACTACATATTTTACATGATAGATAAATCTTTACCGCACCCGACATCCACCTATAAATAAAATGAGTCCAGCTCTAAAATCATGAAACCTGCAAGCACTAACTTCCCCATAGCATCAGTTAAGAGAAGGTCGCGGAGTATTGTTAAGGTCAGGGATGGTGTAAACATGTCCATTATTTTTACTCTCCTGTATTTATCTATAAATTGCTGGGTAGTGGATGTCCTATATGATGGGGCAGTATATATAACATTAGCTCATCACCTCCACCGGTCTTATCCTTCACAATGACAAGGTTAGCCAATTTAACTCCAAAATTGTAGTCTTTAGAAAGGCTAAAATTTTCTGGACATGAGTAAAATATATCATAAGGTTTTGGTAAGTTTTTTTTTACAGTTTTTGAAAGTTACAATAACTACAATATAAATCAGAAGAAAATGTACTGTAAAGAAACTGTGAAGAAGCTGAACCAGCAGGGTATACTGGGAGATGTGAGCTTAGAGCTGATCCTCACAGAGGTCAAGATAAAAATGGGATACAAATACAGCTCAATATTAGTGAAAGTAAGGGCTCGTGAACATGGCAGAATTCTACACGCCTCTAGTTTGGATTTGCACACGTCATGCGCTGTAAGTACAAAGACATTGGGGGAGATTTATTAATCCCTATACACCAGGTTCCAATTGTGCGAATGTAGGAGGAGCAGGGCAGGAAACCAGGAAGGTCGACTTGAGTTATAATTGAAATCTAGTTTTCTGGCGTAGATTTCCAATCTGGTGCTGGGTCGAAGCCTCTTCATAAATTACTAGTTCCCTGCATCTGGGACCTTTAGTAAGACTGGCATACGGTACGCCAGACTTAATAAATCTGCCCTAATATTTTGTAAATGTAACTCCTTTCTATTAATAGCATGTGACGAAATATTGCAATTTTTTTTTTTTAATTTGCATGTCGTCTGAAATAAGAGAGAAATGGGCACACAGTAGCAGCCCCATACACCCCTATGAGAACCAAATTATGACTGTGTACAGAATAACGTTGTAATTTGGCCATGTACACTACATGAGCATTAACGCAAAATTTTTGCAAAAATTTTTACTTAAAGAGGACCTTTCACCATCTCCAGAACTTTGCACCCTTTAATAGGTGCACCTCCATTGATTCGGGAACAGTTGGATTTTTTTCCATAGCCCCCACCATTCCCAAACAATCAGTGCCATTGGTTTTGGTGCCTGTTATGCTAACTAGACTAATGTCAAGTGGGTGGTGTCAGGCAAGGGGGCGTGACTCAGAGCTCTGAAACTGGTCACCTTTGGTTAGACAGTGTTAGAGAGCTCTTAACCAAACCCTCTTGCTTGCTCCTTCCTGATACCACCTATGTGACAGTAGAGAGTCTAGTTGACTTATCAGGCACTGAAACTCACTGCACTCATTGCTCAGGGATGGTGGGGGCCAGAGAAAAAATTCCAACGATGCTGGAACCAGTGATGCAGCACCTATTAAAGGATGTACTGGAGTGAGTACAGTTGGTGAAAGTTCCACTTTTATATGTTTTGTGCCAGTAATAACTACTTGAAGGGACCTAAAGGTGTCTTTGCAACATATGGGTGCATTCACACAGTGCAGTTGGGTGCACTAAAACTGCCTCTAGAAAAAAATCATGCAGCTTTGATGCAGTTTTGGCAGGTGAAACATATGTATTTAACATGATGCTTTCCTTTACTTTCCCCCCTTTATAAATAACTTCTTGTCGATCTGGATCCATAATGACTATGCCGGAGTCCTTGTCTGACAAATTGATTGTGATGTGAAAATGACTTTGTGGGTTCTTCAGTTCTTCAAAATCATTGTAGGACAGGTTGTCAGATTCCATTCTATGTGCATTAAGTCAATCTCATTAAAAGTAAAATTCACAAATAACTCAATAGATAAGATTTATTTATTCCATGAAAACAGCTAGAACGCCGGACGTGTAACCGTTTGAGAGCCAACATGTTTTTGGGCTTGTCAACTGCACAAAAACTTTTAGCTTTGACTTCTCAACATTCCATAATTGAAACCTTTTTTTTTATTTTGAGTTCTAAACTTTTTGAATTTTGAGTTGTTTCACAATGGACATTTATCACCTCTTCATAGCTAGTGATCAGCCATTTTAACAACATTTTATCACCTTTCCTGTGGATTCCTGTTGATGGTGGGAAAACCCTTTTATTTTTGGAGGTGTGTAGGGTTGAGAACAAGAATGACAAGTAGGTTGTTAATTTAATGGATTTTTCTAAAATCTTTAATGTAGTGGAACACTTAAACAAATAGGAACAATACTCAGCAAAACAGTAGTGAGCCCTCTATCTTCAGTCAGTTGGTCTGCGCAAGGGGAACCTCCCTCTCCTTCACATGGAGCATACTGATAAATCCGACAACCTGACGGTGGTAACAGGAGACAATATTCACCTGCGTCTTCCTTCATCGATTGTGTTCAGAAGCTCCTAAGATGCTTTCCCCTGTAAGGTCATCTTTGACCCTTTGCTGTAACTGACTCTATCACCATTGCCTTTGCCATTGCATTTGAACCTGCTTCCAAGACAGGAGCTTGATCCTGGCTCCCCATCTTTGGGAAGTCCACCTCAGGTCTGGCTCCCCATATCTGGACGCTCCCCATCTTTGGGAGGTCTACCTTGCGTCTGGCTCCCCATATCTGGACGCTCCCCATCTTTGGGAGGTCTACCTTAGGTCTGGCTCCCCATATCTGGACGCTCCCCATCTTTGGGAGGTCTACCTTAGGTCTGGCTCCCCATATCTGGACGCTTCCCATCTTTGGGAGGTCTACCTTGGGTCTGGCGCCTGTGAGACTGCCATCCTCTATTAGACGCAGGGGAGCTGTCAGGGGCTCTACAGGAGCATAAAAAAATGACAACAGAGAACCTTGAGAAACTTTGTCATCTGTATGGCTAATTGATGACAGCCTTGAAGGTTTTTTTGTTGGGACTTGTTGGCCCATTTTGCATGGTGGTGATGCCAGGTTACATAGTAACACGGAATGAGTTAACATAATAATTGAAGAAGTGCCCTTAAGATCATTGTAATGGAATAGAAGTTCATGGTGCCTGATCTGCCTCAGTTCCTTGAAGTAGTGATACACCAAGGTACAAGAACGAGCTAACCCATTGACACCCATACATCATTTTGAGAGTATCTTGACTTCACAGTTTAATCCTTTTTGGGTCTTAGCTCAATCGAATGACCTCACCAGGATGCAATATATAGATCTAGCAAGACCAACCTGCTTTTCAATTGCAGCCTACTAGAGACCAGCCGATTACTGATGGTTTTTCTGCTAAAACCCTCTGTTTGTCCTGTGAATGGGTGACTATGTGGGGGGTAAAAGCTATAACTAGAGAAGTCAATAAACTATAATGGAGCAGATGGGTGAGAGTCCTGCTGAGCAGACAACCTCTAACTTTTTAGGGGGCAATAATATGAATTGTAGTTATACCGTACCTTGATATCACCCCTTATGGTGCTGCTGTACAAAAATAAGTGCCCCCTTCTAGCATTAAGCCAGGCTACCATTGAAACCTTTGCAACCCTTATAACTATACCATTAATTTCATCCATGATAAAGTTAAGAAAATGCAAAAAACAAATGAACCCTCATGAATAGCCAGTCAAATCAATACTCAAAAAAGTCTTAGAACTATATTATACATGAATGGGAAATTTAGATTTTTTTCCTTAAAGGCAATCTTTTTTTGAAGGTTAAGAGAAGACCCACATGTATAATATCATAGTAACATAGTTCATTGTCACCTCGCTTCTCCTACCTCCAACTCCGAGCCTTGCTCTTCCAAGCACCTGCATGGCAAATATGAGCCGGGTATGACTGAAAAGGGTGTTGACATGTAAAAGTGATTCTGTAGAGAGTTTGCATGATCTGCTTTAACCTGTCCAAACACTGTCAAATCCTCCTTAAGACTCATAAATGATTTGTCTTCCATCTCCTCTGCTTCCCGGTTATATGGCGATGTGTCTAAAAACCTCTCCTCTCTCTCTGCTCCGGTGAGTTTCAGATATGATCTGTCAAAGAAAAGGGGAAACTGTGAATAACAATTCATAGAGATGATTACAATGTCACTTGTGCTAACCACAGAGAACGCTGGATCACAAAACCACGACTTGTCATGTTCTGACATCCAGTTTATCATATTTTATTTCCCCGTTCAATAGGTTTTTCCTGTAGAAACCTCTATCGTGTCCTGCCCGAGAATTAATCCAGGGCTTATGTTTCATAGGATTCTCTTCGCAGCTCCGGCCAATGCTTATGTGTCCACCATCTAGATAGAGCTTATTTACGGCAGATATTGGGCCAAGTTAGGCAAAGTTTTTTGTCTTTTTGTGGTCTTTGACTTTTTCCTTTTGGAGATGTTGGCAAAAAATTTCAATTCAACAAATGTAGAATGATGACTAGGAGTCGGGAAGAAATTTTTTCCCCTGACGTGGGGCAATTGGCATCAGCCTCATGAAGTGTTTTCCTTTCTCTGGATCAACACTGTAGGGTTATAGGTTGGACTTGATGGACCTTTGTCTTTTTCTAGTATCATCTACTACGTTACTATCTTAGAGTTGAGCAAACTAGTTCATAACCAGCTGTAATTTTCCAAAACTTTCAAATTCAGCCAAACGTTTAATTTTTGGAGTTTTCCACTATACACTATGAAACAGTCATACTCAACTTGCCTGGGCTCTGTCACATTGTCAGGTCCAAGTCCTCATTGGGCCTCTTTCAGGAGACTGCTGAACGTCTAAGTAGTTCTGGTTCAGACCTAACAAATCTGGCCTGAAATGAAACACGAACCCTGCGACTACATTATGTACAAGACAAATCTCGCAATGTTTGTTTAACACTAAGGATGGCTCAAGGTAGAACATAGAGGAAAGCAGCCCTACAAATGATATAGGGCTACCAAACTTGTCCTATTCTAGAACGTAAAGGGAACCTATCAGTTGGTTCGGGACCACTAAACTACCTCTATGCTGTATGTAACTGTGAGTAGCTTACTGCCGCCTGTGCCTGGAGTCTACTTTAGAGTTCTAGCCCATGCTCATTGTTCCTGGTGAACCCGAGCTCAGTCCACTTTGCTTCATAGCACAAGTGCCGATGAGGCGGAGAAAGTGAAGTAATACTGCAAGATAAGCCACCCATAATCGGGATAGCTCATTAAAGAGTTGTAATTTGTGAGCACTCTCAGTTTTGTGGGGGTCCCAGTTATGGGAATCTTATCCTGCAGACAAGTGTTATTCCATTCCCTCTGCCTTCTGGATAACCTGTAGTCAATAGAAAAGGTTGAAGAAGGAAGAGGGTAACACGTGACAGTAAGATCAGACTACAGTGGGTTGTTGTCTGTTACCGTGGAGACACATAGGAGCTATATACACAAAACGGTAAGAGCTTTTTAGTTAAGACTTTTTGCTGTTTTGCTGAATTTCCTATTTCAGATGCATTGGAGAAATCAAAAATGAAAATAACCTATAATAGTTACTCCATCATACATAATATAACATACATTAACCTCTTACTAAGCTATGATTTAATCCTTGGCGGACTTGTGCAGCCATATTTGTTTCCTTCAGGAATTCCTTACATCCTTCCAGCTTAGATCACGCTAAAGGTTCTTATGAATATTAGACAGACCTGTCGATTTTTGTAGGACAGCTTGACCATCTAATGTGTATGGGGGTGGCATGATTCTCCCCCAAGGCAGATGTTGGGAGAAAGAAGGGTTGGGCAGTTCCATTTCATCTAGCCCACCCCTTTGTTTTCAGGGCAGAGGTATCTGTTGGCGGTTTTCTGTCCTTTCCCCAAAGAGAACGCATGCACTTTTGGTTGAACTAAGTGTCCTGGTGTATATGGTGTCAGGTAGAATAACTTTTGACTGCGCAAGTGTTCAGCTGATGGCTTTGTAAGATGTATGGCTGCTATACTGGGGGCTTAAGATATGGCTGGAGGAAAGTGAAAAGTGACAACCCATAAGTGTATTGATCCACCACCACCCATGCCCACGTCAGCCATACAGTCTGTTCTTGTTCCATACTCTGACCCTACAGTCAATGGTGGGAATGGCGAGGCTAATCTTCTATTGGACATCATATGCTATAATTATATTATTCTATTATACCGGGGTCTATTATAAACAGTAGGAACAATATATTGTCAGGACTTTGGGATGCCTTCACCTCTTGGTGAACCTACATCAGGGTAGACACAATGGGCGAATGTTAACTGCCCGTAAGTACAGATTGGAAATTCCACCTTGGACGATCTTACTATGAATGATCTCTTTGTGGCGATGTAATACCGTCTGCAATTACTTCTAATTACTATTTCTCTCTTTTTATGGCCGCTCTCTGCGGTCCCCAAATGCTGAGACAGTGGAACGCTGGGTACTGTAGTTTATTTCCCATCATCTATATTCATGGGTTTCATAATGAGTCGTAATAGAAGATTGGGTGGAGCTGCGCTTTGTTTTTGGCACTTGTTCCACCTTTAGAAGCTGCATGGCAAAAAACTGCAATGCAAAACCAGGCAATTCACAGTGAGGGTTTATTCACACGTGTAAGAACTGATGAGGATTCGCCATCCAACCATCTGCAAGAATTCCGCATGAAAAAAGCCACGGATTAGCTATACATGGGTTAGTCCCAGTGAATGGAGCTAATCCTCAATATGATCTCCAGACACATCTTGAAGTCAATGGGAGTTGGGCTGCAGTACTGGCACCCGGCCACTATACCGGGCATGGAGCCAAATGCTTCTGGCTCCGTGCTGTGTACAGTATATGGGTGTCGGAAGTGGCCCCAAACAGCTTATCCATACTAGGGCTGCCTGTCGGCCCTCCACGATTGGATATTTATGGCATATCCTAAATATAGGCCAAAAAAATAAATTCCTGGCCAATCCCTTTAACCATTTAATGGAAAGGTGACAGTAGGTCAGTATATAGTTAAGTAAGGGAGGCTGTGGAGAAAAATGTATCTGAAAGGGTTACAGTATTCTGCCCATCAGCTGGACTGTGTAGGTAGAGGTAAGTATACCATTGTTATATATGTAGCTGAAAGGGTTACAGTATTCTGCTGTCAGCTGGACTAGTGGACTCTCTAAGTAGAGGTAAGTACACCAGTGTTATATATGTAGCTGAAAGGGTTACAGTATTCTGCCCATCAGCTGGACTAGTGGACTGTGTAGGTAGAGGTAAGTACACCAGTGTTATATATGTAGGCAGAGGTAAGTACACCAGTGTTATATATGTAGGCAGAGGTAAGTACACCAGTGTTATATATGTAGGCAGAGGTAAGTACACCAGTGTTGGAATTATTGCAGAAGTTTTATTCTTCAGACACATTTACTTAAGAATATAAAAAGAATATACATCATTTCTACAACCACTGCCCTTCTTTACCCTGCCATTTTTTTTTTTCTTTTGGAAAGAGGAAGCCCAATTCTAACTTTTGCTATGGGGTCCCATGATCTCTATGTACCCCCCTGAGTGTACCCTTCTATACCATGCTCTATGAGCAAAACAAAAAAACAACACAAATCTCACATCTGACCTGGATATTGGTACTGTTCCCTGCCATGATACATTTTAACAAGCGCCCACTGGTCAGGAGACGGGTCTCCAATCACTGAGAATAAGCAAAGGATATGAGAACATTGGAGAACTTCATATCATACAGAGATGAAGCTTAGTTGACATCCAGGGCTTGGCTTAGACCTAATACTGATACCATCTAACGGTCTACCATGTAGTGATCAAATAACACAATGATAACGGTGTATTATGCCGTATGGTGCCCAAATAATAGTGCCAGATAGCTGCCTGAAAGGACAAATCAATAATCCAAAAAATTTACAGACGTAGCAATCCTTAAAGAAACGTTCCTTGCACCAGGAACATAAGTCATTCTATTACAAAGTTTATGAGTGACTTACAGGTCACGTTAAGTCCTGCTGTATCTATAGGGGGATCCTGGGCAGCTGCTACTCCATAAATGTATGCACCAAGTGCAGGATGAGGGGTGCATGCGCCTATATGTTCAGGCTTTCAGGACCAGAGGCTCCCATTAGTATTGACTAGGTCACACAACCATAAGGGTGGCCCCATTGCACAGGCAACTATACTCAATATCTGGAGCTGTAGGCACCTTATGGGCTGCCATATGGAAGATGTGGGCACACCCTCAAACGACGGAGGGGTGGCCTCCTCTGAAAATTTCCAGCGGCCATTCTCCTGACGGACGCTTCCTAAAAGTTGGCACGTATGATGAACCCATAGACTGGAAACCCCACATGACTGCTACCAAGTGTCACGCCTGTCCTCAGGTTGTGTGTGATCCAGCAGCTTACTTCTGCACAGACCCTTTAACAAAATCATCAATGGAAACCAATTTATTTTGTACTTTTGGACCATTTCAGTACAGAACTTATCCCATAATGATAGTGCCATAATTGGAATAAATCCTAAAGCTTCCCCGCTCCAGTGCCAACCACTGTGCCATCTGTGCCCAAAAAACCCTTTAAGTTCAAAGGAAGTGAAATAAATTCTGACGAATGCAAATCGGATTTGTCAACCACCGACGCAGATACGAGTCGCGGATTCCTCATCCATCAGCCTTTAACATCCTTTAGTGATGACGTTCCTCCTTCCTCTCCGGCATTCATTTGAGGCACTCCAGTGCCCCGTCTTCAGAGCTGCAGATCTCAGCTGCTTTTGATTCGGCTCCTGATCTGTGTGGATACGCTGTGCCGCTCGCACGCTGCTCTTTTCTCTTGGCTAAATAAATGTGGATTGTAGAATATGACAGCTCCTGCCCGGATGTGTCAGTATATTATCACAAGCTCTGACATTCTACTCTCATCCTTCTCAGATCATTGCCATACTACACAATAATCACCCTTCCATATCAGGGACATTGGCAATCTCCCACATTGCCGAATCGCTCACATTAATGATGAAAAATTATATTTTTGTTGTGACATGCCGGATGCGATTGTCATAACCGCGGATCGAGATAATGGAGAGAAACCATTTCATAATATCTGCAATAAGTGCTACACGCACAATATATAACGCAGCGCAACTGAGAAGCAAGGGACCGGGAGAGACGGCGGGAAGAGAATTACTGTATAATTATATTATTACTATATGATAATTTGCAGATGTTATCACCCATGAGCCTGGAGATGTGTCTGGTGTTATATATGGAATCTATAGGAACATTGTAACATAGTAGCAAGGCTGGTAGGCTTGGAAGGAACTGAACAGTTGTATTTATGCTACTAGGGGGTGCCACAGGGGGGAATCTCTGCTTTAGGGGATGTCTACTAGTACTAGAGGTGAGTTATAAGATGCTTGGGTAAAGGGGATTCTTTTATTAAAGGGGTTGTTCAGGCAAAATTTTTATATGTTAAATAGGGGGATGTAAAAATAAAAATAAAAATAATACTCACCTTTCACCGGCGACTCCCAGTGTGGTCCGGTCCTCCCGGTCCATTGTTATCTTCCAGCGGAAGTCACCGCCTCTGCAAGGGGTACGTGACATAACTACCTGTGACATCCTAGGGTCTCTTCCTGAGGCCGCTGATTGGCCTTAGTGGTCATGTGACCGCTGAGGCCAATCAACGGCTTCAGCGGAAGGGATCTGGGACATCACAGCAAGCTTTCGCTGCGAGCAGAAAGTTCAGCAGAAGGATCGAAACGCGCTGGGATGGCATCGGAGCACCAGGGACAGGTTTTTTTTTCACCTCCCCCGTCCTATTTAACATATACAAATTTTGCCTGGACAACCTCTTTAAGGTGTTATCATGGCTTGGAATAAGTTTAGGTGTCCTGGAGGGCCTGATACATGGATAGGAGGGTATCTACAGGCCGTTATTATAGGAGCATTTGCATGAGTTTTTGCCTAACCTGTGACAAATTTACATTTTCCCAAATTACCTGCAGGGTGATAGTACTGCGGCTCCCTGGCGTAATAGCGTAAAATACTCTAACACTTCATACAGCTGGGGGAACACAGAGCTGTCAACATTAGGTACAATCCATATCCACCCGGTAAATAGGGGTTGTAAATTGGATTTTTTTGCAAAAAAAATTGCAACTTTTTTTCACTTTCCCCAAAGTGGGCGGGGCAGGGGTAGATTTATGATCATTTACACCAGTTAATGCTAGTCTTCATAAATCTGCCCCAATGGGTAATACTTGCCATACCTGCCACTCCACACTTTCTGGTTTCTCCACTAGTCAATGTTCTGTCGGCTACTGATGATGTGCCGCCATGACATGCCAATTGTTGACTGCAAAGCTGAATTCAATATGTTGGCATATCAACTCCCAAAGATTGGTCACATGTCAAGAACAGAACTTAGTTAGATTTTCCTGTTGCAATTTAATGGGAAAGTCTTTAAAGGGAATTTGTAGCCAATTATTATCATTATTATTATTATTGTTAATTAAAATCAGTGGAATTTATCACATTTTCTAATATATTTTTATTTTATATTTGTAGATTTTTTATTCCATTTTCTGTCCATGATTATGGGGGCGGCCATCTTGCCTGAGCTTCTCCTCTGCTCTGTTAACAGCATTTAGCAATCTGCTTTACAGCACAGTCATAGCCATAGGCACCAATATCCTGAAGCCGACTCATTGAGGTCTATGGGAGAGTTTCCTAGACATGCCTTGTGCAGGGAGGGGAGGAGATAAGCTGTGACATCATCTATTGTCAGTAGTGATGTAATGATGGCTCAGTGGTGTTATCTATAGAAATGTTATCTTCTATTGTAATCCTGTCTGTGATGAAAATGAGTTGACTACTCCTACAGAATTGTCTATTATTAAGCTTAGTGGCCAGAGTGGAAATTACAGGCTATTGTATTATTTTTTTAATAGATAGTGACCTAGAACAAACAAACATCAAAAACGAAACATTGAAAAATAAGTTTAACATAAAATTTGGTTTAAAACATATCTTTTTTGATGACATGTTCCCTTTAAGGCTGGAGATAAGCGTTAACTTTTTGTTGCTTTTTTTTTTTTCCAACCAAAGCCAGGAGTCGATTTAAAATGAATGGTAGATATATAGGAAGCTCTTATAGTTTGTTCTATAGATTTGTGCCTAGGTGGTCTTGAAGAATCCCCTCTAAGAAACATTGGATGATAGACAAAACCAGAGTTCAAGTCAGTCATCTCCAATTTGTGGCAGCCGGGTATGCTGGGAGTTGTAGTTTGCAATGATAGACTGCTACAGTTTGTATATACGTATCCGAGTTTTCGTGCCTCCCCTCCCACCATTGACTTTGCATGAACCTTGCTGACTGTACATAAGGTGACCACTCATCTGCCTGGCAATTGTAATCATGAAATCAATGGCGGCTATTTTATGTTTTGCGAGGACGATGAGCGAGCGGCTACACAATGTCATACAAGAGCTATGGACCTAATGCAGTGAAGGTAATTTTCCTCCAGAAGTCCTCAATCACATATGTACAAGTTAATAGATTTCCCACTGTTGGCTGCCCATGGATGTATGACCCATCGCACGGTGCCCATTCCTCATCTCACACAGTTAGAATGTGCTGTGCGGTAATTAATGTCCCCCTTGTTGTGCAATTTATTTCTGGAGCCGGCCTGTGGATAGATAACACCTTCCCCGGCAGGCATGGATTTTATTCCCGCCATCCCGCACTTGACGAGGTTCAGTAAATCTGAGAGGTTATTTACACCCCTGCACTCGGAATATTTTACGTTGGCATCTGAATGATATCGACTGTCTTCTTGTCAATGTGTCGCCGAGGAAGGACGTTTTAATTCCGTCATTTGCTGAGATTTCTGGACGCGACGACTTTATCATAACCCGAGAACGAGATCCAATAAGTTGTATTATTGATCGCGCAGTAACATGGCCGATCCGCCGTTCATTAAGACATATATCCAGCCTCCCGCTATGCCACACGCCGAACGTTCATGTAAAGGATAAGTCAATGGACTACACACAGTCGATGTACACTTATTTAACCCCTTACGTGAGCATTTGTGTTCTAAATGACCAGACACTAAGTAGCGATCTTACGAATATTCTGTATTTGTGTGTTTTTTTTTTTAACAAAATAATATTTTCATTTTTCTTCGTATGTAACAGATAAAGATTTATTAAAATTATTTTTTTTATAGAAATTTTTTTTAGTCTTATTGGGGTTAATGAGGGAGATTTATCATGACTGACGTTTCACGCGCCGATCTTGATCTCCCCACGTCGGAGTGAAGATGTGGCTCAAACCTATGGCAGCTAATATATTTAAGCTGCAATTTATTTTCTGGTGAAACTTATGGTAAATGTGTCGGGTTGTGGGCCACGCTACCACCAGCACGCAAACTTTTTCTGAAAGTGGTCTGTGGGGCGCAAATGCACCAAACATTGCAAATTTTGGTGCAAAGATGACTTTAATTACCATAAAATTGGCATAAAATGTATGATAAATTCCCCCCAAAAATGAAAATATTGTAAATATTTGTAAATTCACACAAATAGGAAGTTTTAGAATGAGCTCCCAATTTTGCCTCAGTCAGTTCGCGGGGCAGATTTATTTTGCCTTTTCTGCCAGTTTTCTAGAGTACAAGGCATGAGAAGTTACAAAATTTTTGCGCAAAATCTGCGACTTTTCTTTTAGGAATTAGGAAATGTTTTTGACAGTTTTTTTTTTCATGATGTGTGTAATGCGTTTTTTGTGACGCTGTTTAATGCTCCAGCACACTTTACGGACCTGGAAACTTCACTCAAAAAACGCTATCGTTTTTTCAAAAACTGTATTACCACATTTTTTTCTGCCCTCCATTGATTTCAATGGGCTTTTCAAGGCGGAATCCTCGGTTATATCGCTTTTTCCCACCCTCTGTCTGAAAATATCTAGCTAGAGGAAAAAAAATCTGCTACTGACTCCCACTGAAATGTATTGGAGGCGTTTTTTGAGGTGGATTTTGAGGCGGGTCCACCTTAAAATCAGCCTGCAAAAAACTCTGTGTGAACATACTCTTAGGAGACATGAGGTGGGCCAGATTTATTATGCCTGAAATTTATGCCCGCTACAAGATTTATACAAGCTACCACAATGATTTCACAGTGTAACAGCCTCGGGGAGGATGCGACGCCAGTCTTCATATCTCTTGCACTGGCGGAGGATGCCCCGGCTTATCACTGGAGATTTCAGGTTTCATTTACACCAATGTTCTGGCGTAAATAATAATAAATCTAAATACACCCTTTGGCATAGAAGAGAAAAAAGTTACATTTTTTGTGCAAAAAAAACCCCAGACTTGTGCAAAAACTTGTGACTTTTTCAAAACTGGCGCACAAATCATGATAAATCTGTCCAATCTCCCTGCACCAATTTTTGCCATAAAAAAGTCAATAAAAATGCAATTTGCGCAAACTTTTTCTCAACAAATTTATAGCATACAAATCTTCCTTTCCGAGTTATAGTAAAGCTGGATACAGGTGACATGGCTGCCATCCATCTTTCTATACTCATGTATATATGGGGTTTTAAGGACTTTACAGTTAAAGACGATTGAAGTGCTTATCTTTACTGGAAAAAAATTTTGATTTAAAGGGGAAAGGTCCCTAAAAAGGGCACATAAAACAATCCTGATATATCCAATAGGTCATATTCCTCTTTTCTACCAATCTGAAGCCTTTGTGCTATAGATAATTGTTATAAATGACAACATACAGTCATATGAAAAAGTTTGGGCACCCCTATTAATCTTAATCATTTTTAGTTCTAAATATTTGGGTGTTTGCAACAGCCATTTCAATTTGATATATCTAATAACTGATGGACACAGTAATATTTCAGGATTGAAATGAGGTTTATTGTACTAACAGAAAATGTGCAATATGCATTAAACCAAAATTTGACCGGTGCAAAAATTTGGGTACCCTTATCATTTTATTGATTTGAATACTCCTAACTACTTTTTACTGACTTACTGAAGCACAAAATTGGTTTTGTAACCTCACTGAGCTTTGAACTTCATAGCCAGGTGTATCCAATCATGAGAAAAGGTATTTAAGGTGGCCAATTGCAAGGTGTTCTCCTATTTGAATCTCCTCTGAAGAGTGGCATCATGGGCTCCTCAAAACAACTCTCAAATGATCTGAAAACAAAGATTGTTCAACATAGTTGTTCAGGGGAAGGATACAAAAAGTTGTCTCAGAGATTTAACCTGTCAGTTTCCACTGTGAGGAACATGGTAAGGAAATGGAAGACCACAGGGACAGTTCTTGTTAAGCCCAGAAGTGGCAGGCCAAGAAAAATATCAGAAAGGCAGAGAAGAAGAATGGTGAGAACAGTCAAGGACAATCCACAGACCACCTCCAAAGAGCTGCAGCATCATCTTGCTGCAGATGGTGTCCCTGTGCATCGGTCAACAATACAGCACACTTTGCACAAGGAGAAGCTGTATGGGAGAGTGATGCGAAAGAAGCCGTTTCTGAAAGCACGCCACAAACAGAGTCGCCTGAGGTATGCAAAAGCACATTTGGACAAGCCAGCTTCATTTTGGAAGAAGGTCCTGTGGACTGATGAAACAAAGATTGAGTTGTTTGGTCATACAAAAAGGCGTTATGCATGGCGTCCAAAAAACACAGCATTCCAAGAAAAACACTTGCTACCCACTGTAAAATTTGGTGGAGGTTCCATCATGCTTTGGGGCTGTGTGGCCAATGCCGGCACCGGGAATCTTGTTAAAGTTGAGGGTCGCATGGATTCAACTCAGTATCAGCAGATTCTTGAGAATAATGTACAAGAATCAGTGACGAATTTGAAGTTACGTCGGGGATGGATATTTCAGCAAGACAATGATCCAAAACACAGCTCCAAATCTACTCAGGCATTCATGCAGAGGAACAATTACAATGTTCTGGAATGGCCATCCCAGTCCCCAGACCTGAATATCATTGAACATCTGTGGGATAATTTGAAGCGGGCTGTCCATGCTCGGCGACCATCAAACTTAACTGAACTGGAATTGTTTTGTAAAGAGGAATGATCAAAAATACCTTCATCCAGGATCCAGGAACTGATTAAAAGCTACAGGAAGCGACTAGAGGCTGTTATTTTTGCAAAAGGAGGATCTACTAAATATTAATGTCACTTTTCTGTTGAGGTGCCCATACTTTTGCACCGGTCAAATTTAGGTTGAATGCATATTGCACATTTTCTGTTAGTACAATAAACCTCATTTCAATCCTGAAATATTACTGTGTCCATCAGTTATTAGATATATCAAATTGAAATGGCTGTTGCAAACACCCAAATATTTAGAACTAAAAATGATTAAGATTAATAGGGGTGCCCAAACTTTTTCATATGACTGTATCTGCCGTCCCTTTAATACCTCTATATAGGCAGGCACCATAAGGATAATGCAGTTTGTCTTATTGCGGTTTCTGACAAGTGTGATTGATACATCAATTATCAATAGGTACACAGCGCCGCTCCATCTTACTATCGCCGTCTCTATATAAGATGAGCTTTGTTTGCTTGTTTTAACTTTTTTCAATTAATTTTTTTTTTCAGCCCCCCCCCCCCCCATCCTTCCCCAAGAAGTCAATAAGAGACGAATGTCAAAAATATATACAGCGGATGGGAGTGATATATTATGCATCCTGGTTAGGAGCCTGCGCCGGTTCCAGCTTTGAAATCCCTATGAGCTATTGAAAGATTAATGAGGGCTGCAAATAAAATAACTTACGTATTTACATACAGGCAAGAAGCGGAGCTGGAGATGAGAGGTTCGTGATACCGCGCATCTCCATGTCATAATATCAGCGCGTTGGGAAATATGTGCACATTTGTAGAGACTGTAATGTGCCAAAAATATTATAAAATATTCACCTGCTCCTTCCTTGTAACCCAAAGAAATGACACTGAGAGAATCCACTTTGATGTGGAAGGCCCGGGCATCTGCAACCCAGTCTTTATGTTAGGACTAGTAATTGGGATAAGCAGTTGATAAAGTTTTGCTTTTACTTAGTAGTTTATTAACTGGATCCAGGTTTATGTTTTGCAAAAATATCTTTAATAAAAAAATGAAGCCAATAGTCTTGATGAGCTTTGTATTGTTTTGTGAATGTATCTCTTAGGCAGAGTATAGAATCTCCATGGTTACAGACTACAAACACATTCTGTGTAGTCTGATTCTGTAGTCATGCTTTCTTCCATCTCTCCCCTTCTTCTTGGTATACGGAAAATGTTCCAAAAATAGTATAAAATATTCACCTGCTCCTTCCTTGTAACCCAAAGAAATTAAACTGAGAAAATCCACTTTGATGTGGAAGGTTCGAGCATCTGTAACACAGTCTTTATGTTAGGACTAGTAATTGGGATAAGTAGTAGGTAAAGTTTTGCTTTTGCTCAGTAGTTCATTTACTGGATCTAATCTTTGTAAAAGTAACTCGAGTAGGAAACGAAAGAAGAATAGCTGACGGAGCATGTGCAGTCGGCTCTGCCCAAATCCGAAGTGGCAGAGCCGACGACGCATGCGCGGATTTCAAGCCAGAACAACACAGCGGTTATCATCAGGTATGGTGGTCCCCCTGGAAGGGGTTATGGAGATATGGGGGGATTTCAGAAATCATTCATGCCAGTAAACTGACGTAAGTGATAATAAATCTAGCATGTGGCCCAGACCATGAAAGTCGCGTGGTTGGTGCCAAACAGAAAAAAAAGTTGCAAGTTTTTGTGCAAACCCCGATCCTGCTGGGTGAGGTTTTTGGGAACAAGAATGTGAGGGCAAAATGGAGGTGCTGCCCCCTGGACACATTGGCCACCTCTAAATTGGTGGAGTATGACGGCGATTATGCAAAATGGCCACTGAAGGGGTAATAGTCTACTGTATGGGCTTCTTTCGGGGATAATTCTGGATGTTTTTAGGTTTATGATATTAGTTGAATTTTAGGGTCATAGTCTCAGCAGCACCCCCATAGGACTATTATGGCACCCTAAATTTGTTTTTTTAGAACTGTAGGAGATCTCTGCATTCTCACTTTAATACAGACCCAAAAATACCACTTTCTTACACCCATATGAAACTAACCTGCGCTTAACTTCCACCCATAACATATAATTCCCCAAATACTTTCCCTCTTCGCAGCCTGAGGGGCCGTATACAGCAATGTTTCTCACTTTTTCATCATCCCCCCGCTCCCCAGTACATATTACAGTATAGCCTAGATGCCAGCCTATTCCCGGAGACAGGTTGCTGCTGAGCCGTGTGCTTGTTATTCACGATGCTGCTCCAGATCCGGCACAGCGTTACATTCTCTATCTGGAAGCACTTGCTGGATTTGACAGTAAGATCCTTTTTTGCATTTTAAAGAGTCTGTTCAGTAAAGGAGAATTGATACCAATACTGAATCCTGTGCTCTGTATATAGACGGAGGGATATGGTGCAATGGGTCAGCACAAAGGACCCATACTTCTCCTGGGGACCAAAGGTTTCACAAATAAAATGATTGATACTTGGGGTATTCCTTGGAGATTAGCAAGTGTCATAGATGGTATAGTAAGCTGACCCTCTGTTAGCCTTGTACCATCTATAGCGCCACTTGTTCAGTGTACCGTTTGCCGGCTCTACCTCTTCTCCTCGTTGTCGGGGTTCCTCAAGGTCTACCATAACTCTTCAGCAGCCTCAGGGTCTACCATAACTCAAGGGCAGCCTCAGGGTCTACTATAACTCTAGGGCAGCCTCAGGGTCTACTATAACTCTAGGGCAGCCTCAGGGTACTACGGTACTATAATTCCGGGGCAGCCTCATGGTACTACCATAATTCTGGAACAGCCTCAGGGTCTACCATAACTCTAGGGCAGCCTCAGGGTCTACCATAATTCTGGGGCAGCCTCAGGATACTACCAAAACTCTGGGACAGCCTCAGGGTACTACCATAACTCTGGGGCAGCCTCAGGGTACTACCATAACTCTGGGGCAGCCTCAGGGTACTACCATAACTCTGAGGCAGCCTCAGGGTACTACGGTACTATAATTCCGGGGCAGCCTCAGGGTCTACCATAATTCTGTGGCAGCCTCAGGGTCTACTATAACTCTGGAGCAGCCTCAGGGTACTACCATAATTCTGGGGCAGCCTCAGGGTCTACCAAAACTCTGGGGCAGCCTCAGGGTCTACCATACCTCTGGGGCAGCCTCAGGGTACTACCATAATTCTGGGGCAGCCTCAGGGTCTACCAAAACTCTGGGGCAGCCTCAGGGTCTACCATACCTCTGGGGCAGCCTCAGGGTCTACTATAACTCTGGTGTAGCCTCAGGGTACTACAAAAACTCTGGGGCAGCCTCAAGGTACTACCATAATTCTGGGGCAGCCTCAGGGTCTACCATAATTCTGGGGCAGTACGCCTGCTCTCTTGGGCTTATGTTTGACTTAGATGTTTCCCTCACTGCTTATATTCAATCACTTTACTTTCAGGTCACCTCCACCTCAAAAAGATCTTGAGATTACGCCCTTATCTTACTGCCCTTATCTTATTGTCACCCTGATTCAATCTAGTTTTTAACTTTTTAAAAAGGCTGTCTTCACATACGTGTTGTTTCCATTCTTCTGTTCCATCATAGGAATAAAAGAAACGAAGGAACATAGAAAATGGATCAGTTTAATGACGGACACCAACGGAGTCAGACAGGTCCCATTGACTATAATGGGGTCCATTGAGTATCCATTATGGTGCTTTTTATTTAGCCCGAGGAAATAGTCTTGTATACAGGACTTTTTCATCCGTAATTATAGATGGACTCTGTGACAGAAGCTCCGATGCAGATGTGAATGTAGCCTTATCAGTTTTCTATTTACTAAACACTCCCCGCCACACCACAGTCCATCCAGAACCCTGCAGCTCATCTTTCTGTCCAACCGCTACAACAATACCTCCAATGCATCTACAGGATCGATCTAGCTATCTATCTGTGTGTCTGTCTATAGTTGCATTTACATAATCTCCATGTACAGATGTGTCCACTTTTAACTCAAACTTTGTCAAGTCTTCCAGTTTTTCATGAAACCAATTCAGTACAATATTGCAATATACTAACAAAACCCCTAAAAAGTTCCAACTCACGGCACAAACACTGGGTGGCCACCTATAGACACATATAGCAAACCCCTTTGTGACACAATATCACAAAGCAATATTCTCTTGAAAAGCTGTTCATCCCATGACACAAATATCCGGACATGTCAAGGTAAGATGTAAGGTAACGGAAGACAAATCTGTGTATCTAAATTACCTCTTCACATTATATGTTTGGTTTTGCTTTTCCTATACTTTGCTTCCAAGTCCATTAATATTTTATTCCTGGTGACAGTTCCGCGGTTTTTACGACATCCCAGTTCGAAAAAAAAAAAAAAGTTGTTGTCAAAAGAAGTAAATTTTGCATCACTTTTCGAGCTCTGCTGGGAGAGGTTTTTCTATGAAGTGATTTCTATGGCTGGAATCGGCACGTATCTCTATGCGTAGAATCGCTATTTATAAACAACTTTGCATTCGTTCGCCCATTCTTAAAGAGACGGGGTTTTTTTTTTTAAGAACCTTCAGTACTTAGGATTTAGCCTTGCACTCTGAAGATGGTTTCTGCTGTCTCATAGAAATATCTCCCCTTCATTGTATTCCCTGACAAAAATCCAGAACTGAAATGCTTCTTTTAATTCCAGGGATCTCTGTTTGTCGGCGGCGAGATACAAGGCATTCTGTGCCGCCGCTAAGCCGGGCCGCCTCTTCCCCCCTCTATCATAATTGATTGAATCATTGACAATGTTCCACCGGTAACTGTAAGCATACTTGGAAATGAGTTTCCTTATCGAGATACATGAATTGGCTGTGTAGTTGGAGAAATTATTTATGAGGGAAAAATTCCATTTTAAGTCTTTACAAAGTAACTTTTTCTGATGTTTGTCAATGGAGCCGACTTTTTCCCTTTCGTTTTTATAGAAGAGCCAAAGAGAATACATAAAAAATATCTGTCAGCAGAAAAGTGCCAAATTTCCCAGGAAGGTGTCACAATGTGCTGGCAATATCACTATCAAATAATGAATTCTACAGAGAACACACCATGTGCAAAAATAGGCAAAATGGTAAAAATAGTCATAATAAATTATAATAATCATAAGCAAAAATATCGAAAATTCTGTCCCCGAGTCTCATTGAGCTTGATGGATATATGTACTTCTTGAACTGTAATATTAACCCCACAGCAGTCAATTAAAATTGGAAAAACCATCCCGAAAATGTCACTTTTTTGTTGCAGATTTTTAATTTATATCACAAAGAAATACTGTTAGTGCATAACTTAGGTATAGAGATGGGCGAACCTCTCAGAATAAAACATAGTGTAGAACACTGTCAGGGCTCCTAGGAACCTATCTATAAAACATAGTGTAGAATACTCTGAGGGCTCCTAAGAACCTATCTATAAAACATAGTGTATAACACTGTCAGGGCTCCTGGGAACTTGTATATAAAACATAGTGTATAACACTGTCAGGGCTCCTAAGAACCTATCTATAAAACATAATGTAGAATACTCTTAGGGCTCCTAGGAACCTATCTATAAAACAGTGTAGAATACTCTGAGGGCTCCTAAGAACCTATCTATAAAACATAGTGTAGAAAACTGTCAGGGCTCCTGGGAACTTGTGTATAAAACATAGTGTCTAACACTATCAGGGCTCCTAAGAACCTATCTATAAAATATAGTGTAGAAAACTGAACCCATGTTACAACTGGTGGCCCAGTTACAGGCCTCAGCCATGACCTAGGCACATGACGCCACCAGGAGAGTTGGACATCACAAAGAAGCCCAAAAGAGGTATCGGAAGGCAAGTATGAATGCCCCCACCTATTATACTTAAGAGACCCCAGAGTATAATGTGGTGACTATTTTGTTTTGCCTGAGATGAATCTCCATTTGTTCAGTTTCCTAAAAAAAACAAAAAAACCCCCAACAATTTAGAATATTCAGGTTGATCTTGGCTTGGCATGAATTGCTTCACCTTCATCACTTTTGTCTTAAAGGGAGTCTGTCAGCAGAACCCAGCATATCACCCCAGCATAAGTTTCTGGGGTGGGACACAAAAGTGTGTTTGTCCTATAGTAACTGATCCGTTTTTATTCAACACTGACTATATGTAAACGGGTGGCCATCCGCTTGCATCCGCTTTCATCCATTATTTGCCTCAGTTTTTCGTATCTGCAAAACTGATCAGTCAAAGTGATGATCAAAACATGATGTGAACGACCCCTAAAGCACTATGGGTGAGATAAAACGTATCATCCTCTGCAGCAGCCTCTCTGTGTCTGCTTTCCTATCCCTTTTCCATAGACTTCTATGGGGAGTATGTAACCTGATCCTTCACTGAGCTGACAGTCCATCTTGAAGACAGATTTAGAAGAGAATTCAGCATTAGTGAGCAGTTTAGGAGTAAGGGGGAGCAGAGAAAGAGCTTGCTTTTTTGTCCATACAGTCCAAATACAGACTTCTGTGTATGTTATTTGCACATCACAAATCATTCAGCTTTTCGACTCTGCTCCTATTCAGATAGACGCAGAGCTGCAGCCATGTTCATTCTATAGTGGTGGCCCAGGGTACTGCAGCTTGAATAGGAGCAGAGCTGGAGCAGCGGATTGGTACGGAGTCCGGGTGTTGGACCGCCACCAATCAGATACTGATGATACTGTGGATAGGTCATCAGTATAAACAATGCTTTTTGGGCTAGAAAACCCCTTTAAGCAGCCCCTTCATTTTATTGATGCTCTGTGATCCTCCCCCAAAGGAAAAAGAATTGATGGTATCTCCCGGTAAGATGCCGTCAATTTCAATGGTAGGAAATCCCTTTAAGTGACAAATTCAGCTCTGCTACATCTGTTCCTTGACAGTTTTAATTTAGTAACGGCGGAGACAAAAGTCTTGGATAACTTGAGAAGTCCTCAAAGGTTTCGCTTCCCAAGTGCTCAGTTATAACCCTTCAAAGCGACGTCGTCTCCCTGTCACCGTCACGCAAACCGGTAACGTGGCATCCACTTTTGTGTTGCGTGAGACGAAAATAACACAAACTTTACACCTCATTAAAACTGATGCAGCGGAAATCTGCTTACAGAGGTTGAAAATGTGAACAGTATATATAACTTTTCCTTCCACAGCAGAATCTTGATGGAAAATTGGAATGGTTCTCCAAGAGATAAAAAAACGCCAATGCGTCGCCTCTGTTTTTCTGCATAATAATTGAAATTCATCAATAGAGAAATCCTGGTGTTAATGATATAGCTGGTGGATTAGATGCTTCAGAACTGCCAACTTTAATGGCACTTCTTCTTACAGTAGGTTCAGCTGGATGAAAAATAGACCGTAATGGTCTCAATTTTATTTAGCATTTTTCTGCCTTGGTTCAGCAGATGTTTCTTTTGGAAACCTTAGCACCCAGTTAGACTCGTGCCTGGAATGCTGATGAGAGCGCCGCATTAAACTGATGGATAATTGTTCTTTTTCATTTAATAACGGACGATTTCCTATCAAGTCTCGATTTCTCATTTTTTTTTTTTCTTAAAGGGGATTTCTACCCATATTGTAAAATTGTCCCATAAGTTAGTAAATCGTGAGTTAGTGCGGCAGCCAAAGTTTGCACATTAGATTTTATTTATTGACAGAGATATTGGCTTTTTTTCTATTTTGTTGTGTCGGCCATTTTGACATGGAACAGGAAGTGCAGCAAATTGGTTACTTTTGAATGAGTTGCTTGGCAACTGTCATCTGTAAGAAAGTAACAATTTGACTGTCAGTTGCTAAGAAGCTAAAATCATAGGGGAAAGCTGAACTCATCTGTATATTTACCTTGTAGCGTCCCTGCATCCCTACAGCGCATTCTTGATAGTGATGGTTATGGGTGCTAAGGAGTTTAATCAACCTTAGTGTGGTTAGGGTAATCTGTGGGTCTCCTTGGCTTATGGGCCAGATGGAAGCTGCAATCTCAGAAGCTAGTGCTTATGGGCCCCTTAAGGCTCCTGGGCCCCCAGTGCGATTGCACCCTCTGCACACCTTCAAGTTACGCCCCTGGTGTTATCTTTTCCAACCAGGAATTGTTATATGTAGTTGGGTCTTTGACCCCCTTAGGTGCCAGGGCACAGGTGTGACCACCACTGCTGCACCCCCTATAGCCACACCACTGGTGGCAGGAAGGATGGGTGAACGTAAAATGCACAAGGGGAAAGTTGCCCTTTAGTTTTTTACTATGGGGCCCCGATTGACAACCCATTATCTGCTTCATCTATATCTAATGGTGGTTTCCTCATGGCCACCGGTTACAGCACGCAGTATTCGATATATATGAAGTTCATCTTGTACACACGTTGTTCCGCAGCAGATTGTTCTCCGCTTTAGCATCTAAACCCTATTACACTAATGGGATTGTAATCGCTGTATTGTAGAATTAGTAAGTTATTAAGGTTTCTCCAGCCGATGCCATCTTGTAGGATGAAACCGTCATTTTCTTGTGTGTTAATCTCCAGATGTTGATGTAAATTGAAGGATTTTATTATGTTAATTCTTCAGCTATGCTACTTTTCATTTAAAATTTGGTTTTGTGCCTATAATTCACATTGCGGGGAGTGGAACATCTTATAATAATGACACCAACATGTTTGTAGCTAATCCTGGAAACAAGTCTTTGTACGTTATCATTTTAGTCCCATGAGCATCAGTTATTGGATAGACCTATAGAATGTTAAGGGAATTCTCCGAATTGAACAATCCCTATAATAGGCTGATCACAAAGTGGCATCCTGCAGAGACCAGCAACAATATCTGTGCGGAAACCTGGCTGCAACTATTAGTGTTGGGTGAACCTGAAGAAATTCGTCTCACGAATATTTGCGAGGTTCACCTGCGAGTTTCGTTCAAACCAAATCCAAAATGCTATCTCTTCAGACTCCAGAATATAATAAACAGAGGCCCAGGGGACGAGAGTAAATGCAACAAATTGTCTTACTCGCCTCTCCTGTGCTCTGTCATGTCTGGTATGGATCACCATCCTCCTTGGCTTCTTCTGGTCTCCTGAATGACCACTAGGAGAGCATAGGGCACACCAACATCAGGACACTTAGCGTCATGACATCAGTGAACCCCACATGACCAATGAGGACCTATCCGAGGCCTCAGTGGTCCCCAGCCACCTCTGATGTCACTAAGGGGGTCAAAAGAGATCTGAAAAGGATGAAGACCTGCGGGTGTCAAATGCATAAAAATGGTACTGCAACCGCTGAGAGGATTGCTATATGCTGGAAAATAGGGCAAGATTGGAAATTGGGAGCAATGGTGGAATGGAGGCCATCAGGCATAATGTAAGACCTGAGAAGAAGGTGACCCGGGGGATCTCTGGAGGGATTTGATTTGGCCGCCGCTTCACTGACAAGACCTGGTTGGTGAATCAATCAAAAATCCACACCATACAGGTTCTGAGGTGTCCTTTAATATTAGACCCACAGTTAAAGAGGAACGCCCTCCCTGACTGTGCTCGTCCCTAGCCCTGTACTGTTAGAGGGGGCATTCCTTACCACCCAGTGATGATGCTGAGCTGTGAGGAACGCCCCCCAGTACAGTGCTATGGAGGAATACTGTCATGGAACGCGTTCCTCACAGCGCAGCTAGACTGCCAGGAACGCCCTTCTGACAGTGAACAGTGAAATTTAGACCCCCGATATGTCCAGCCCCGGGGCATATAACGAGAAAGCCAGCAGTGCGCTGAATTCAGCGCGTTGTCAGCTTTCTAGCGGTATGTAAAACCGAGTATAAATGAGGACGTGAAAGGTCCTCTTTAATGTATACTTGCCAACATTTGGCAAGTGCAAAGCAGGAGAATATTTTCAGGCATGGCCATGCCCCAATTGATGTGGTCCCTGCACCTTTGGTGTAAGACTTGCCCCATTTTTGTGATGTGTGCAAGCAATGTGCTGGCTACTAGTGTTGAGCAAACCCGTCGAAGTTCAGGTTCGACGCGTTCCGCCGAACTTTGCCCAAAAGGTCAGTTCGGGTACCTGAACTTGACCCGAACCTGAACCCCATTGAAATCAATGGGGAGACAAACTTTGTGACCCAAAAATGGCTGTAAAACTTTTTTACTTTTTAGTGATGTCCCACTATGGGACCTGAACCAGCGATACAATAATCGCTGGTTCAGCACTATAGACTGCAATACACATGTACTGCAGTCTATAGAGGAAGTTCCTGACTTCCTCTCTTCTTGGCAGAATCTACCAGGTACTGGGGGTTCCTAGCAGTCTGGAGTCACTGGCCAGACCCCAGGCTGCAGAAGATACATATGGGCACCCCCCGATCTCGCCGCGGGGGGGTGCCGAGGGGGACGTTTGGAATGGCGGAACCCCTTGGATGCTGTGGTCATGTTTGACCATGGCATCCAAGGGGTTAAAACCCCGATCGGAGGTCAGCTCCGATTGGGGGTTAAGTAGCAGAGTGTTAGCTGTCAGTTACAGCTAATGCCCGCTCCCGATGCTGCCCGCGGCATTCAGTTCCCTGACAAACACCTAGGTTAAACAGCGAGGATCAGTGTTATCACCGTCCCTGCTGTTGCAGCGGGAGCCTGACTGTCAGATACAGCTGGGCTCCCTCGGTGATTGCACGGGTTAAAGCTGGTTGATCAACCAGCTTTAGGGATGAGACGAACCCAGACCCGGACCTGAACTTCAGCGCTGACGTTCGGGATCGGGTACCTGAACGCAGGAAGTTCGGCACAGACCCGAACTGTGCAGTTTGGGTTCGCTCAACACTACTAACTACACTCCTTTTTCACATAAAGTACCCATGTCACCTGTAAAATGCATACTTCCATTTCAGAAGGGTTACCCAGGAGAATGGTGCGTGCCCTGGAAGTTTCAGGCAAAACAAAGCACTTTATGGGCATGGCCATGCCTCCTTATGGATATTTTCAGCCTCCCTAGTTGGATGGCCATGCCCCCTTTTCTTGTGGCATGGGCACGAAATGTGCTGTTCTGGGAGAGTTGGCAAGTATGGTAAAATGAGAGAATGCCCAGTGGATGTGGGGATGGGACATTTGCCCATTCTTCCAGTAGTCCAGGAGATCACCCCGCTTTTCTGGAGCCTCTTGAATATTCCAGGAGAGTAGGTAGTATAAGATAATGCAGACTCCAGCTAATGCCCGCTATCTCAATGGGTTTGGGCACTCAGAATGGTACTGGTATCTCAGATGGCGCCCTGTTGTCTTAATATAACGTCACCTGGTGGTAATCAGTGAAATTTGACAACTAGTCTAAAAATGTTCGTTCCATGTCATGTGACCACAAGTAGACTGTGAATAAGAGCATGCCCGCCTATTTATAATTAGATCTAGACTTATATATTAAAATTTTTAGTGGTTCTTAAATAAAACAAGCAGGGATCTGTGTATTTTATAACAAAAAACAGTCTGAACTCTTTTTATCTGTGAAATTTTGTTGAATTACGGAGCAGACAGCGAGCGAACTCCCCCACAGTCGCTGTGCACTTAATGGCTCCTCTTTACATCAGCAGAATCGATATAATTTGATATACACAACCACACACTTTATTGTCAAGTCTTAAGTTGGTTTTGGGGTTCATTAAATTTTTTTTGTTAGCTGTAATAATTCTTTAAGGGTCTACTCTGAGATTTTATACGTCTCATCATTTGTGCATCTGTTCCAAAGATTTTAGAGCTATCAAAAGTAATTTGCAAAGGAAGCAAAAGTATTTGTGGCTCTTTCAGAGGATTTGCACTTTTAATGCTCGATTTTGGGAAATGCAAAAGACTGTGGAGATGCTAAAAAGTTTCTAAGCTATAGGTAGAGTTACCAAGAGCCTCCCATAGGAACCACGTGAAGGTCCCAAGGGCGATATAATCTGCTATACTGAGTACATGTCAGATATGACTTAGTAGGTATTGGAGGTAAATATGTAGCTATTACACTTGAGGGGGCCCATAGTCCACCAGACCACAAAAATGTCACAATTATGTCATACTAGATGGAGCCATCTCATTACAATTACAATTTTTTTTGATTATTTCTTCGATTTTCAAGATTTTATACTTTATATTTTAAAACAAAATTCCCTTTCAGTTTTCAGACAGAATTGACACGTGAGCCACTCTGGGGCTGACGTAACCTGAAATTATTATTTTTTGACTGGAGAGACGTTCCAAAAGGGAAGACTTAAGGCCACATTGGGGTTTATTGGCTTTGGGGTGCTTAGGAACATGTGGTCCCCCCAGCCAATAGCCAAGATGAAGCCCCGCAGCCCAAGAGGATGCTGGAAAGACCCCCTGGTGGAGCTGCTAACACAGAACATATACTAAAGTAATCGATACCATTCGCTCTGTCCATGGGGTAAATCCCTACTGTTGCGTTCATAACATGACCAGTTGACCATCGAAATGTGACCAGCCATATTACGACAATGTGAAACTGGCTTAGGATATATTTAGAAAAATAAAATCGTGGGATATGCACCCCCCCAGTATATCACCATACACTGATGCCCACTTTCCATAGCTCGAATATGGTTAAGCACTCCAGTTTCTCAGGAAGCAAATTCAATACCATAGGGCAACATGCTAGGAAAACCCTTGATAGGCTGCAAATGACAACACCACCACTGGGCGGCCACACATAGGCACATAAACACAGACATATGCTACATTTTATTAAAGGAGCCATCCGTGGAGAACATGAAAATGTTTATGGCTAAATTTGGTGTTGGTTGAATGCCTGACCTTAGTACATGGACATTAGGCTGCTCCTGAGGGTATTGTCTAAGTGATCTGCCGGGTTTTCACACTTTATCCTCCATAGGGGAATCTGAAACTTGCTGCAGGGGACCACAAAGTCACTATGTCTAAGAGTAGTCTCAGTGTTAGTGATAGCTGACACAGGTCATGAGATGCCATGCATAACACCAAGGGTCAGGTCAAAGGGTTATGTGAGATCAGGGCAGACAGAGTTCTAGCATAATCCAGGTAGAAGTCAGGGCCGACAGCACAGAATCAGTACGGTAATCCAGGTCAGGATAGACAGCACAGGATTGGGGCCAGATAACAGGCTGAGGTCAAACAGGTAAACAGCAAGATGCAGGAATAGGTAGATCTTAGCAGGAATTAGAAAGCTAGGAACCTAAATTGCTCAGGCACCTTCCTGTAGGAGAAGGTGCCCTATATAGGTTACACAGGGAATTGGCTGGACAAAGATTATCCAGTGGACACATTGACCCTTAAAGGATTAACAGGCATGTGCCAGGAGAAGCAGGAGGAAGGGGACATGTGTGGCTGCTGTGGGGGTACAGAGGAGTGTGGCAGGCAGCAATGGAGCATGGTGGACATCCGGCATTACACAAAGAAGTATCTATATCAATGGTTTTATCAGCTGATTATTGACCAAATATGGAGGCAGTAAAACCACAAGGTACCCATAGGGAGTCCAGAGGTAACAGTCACACTCAGGTCCTGACATCTGATGGGTCGCCTAAGAAGATCTCACTATATTATTAATGGTACATGGTCAGTGAGAGCCCTGTTACAGATTTTACCCTGGGGCCCAGGAGCTTCAGGTAACCCCTAAGCAGGCCACATTGTGTCCCCAGTGTCACAGGAATCCAGTCATTGTATATAATTCCATGTATATGACGGCATCTATTAGGTCCTGGCTCCGTGTTTGTCTCCCCTCCCCCCACCTCTTTATTTCGCTAAATGATTTTTTTCATTTCAATCTTCTGTAGGGAAAGAAAAAAGTGAGATGTTCCTGAGAACGAATCTCTCCATCGTATTGCTAATTGTTCGTTTTCATCTCTATAATGAGGACATTTTGTGGAAATGACACTGATTCAGAAACTCGACAAATGCCAAAAGCAAATAAAAGCTGCGCTCTATCAGATCTGACAGCTATTAGATGATGCGACTTCTCAGGTTACAATTTTAACAAAGTAAAAGTTTCTTGTATCTACAGGATGAACCAACAGAATGTGCAATCCCAAGCACTTGCTATGAGAAGATGAAGCAAGGCACTACCTCTGCTATCTGTGCAGGTCTAGAAAGAAGAGCCTCTCACAATACTTGAAGAGGAGGTGGTATACCTACCATGGAGGCAGGGGACATGACAGCTTTGGGGCTCAACATGGAGGCCCAACACCGAATAGTTGTCATCCACCACTAGATGGAGCTCACTGCAGACCAATTTATACAGCTTTAATAAAAGAGATGTATTACCTAGATTTTTTTATTACTTTAAAATCAAAAAGTGTTAAATATTATGGTTGTTTTTATTTTATTTTGTCATTTGATTTTACCATAACCTAGGCAGAGTTCAGGACTATCAACGTAGAATCAGAACAGGAATCCAGGCAGAGGTCAGGACAGGTAGCATGGGACCGTAGTCAGAGGGTAACAGGCAGAGGTCAGTACAGGTAGCATGGGATAGTAGTCAAATAACAGGCAGAGGTCAGGGCAGGTGGCAGATGAATTTATGCAGAAATGTATTACCTTGATATTGTATAATTCATTAGATACATTGTTTGTTACATATTTATTTGTACAGGAATCAATCACTGGCATTTTAATAAACCACTATATGGAGCTCACTGCAGACCAATTTATACAGCTTTAATAAAAGGGATGTATTACCTATATTTTTTTATTACTTTTAAATCAAAAGGTGTTAAATATTATGTTTGTTTTTATTTTATTTTGTCATTTGATTTTACCATAACCTAGGCAGAGTTCAGGACTATCAACACAGAATCAGAACAGAAATCCAGGCAGAGCTCAGGACAGGTAACATGGGATCGTAGTCAGATAAAAGGTAGAGGTCAGGAGAGGTAACATGGGATCGTAGTCACATAACAGGCAGAGGTCAGGGCAGGTAGCATGGGATCATAGTCAGATAACAGGCAGAGGTCAGAGCAGGTAGCATGGGATCGTAGTCAGATAAAAGGTAGAGGTCAGGACAGGTAACATGGGATCGTAGTCACATAACAGGCAGAGGTCAGGGCAGGTAGCATGGGATCGTAGTCACATACCAGGCAGAGGTCAGGGCAGGTAGCATGGGATCGTAGTCAGATAATAGGCAGAGGTCAGGGCAGGTAGAATGGGATCTTAGTCAGATAACAGGCAGAGGTCAGGGCAGGTGGCAGATGAATTTATGCAGAAATGTATTACCTTGATATTGTATAATTCATTAGATACATTGTTTGTTACATATTTATTTGTACAGGAATCAATCACTGGCATTTTAATGAATGGAGCTTTACTGTTTCTGACTGACCATGGCGGTCAGCCATTTATGAAGTAGTCAGGGTTGGGGCAGGAGTTGGAGTTGGGCTGTGGAAAAAAAGAGGAGTCGTAGTCATCGGATTGGCCTCTCGACTCCACAGCTCTCTGTATTTGACCGGTTGCATTGAAATTTGTTGCATTCTACAAACTTGTATCTAAAAGTAACGTAAAAGCAAATCACTGCGGAAAGTCAACAATCTCAAATTATCCCTCCTCCATATTAAAAAGTTCCGCTCTCTTTTGAAGTGATTAGGTACTTCAGATATCAATGATCTACCAAATCAGAGCAGATTTATAAAATACCTGCAAGACAGCGGGGAACAATTACCCAATTGTATGGGGGCCGTATAATTAATGAACTCATTATTAATGCATCAGCATACATTTACAAAATTAATTTGTTGATAAAAAAAAAAGTTTTCCCGTGTCGGCGAATGACTAATTTAATCAATGTGCTTGTGCCCGTGGCCAATGTGTAGTAATGAGGTTTGTGTGCGCTCTACTCATTTATTTGGATAGAGTAGCCGGTAATGTTAACGTAAAAATTTACTAAATCCGCGGCGTACTAATATTTATTCATCACATGAAAGGAGATGATACATAATGAATGAGGGTTAGTTTTCTTTGTACTATTTAGAGATGTAGTTAAACTTGACTGAAATCTCACTGGGTTTTGCAACATCTGCAAGTCGAGGAAATCCTTTCCTCTGTTAAAGGGGTCAGTTTGTTTTAGAGAACATCAAAGTGGATCCTTATGGCTACAGCTGGTTTGGCACTGGCTAGAATGGGAAGGCTAAGGTGTTCTCTGGTTTTCACTCTTAAAGGGAACCTTTGACTCCAACTTTTTGCATTTTTGATAGGTACTTCTCCACTGGTTTTGGTACAGTTGGAATTTCTTCTCTAGCCCCTACTTGTCCCGAGCAATCATTGCTGCTACTTTCAGCACAGTTATGCTCTCTATTGTCAGGTGGGCAGGCCCTGTCTGCCTACCACTGCCCACCTGACAGTATAGAGCATAATTATGCTGACAGCACCAATTGCTCAAGAATGGTGGGGGGCTACAGAAAAAATTCCAACTGCTCCAGAATCAGTGCAGAATTACTAAGAATCTATTGAAAGATGCAAAGAACTGGAGTTGGCGAAGGTGATGAGAGGTCCTCATTAAGGGAAACATGTCACCTAAAAATGACCCATTTTTTTAAACCAAGTTTTTATGTTAAATATATTTTGATGATTTATTATTATCATTTTTGATGATTTTTAAAAGTTTTCCATGTCACTCTCTATATTTTAAAAAAGGACTATATCCTGCAATCTTCACTCTGGCCATTAACCCTAATAATAGGCTAACTTTTGCCATTTCTAAAGGGGGTTTCTTTGCAGCAGTCATCTCATTTACACCACAGAATTACAATAGAAGATAACACCTCTATAGATAACTCCAATGACCCATCATTGGTTATGACTGTGCTGTAAAGCATATCACTAAATGCTGTCAACAGAGCAGAGGAGAAGCTCAGGCAAGATGGCCGCCCCCATAATCATGTACAGAAAATGGAATAAAATTTACAATCAGAAAATAAAAACTGATTGTAAAAAAGTGATAGATGTCACTATCTGGTTTTAATAATTAATAAACATTTTTTTAATAAATAAGAAAAATTATTTTAAATAAACTACATAAAACATTGGCAATATATTCCTTTTACCGCTCTCGGATCTCCATACCAGCGTCCCAGCAATATGTTTCATTAAGTACTATTAGAAATCATCAATGTCTCCAATGCACAAACTTCTGGAATATGGCAGAGCTCAAACCGCGGAGCCGGCGTCCTCGTAAACTTCATTAAAGTGCTAATTCCCCTTTAAGTTTACTCATTTGCAACAAAACTAACTTTGCGAACATCTGCCTTATTCTATTTTATAGAGGGAATTGTAATTTTCTCGCTTTCGTGATGCAAAATACTTTCCTTAAATCCTTGGCAGATTAGTACCTAGGTCATAAGGTATTAAAATTCAAGGAGAAAATGCCGCTTCTCGGATGTCGGTGTCTTGATAGCCAGTGATATCTGTAAGCGATTGCTTTTATTTACATGTATTTGCATTGTGAAGAGCGATTTTACAGTTCCAGTCAATCTTGATAGGCAATTTTCAGCCTACTGTCTAATAGCCTAGTTACTAGAGAACGGGCCCGGGAGCATTTAGTGCCGCGCAAGAGGAAGGAGCCTCGGAAGGAAATCAGGAAAAACTTATGTTTGGGTGGCCAAGTCTCTATATATAGTCCCGGAGCTGCGCGACTTCTCCAAGACGTCTTTATAACTCAAGGTGAAGACTGGATTGTGAAAAAGTCATCCCTTTAAAGTGATGGTTCCGCCTGCAAGGTCAAAGCCGATATTAACCGAGGCTTCACATTTTTCGTCTGTTACTCTCCAAGGCTATTTTGCATGTTGACTACGTCCTCGACAAATCATTAAAGAAGCTTATAAAGCAAAGCCATAAATCCCAGCCTCCCCTCCCCCCTCCTACCAATCTTATATACAAATCATCCTAAAGACCACTGGGACCCCATTAAGTGCAGACAAGCCGGCTAAGGGTATAGAATCCATTATAGTATACAAGCAAAGTTTTCTAAGACGTACACAAGGTTGAAAAGCGTTGTGGTTGCTGCTGCACGAAAAAAATATGTGGAAACGTGACCTGATGAGATGAGGGTAGTCGTCACCCCGGGGGCTGTGACAGCCTAATTAAAAGTGGCGTGTTGGGGTTTTTGTTAGGCTGTCTTGGGGGATTAGGCTACGGCGGTGGTGTCTGTCATAGCGCTGGACAGAACTGGGGCGAAATAAATGCCAGTGCAAAAATCCCATTGTTCTTACTGAACGCCTTGCACTAATAGGTAGCAATTGACCCCTAGCACTTGTCACTCACCACAGGTGGGGGGCGCTATCATAAATATTATAATATCGGCCTAGAAGTCATAATTTGTTGCAGGGATGGCTAGAAAATAGATGTTTTTCTATTCCCTTACTTTTCTTAAAGGGGTAGTCTACTTTAGACAGTCCTTTCCCTTATACTCAACTAGGACATATCATTGTAATGGAAGAAGTCCTCCACTAGGGGCTCTAAATCCTCTGACTGACACATGGTGTGGCTCAGCCCATTAAGATGTAATGAGGAGTGAATTTTCTGGGCTGCTAGGCGGTGGTGGTCTTCAGTTTCGGCCGGCCAACTAAACGTAGAAATCCAGGAGGGGTATATTTGAGGGAAGACATATCCAACCCGAACTTTGGCACGCAGTGGACTGTTGGCATGATCAGGCCACAGCCTGGGGATTGGGAAGACAGACTAAGTGTAGACTGAACACCAGAGCTCAAAGAGCCAATGGATAAGGGCTTGAGTGTGGATGAGTGTGAGTTGGTTGCTTGGTACCGTGCAGCAGCCATGAAGAGGTTGAGGTTACAGTAGCAGCGCCATGAGCTCTGTGTGAGGAGAGGGAGTCTCCCTTAGCACAGGTTAGCCGACCACAAGAGCACAAGTGACAGGTGTTAATGTTATCCTTTTTTGTTCATTCTCATTTCCAAGTTGTTCTTCATTCTGAATCATCAGTAAACTACTTCAGCTCCAAACCTGATTGTTGTTTCTGTGTCCATCACCTGTACACTACATAGACATTACACATGTGCTCCGCTGGCGCTGCAGGGGAAATGTCCATTCTTTGCCCCATTTTTAATGAGCCTGGCAGGGAGTCACAGAATGTTCTGGATAATTATAATATATTATGAGTGACAATGGCCAGTCTCACTTGCTTCTTATAACTGTATTGAGTTTGGTTCTGATTAGAGATGAGCGAATAGATTCTGCAGAAGTGGAATTCGATCCGAATTTCAGGAAATCTTCGATTCTCCACGATTCCGGATTTCCTGATGCTTCGTGGTAACGAATATTTAGTAAGGACCTTTGTGACATCAGACGGTCACATGATGTTCTGTAGTGATGTGATTGGGTAGGCGTGTCTTTGCTTGTTAGCAGATCCTTCCACATGAATAAAAATTGTCCGTGCTGAAGAGAGAGAGAGAGAAACATGACCGCGGCATCTAAGGGCTGCCGCCATTTTGCCGCCCACCCCGGCTCTCTGCAGCCCAGAAATAGTTGTTTATTCGCCGCAAAGTAATTCAGATCGAAGCAAATTTTTTTGGAACTTCGAATCGAACTGCCGAATTAAACTTTTGAGAAATTTGCTCAACTCTAGTTCTGATATATCTGAATATTCGCACATTATAACAAAATTTTATGCAAGAAATCAACTTTATACATTAGGACAGCGATTTACAACTTGTGACTCTCCAGTAGTCGGGGCATGCTGGGAATTGTAGTCTTACAACAGCTTAAAGGGTTTTTTTTTTCTCCCATTAACATAACCAATAAAAGTTAAACATTTTTGCAAATATAAATAATTGAAAATTTTACATAGTTTTTCAATTTCCTTTAACCATCTTAGTGGTGACATCTGTTGTCTTGATCGGTTGACAATGGATATGACCATGAACGCAGGAACTTTCTATGGTCTGGGACTGGTCAGAAACCCGACCACAATGGCACTAAAATTTGGCACAAAGTAAGCCAACTAGTAGGTGGTGCAAAGCTAGTCAAAGTACCAAAGATGGACCAAATATATTATCCAGTATCAGTCACTGTGATACATTTGGTGTCTTTTTGGGCTGCCTAGTATTCACTGTCTAAATATTAGACAATATTAGAAAATCAGCATCAACATCTATGTAGGGGGTTTGGAGCTCTGTATCAGGAAAATGAAATTTCGTCTGAAGAATTTTGGATCTAAAAATGAAATGTTTCAATGTGTGTAAATTCTAACAGGAGAGAGATGAGAAAATATCCATTTCCATAAAATGTCGATATTTATTGATTGACATGTGTTAACCATTCCATTTCCAGGTCACAAGTACACTTCCCATCTTGCGGGTCGATCAGACACCTTGTTACCAGGGCGGCCGCGTCCACAGACTCCTTCTATCAGACATCTCCCGCTCTTCCTCCTTTGGGAGTCATTACTTCTTCCAAGATGATTAAAACAAGTGAAATGTGATATTTCATACCATAACCCGTGTGAGAGGAGAGGAAATCGGATCCATTCACTCGAAAGTGTTCCCCTCCGCTGGGAGATGCAAATTTGCCATTCTGACATTTCTGACATCAGACATTTCCGCTCACAATTCCTTCTTGTCCGATGCTTCTTCTCTTTCTTGGGGAAAGAATAATTTGAGACCCGGCTGAAGAAAGGAGTATGAGGTGATGAAGACTGTGCTGGGAAACTGTACTTTTTCTGACATTAATTAAAGACCCATCACCTCTGCTTGACATTACCCGGGCCGAACCTGCCCTAGAGGGTCGGCCCAGGAGTGGGGCACATACAGCTAGTTTTGCAATAATAATACCTAAGAGCATTGCTGCCTAAGATAATACAATCTGCAGTAAGTACACGTTTCCCAGTCATCTTTTTTGTATTACGTTGCTAGAAATTTTGTTTTGACTTTATCTTAGTTATATCGGTATTTTGGAAAGCTGTATAACAAGCAAAATGGCTGCCATGATGACTTTTCATTACCTCCATCCCTTTGCATCCTTCAATAGGTGGCGCTCCACTAATTCTAGCACAGTTGGAATTTTTTCTCTATCTCCTACCGTTCCAGAGCAATCGGTGTTGTTACTTTTAGTACAATTAGGCTCTCTACTGTCAGGGGGCGGTCCTCTTCTGGACTAAGTAGTCTGAGACCGCCCACCTGTCAGTAGAGAGCCTAACTGTACTGAAACTAATAACATCGATTGCTCAGGAACGGTGGGGGTTAGAGAAAAAATTCCAACTGTGTCAGAAACAGGGAAGCAGCGCCTATTGCAAGATGCAAAGTACTGGAGCTGGTGGAGGTGGTGAAAGGTCCTCTTTAAGGTATTTTCTGATATGTAATGGATGTCTGAACCATAATGGTAGTGATATTGGGTGTTACCCAGCTTTCCCAGAAACAGAGAGGATTAGCCCATAGCAGATAATTAGAAGATTTACATTGACTGGGGATTTTAGGCAGGCTCAGACTGACCTACCAGGAAATCAGTGAATCCTCCAGTGGCTTCCAAACCAAGATTGGTCCCCAGGAGCAGTAAGCACAGCTGCAATATCTCACCTCTACTCACTGCTTAGACTTCTTATATGTCAACCACGTCTCTGGTCTGGGGTCTGAATGAAATATGGGGTTTGGTCTGAGGTCTGATTAATTTTGTGGTCTGAACTGGGGTCTAAATTAAAGTGACCCTCCATTTATAAAACCTCTTTGCATATATGAATAGTACAGGTGAATATAAGAAACTTTGTAATATATCTTATTAAAGAAATCTGCTTCCTTCCCTATTTATTGGACTACTCTCCTCCTCCTTCTCTCAATCTATTTATCTCTATAGAATCTATCTCCATACTCAGCCTCTACACAAATGTCTAAAGGGGGGGGGGGCAGTGTCAGGGGGCCTTTACTTAATTCTGTGTAGTGATAGAGACTTATCAGGAAAGATAGATCAAAGATCATGTGTATAGGGTATAAAAATCTGTGAATTTTCAGTTCTTGTATAACACCATGTCTGATGAAGGAAGCTTGTACTTCTGAAAGCTTACTTACTCACAGTGTAGCAGAGTATGTCGCTTCCAACAGCCTCCTCCCCTCTATTGACTTCTATGTAAAAAGTAGCTCAGCCTGGTAAGTGGAGAAGGAAACATATTTTTTAATATATGTAATAAGATAAATTACAAAGTTTCTTATATTCACCTGTACTATTCATTTATGCAAAGTTGCTTTATAAATGTAGGTATTCTTCAATTTATGGGCCTGGTCTGTGGTTTGATTCATTCTTGGGTCTTGCGAGGGCCCTACTTAAGTGAAGGATCTGGTCTGGGGTCTGAATTAGGGTTGGGTTATGGTCTGGTGTTTAATTCATTGATAGAGGGGATTGATCTGGGGTCAGAAGCAGGAGACCAACAATGTCTGGGCAGCAAACTGTAGTTGTAAGTCATCATAGCGGTCTGGGTGAGAGAGAGGAAAAAAAATTAAAAATATATTTACCATATAAAATAGTATGACTACATCTTGGCAATAATACTGTATTTTTACCTTGTATAGTATCATTACTCTGTAGAGTGGCTGTGTAGAAATTATATCTTGTCCACTATATGGTCATTATCATTTGCCATTATTTAACATTATTCTTTTGGTTTGGTGTCTGATTCATTGTGGGGTCTAAGGTCTAATTGATAGAAGGGATTGATCTGGGGTCAGATGCAAGGAACGAACAATGTCTGGGCAGCAATCTATAGTGGTAAGGAGAAGTCATCATAGCGGTCTGGGTCAGATAGAGGAAAGAAATGAAAGAGAACGTCTACCATTCTAGAACTCACATTGTGACTGCATCTTGCCAGTAGTCCTGTATATTCCCTTGTACAGTGTCAGTACTCTGAAGGGCGGGTATGTAGAACTGATATCTGTCCACTCTATAGCCACCACCATTTGCCATTATTTAACATTTCTTTTGCTATATCTCATGTACAGGGGTTGTCAGGTGAAGACAATCCTGACCATACTGGACACCCTATTATTTTTTTGACATTTAAGCCTCATTCCCTCCACCAATAGGCAGGTTCACTACACAGTGGTGGCCACAGGAACTCAAAAATGTATTATATACCTCTACGACTATGCAGGGGATTTGGAGCTTTGTGTCAGAAAAACTATTATAATAATTTCCCTAAAAAACCTGTGACACATTTTATATAATATACTGTATGAGAATAGCTTCAGTCATTTCTTAAGGAGGTTGATGACGGGCGACATTCTTGGCAGACAGGTTTCGCTCATTCTGCCCATCAAGCACAATACGGACATTGTTATGAGCGTGAATGAGGTCCGGGTGGCAGCTCGGCTCTGTACCTCCACATTATTAGCGGCAGGCAGGCGCTCTGTTATTTGTGACCTTTTGCTGTACATCTGAATGTGTGAGCGAGATCTGCAGCTCCCACCGACGTGTGCACATTATTATTAGGACTTGTATTGTAATTATTCACACATTGGACTCTACAGAAGAAACAACAGGCAGTGAGTCACCGGGCGGCCGCTCCTAGAAATAGACCCGGCCAGGCGGCCATATACACCCCGACAGCCACAATTCTCTGCAGAGATGGTGATTAAATGCACTTGGATCTTAAGTTCCCAGAACATATTAGGCTGCTCCTGCCTAGACCAGAACTTAATACAGTATAGCTGAGAAGTGAACCCCGGCCAAACGCCAAAATACGACTACTCAGGAAAGGGATCTTATCGCTGTTTATAGTATTAGGACATTTTATGTATATTTCTATATTGGTTGCAGTTTTTTCAAGATCTCTGCTTGCTGGATAGAAATTAGTCATGATCAAGTGATGAAGATTCAGGGGCTCCGTCCTGTTAGTCACTGCAAATTTTGATGCAAATCCAGAGAATAAAAGGGTCAAATCCGCAATATATCCTGCAATGTAATCCTGCAATATAATAAATGTGTTCCTAATTCTCTGCAAATGTTCTTGGATATAGATGCATTTTACAAATATACGACAATTCTGCTTCGTTGGACCCAACTCCCACAATGCACTATGGTCTGGCAGGCGGAAATAAGCAGAATTGTGAATGCAGCTCTGGGTGTAACACAAGAGCAGTCCAAGCCCAACACGTTTCTGATAAAAGATGGGCGTATAAGCTTAGCCTGTGGGGCCGGGAACATTCCAGGATGGCTACCGAAAAATCGTGACTATCCCGGGAAATTCAAGAAATGGTGAGATGTTCAGTGTAAAGTCATTGTGGAGTTGCTGTACATAAAGTGAACTGTTCTTTTAAGCACGGACTTTGCACATTTAATAAGATACTTTGTAAACTTTTTGCTCTTTGTTTTAATAAAGCTTTATATAAATAGACACGTAAGGCTGTAATAAAGCAACACAATAGTCTGTGACCCGGAGAACATAGGTCACAATTCTCCAGATCCCCTCGCACAGAACCCCAATTATTTTTAATTATAATTGCATCTTGTTATCCACGTTGATGAAAGATGAGATTTTAATTGAGTGTCATCTGCTCCGCCATCGCTCATCTCGCTCATCCCCATAATTGTATTGTTAAATATTATGGAAAATTCCGGATGTTTGTAGTGAGGAAAAGTAATTAATAAAGCAAAAATCATATAAGTTATGTATGTAATAAGCTGAGCGAGCCCCTCCGGGGGGGCTTATGTACAAATACAGACATGAGTGGTGAGAGAGAAGAGACCTAATTTTGGTTGGTTTCATCCATTTTGCCATTGGGTGGCCCATTTTTATCTTGCTATGGGCCCCCTTCTCTTCTATGTACACCACTGGTGTCCCCATAAATTAGTATTTCCCTGCTCAGAGGTAGCTTAGATGTCATGAGTCCCAGTGGAGGATCTAGATGTCATGGCGCCCAGTGCGGGAACTACAGTAGATGTCATGGGGCCCAGTCCAATTATTTGCCGATGATTTCAGGCAAAACCCAGCCCTCCAGTCCTATTCCATGCCTCATTGGCCTAATTCATCACATGTTGGGTTCTTGTGACATCACTGTTGATACATCACTGGTACCTAGAGATAGGCGAGCCTCACGAGATTCGTTTTGATGAATATTCATGGGTTCACCCTATTGCTTCATTTGTGGCCAAACTTGTTTGGCAGGTACCAGAAGTGTTACTATTATACTCTGGGTTCTCTTCAGACCCCAGAGTACTATAGGCGGAGGCCAAGGGGATGTGGGCAAACATAATAAACAGTCACTCACCTTATCTCACCTCTTCTAAGTTCCTTCATGGCATCTGGAGGCATCCACCGGTTCCTCTGTGTACTTTTCTAGGCTCCAGGCCGACATCATAGGCCTAAGTGGTCACATCGGGGCAGCCAACTTGGTAGTCTTTCTGCAGTGAAGTTCATATCCCTGTATAGAGAGGCTATTTAGACAATGCCCTTAGGAGTGGCCCAAAGTCAAACTGGTTAGGTGGCACAGTGTTACAGAGCACAGTAGTAGTGTATTATCCAGGTCACGTCACAGCTTGTACAGGGTTAGAAACAGGCAGACATGAAGCTGACCCTCCCATAGGTTGAGAAAAGCAGCCCCGATATGAAAAATCTTCAAAAAAGTGGTGAGGAGGTAAATAAATGCAGTAGTTTATCTATGGCATGAAACTGAGAATACTAGGGACAAAAGCGTTTCCATATTGGCATCAATTACATTGAGAAAGCCGTAGCTGACTTATAATGGCCTCCTTCAAGGGTTCATTGACGTTTCCATATTTTTGCTGTCAAAAGTAATGAGAACTCTGATGGAACCTCCAAGCAAGGTTCAATGTGAACAGGGCCTAAGGGCTGTTTTATCAGAGTGCCTGGAATTTTTCTTTAAAAAAATGGTGGAGCAGGTGGAAGAACTTGTGGTCCATCATGAATCATTGCCAACAACAAGGTCCCCAGCAAGCTGAAGTAAATTCCCCATTGTGCTGCAATATCAGCGTATAAACAGACTCTATGGATGGACAATAAATTCTGCGGTAACTGTTCTATAAGTGGCTGAAGACGACTTCACATTGTGGCCTCTTCATTAATAATGTCCCATCGCTGTAAATCTGCCAATTCTATCCGAGTATCTGTGGCATTAAAACATCTGGCGGCCATTTATACTCCCAGTTTAATGACACTCCGAGTGTTCAATATTTTTCTTTCTTCCAAGCCGAGGATTTATCTGTTTAATTAATCTAATCTCGGTTATTAAATCCCGGCTTAATGAAATCAGCAGAAACATTACATATTGTTGACTTATGCATTCATGAAACTGTTCTACTGTGACACTCCGAGGCTTCTATCTCATCCATACAGCCAACACTGATATCAGCCTCAAAAAGTTGCAAAAATAAGTCCATAAAACTATTGATACAGAGTTATAGCCAGTGCTCGGTGTCCTCAGCTGCCCATAGACACAGAAGAAATTCAGCCATAGCAACCGATAAGGGAGTGTAGGGGACAAAACTCTGCTAATCCATAGTAGTATTACAATAGGTTTTGTCAAAAAGAAATCTTTATATCATGCAGAAAAAATTATTTGAGAAATCTATCTATCTATCTATCTATCTATCTATCTATCTATCTCATATCTATCTATCTATCTATCTATCTATCTATCTATCTATCTATCTAATCTATCTCATATATCTATTTTCTATATATTATCTATCTATCTCTCTCATATACAGTATATCTATCTATCTAATGATCTATCTATTATCTATCTATCTATCTATCTATCTCAAATCTATCTATCTATCTATCTATCTAGCTCATATATCATTATCTATCTATCTATCTATCTATCTATCTATCTCCATATCTACACACGTGGACAAAATTGTTGGTACCCCTCGTTTAATGAAAGAAAAACCCACAATGGTCACAGAAATAACTTGAATCTGACAAAAGTAATAATATATAAAAATTCTATGAAAATGAACAAATGAAAGTCTGACATTGCTTTCCAACCAGGCTTCAACAGAATTTTTTTTAAAAAGAAAACTCATGAACCAGGCCTGGACAGAAATGATGGTTCCCTTAACTTAATATTTAGTTGCACAACCTTTTGAGGCAATCCCTGCAATCAGACGATTCCTGTAACTGTCAATGAGACTTCTGCACCTCTCAGCAGGGATTTTGGCCTCTCCTCATGAGCAAACTGCTCCAGTTGTCTCGGGTGTGAAGGGTGCCTTTTCCAGACGGCTTGTTTCAGCTCCTTCCAAAGATGCTCAATAGGATTTAGGTCAGGGCTCATAGAAGGCCACTTCAGAATAGTCCAATGTTTTCCTCTTAGCCATTCTTGGGTGTTTTTAGCTGTGTGTTTTGGGTCATTATCCTGTTGCAAGACCCATGACCTGCGACTGAGACCAAGCTTTCTGACACTGGGCAGCACATTTCTCTCTAGAATCCCTTGATAGTCTTGAGATTTCATTGTACCCTGCACAGATTCAAGACACCCTGTGCCAGATGCAGCAAAGCAGCCCCAGAACATAACAGAGCCTCCTCCATGTGTCACAGTAGGGACAGTGTTCTTTTCAAGATAGGCTTCATTTTTCCGCCTGTGAACATAGAGCTGATGTGTCTTGACAATAATTTTGATTTTTGGCTCATCTGTCCATAGGACATTCTCCCAGAAGCTTTGTGGCTTGTCAGCATGTAGTTTGGCAAACTCCAGTTTTGTCAGATTCAAGTTATTTCTGTGACCATTGTGGGGTTTTTCTTTCATTAAACGAGGGGTACCAGCAATATCTATCTATCTATCTATCTATATATCTATCTATCTATCTATCTATCTCATATATCTATTTTCTATATATTATCTATCTATCTATCTATCTATCTATCTATCTATCTATCTATCTATCATCTATCTATCCATCCATCCCCTGGGAGGATAAGTTTATCTGTGGCCAGAAAACCTATGAACTCCATGTGGATGTCCTTAGTCAGACTGGAACCAAGTACTACAAGGATCTCAGTGCTACACTGCATCAGTGCTATCCACCATTGAGAAACATAGAAAATGAGCAATCTACACTGTACTGAGCAAGTGGGGGCAACCGGGCATCATGGCCATGCCACAGCTCGGTTCTATTCAAATCAATGAAACTGAGCTGCAATACCTAATATGGCCACTATACAATGTACAGCGCTGTGCTTGGTATGCAGGAATGAAGTTTCTGCCTCTTCAAACTGCTGATCTGATATTGAGCAAATTGATCGGTACCAACCCTGATTTGTTACAAACATCCATAAATGGCCAGCACCCACAAATCACTACTATACTCTGGGGTCAGCAGAGGCGCAGGGGAGGTGCAGTAAAATAATAAACACCTATACTCATCTTTCTCACCTCTCCTGGGCTCTCTCATGGCGTCCAGTGCTCCATCTCAGTCATCCTCTGGCCTCTTCCGGCCTCCTTGATGACATCATCGAACTCCTGAGGCCTGTGATTGGGTCTCAGCGGTCACATGTGGTGTACTGATGTCATGATGTGTGCATCAAATCGTCATGATGTCAATGCACCCCAATACACTCCCCTGGGACCTGTGACGTCACCCAGAAGACTGTTAGGGGCCAGAAGATGACTGAAGAATACAATGATGGAGTGCCAGAGACTGTGAGGGAGCTCAAGAAAGGGGGGGACTGAAACTAAACTGTGAATATTCGTGAAATATCGATATCATAGCTCCGGATTAACCCTTTAATAATATGCAGAGGATTTGCTGTAGAAATTTCGGCGAGTGTTTCAGGAATTCCTGCTGCACAAAGAAGCTCATTCACATGTATGAAACAGACTTATAGCTAAAGAAATTTCTGCCACAAATTTCCCATGTGTGAATGGACCTCTACATCCTGGGTATACACTGCTAGGAGACCCCCTGATCTTCGATGTTGGGGGTCCTGATGGTATTACAATATTTGGACATCTACGCTTCCGAAAATGTTAGAATATGTGAGGCAAAATCCTCCCGGGTCTGAGGTAGATTCAGTAACTACTATGGTTACCAAGCAACCGAGAATTAAACTGTTACACACAGCGTCACAACATGAGAGGGTTAAATCCGACATTCAGCTACACCGTGCAGCTGTGATATCACTTACAGCATATGCGGCTTCACATAAAAGAGCCGATCACAAGGGGCAGAGTCCACATAGCTGTAGAGTGCGACAAATAAAACGAAACATTGCAAAAGTTTTTACATTCCAAAACAAAAAGAGAAAAATTATCTATAGAATTAGATGTAGCAGAGCCAAATTTGTCCTTCAAGGGAGTCTGACAGAGGAACCCGGCATATTAGATAGATAGATAGATAGATAGATAGATAGATAGATAGATAGATCCCCTTATGAATCAGTGACTCTGTTGCCAATATATTTCACTTTTTGTCAATATGCAAATGAGCCCTATGGAGCAATGAAGGTGATGTAATTGTTGTTGATTTACATATTGACAAAAATGGTGATATCTCGACAACAGAGATGCCAATCCACAAACAGAATACAGTGTCTGATTCAGGCAACTATAACCTATCTATCTGCAGGGCTGGGGTGATATGCTGGGGTCTGGTGACACTAACCTATCTATCTGCAGGGCTGGGGTGATATGCTGGTTCTGGTGATACTAACCTATCTATCTGCAGGGCAGGGGTGATATGCTGGGGTCTGGTGACACTAACCTATCTATCTGCAGGGCTGAGGTGATATGCTGGGGTCTGGTGATACTAACCTATCTATCTGTGGGGCCGGGGTGATATGCTGGGTCTGGGGACACTAACCTATCTATCTGCAGGGCTGGGGTGATATGCTGGTTCTGGTGACACTAACCTATCTATCTGCAGGGCTGGGGTGATATGCTGGATCTGGTGACACTAACCTATCTATCTGCAGGGCTGGGGTGATATGCTGGTTCTGGGGACACTAACCTATCTATCTGCAGGGCTGGGGTGAAATGCTGTTGTCTGGTGACACTAACCTATCTATCTGCAGGGCTGGGGTGATATGCTGGGGTCTGGTGACTATAACCTATCTATCTGCAGGGCTGAGGTGATATGCTGGGTCTGGGGACACTAACCTATCTATCTGCAGGGCTGGGGTGATATGCTGGTTCTGGTGACACTAACCTATCTATCTGCAGGGCTGGGGTGATATGCTGGTTCTGGTGACACTAACCTATCTATCTGCAGGGCTGGGGTGATATGCTGGGTCTGGTGACACTAACCTATCTATCTGCAGGGCTGGGGTGATATGCTGGGTTCTGGTGACACTAACCTATCTATCTGCAGGGCTGGGGTGATATGCTGGGGTCAGGTGACACTAACCTATCTATCTGCGGGGCTGGGGTGATATGCTGGTTCTGGTGACACTAACCTATCTATCTGCAGGGCTGGGGTGATATGCTGGTTCTGGTGACACTAACCTATCTATCTGCAGGGCTGGGGTGATATGCTGGGTCTGGTGACACTAACCTATCTGCGGGGCTGGGATGATAACCTGGGGTCAGGTGACCCTAACCTATTTATCTTCGGGGTGATATCATGGGCTCTGCTGACACTCCCTTTAAAGGGAGTTCCATCTTCTCCAGTCTTTCACCATTTTTCAATATGAATCAGGTCAGGACACTTTTTGAACCCCACTGATCGGCTTTTTTTCCCCATATGTATTAGAATTCATTATGTGCCAATATAAGAGGTACATGCCAATTTATCTATATTATAAAGGTTCCATAGTGATAGTGACTGATGGTATGAGTTATCATAGAGTAAAGGGGTCACTACAACCCATATTGATTTGACCAGGCACAGCACCACCTTGTGTGTGTTTTTGGTATTTGCTTACCTCTCCTGTGGGCCCCCCTGGACTATGGGGCCCTGTCCTATACTGACTGCTGCAGCACCTGAAGTTGACAACATATAACCATTGAATCATGGTAAAATCCAAGTGTAACCATCATGGCGAACTCAGCAAAACCAGGGGTGACATCCGTGTCAGATTGGCCCCAAGAGGATCCCCTGGTGGGCCCAGGCTCTAGTGTGATAATAGACCAGCAAAAGACACCCAAATTTGAAGGGTACTATGGTGTATTTCCTAGGATTTGTAGGAGGGTGGGCCCCCAGAATTGTCTTATGTGGTGAGCCCAAGGAACCTCAGTCATGCCATGTCAGTATGGAGCCTCGTGCCTCTCCGGGGTAGAATAATCAGAGGCAAAACTTCACCCATTCACCCAAATCTGTAAGAGGGCTCCTCACCCTCCATGTGCCATATAATAATGCATCATGCCATAGGACCACCCCTGCACCCCCTATGGTTATGCCCCTGCCTTATCCCGCACTCTGCAACAGGTTTCAGGGGAATATAAGATGTTCTGCAGCAGTGAACGCCTCACATTGGCCCAGAAAAATACTAGTTATTTTTCTTTCTTTTGCCATCAGATCCTCACAGTGCGGTGAAATTATGAGCAATGCTGAGACATGACATGTGGGTCAGAAAGGTCATTTTTCCCATAGCTTGCCACTGGCTGTTTCTACACAAATAATAAGGCGGATTAAGGGCAGAACACATGTCCTCAGACACGGCGGCTCTCATCTGCTGCAGCAGCAACCAGGAGAAGCAGGCGACCCCTGACTGTAGAGCTGGGTAGAACTAGAAGTCACAGCATGCCCATTGTCAATATTATAACAGGACATTATTCTTTGATGGATTCCAGCTGCCCCAGGCTAATGTGGATACGAGGAGGTAGCAGGAGGATCACAGCGTCCTCTTCTTCTCTGGTTACAGCTTAAGCAAATAAAACAGCAAACAGTCCGATGGCTGAAGAAGGATAATAAAGCGTTCGGGCGGATAAAAGTCACAAATTATTGTTGTATAATGAAAAATGTAGCAAATTTGTAATATAATTCATGTCTGTATTTATCAACATATTGAAGATTTCTGCTGGTTGTCAGAGAATGAAAACTTCCATAGAGAGGCGAGTCTGACAACCTGCACTAGATCATATCATATCTATCTATCTCATATCTGTCTATCTATCTATCTCATATCTATTTCATATCTATCTATCTATCTATCTATCTATCTATCTATCTATCTATTTATCTATCTCATATCTATCTATTTCATATCTATCTATCTATCTATCTATCTATCTAACTATCTATCTATTTATCTATCTCATATCTATCTATCTATGTATTTCATATCTATTTATCTATCTCATATCTATCTATCTATCTCCTATCTATTTATCTATCTCATATCTATCTATCTATCTATCTATCTCATATCTATCTATCTATCTATCTATCTATCTATCTATCGCATATCTATCTATCTATCTCCTATCTATCTATCTATCTATCTATCTATCTCATATCTATCTATCTATCTCATATCTATCTATCTATCTATCTATCTCATATCTATCTATCTATTTCATATATATCTATTTATCTATCTCATATCTATCTATTTCATATCTATCTATCTATCTATCTATCTATCTATCTCCTATCTATCTATTTATCTATCTCCTATCTATCTATCATATCATATCTATCTATCTATCTATCTATCTATCTATCTATCTCATATCTATCTATCTATCTATCTATCTACTACTATCTATCTATCTATCTATCTATCTATCTATCTCATATCTATCTATCTATCTATCTCATATCTATCTATCTATCTATCTATCGCATATCTATCTATCTATCTATCTCATATCTATCTATCTATCTATCTATCTCATATCTATCTATCTATCTATCTATCTATCTCCTATCTATCTATCTATCTATCTATCTATCTATCTATCTCATATCTATCTATCTATCTATCTATCTATCTCATATCTATCTATCTCATATCTATCTATCTCCTATCTATCTATCTATCTATCTATCTACATATCTATCTATCTATCTATCTATCTCATATCTATCTATCTATCTATCTCATATCTATCTATCTATCTATCTATCTCATATCTATCTATCTATCTATCTATCTATCTATCTATCTATCTCTATCTATCTATCTATCTATCTATCTACTATCTATCTATCTATCTATCTATCTATCTATCTATCTCATATCTATCTATCTATCTATCTCATATCTATCTATCTATCTATCTATCTCATAACTATCTATCTATCTATCTCCTATCTATCTCATATCTATCTATCTATCTATCTATCTATCTATCTATCTCCTATCTATCTCATATCTATCTATCTATCTATCTATCTATCTCATATCTATCTATCTATCTCCTATCTATCTCATATCTATCTATCTCATATCTATCTATCTCCTATCTATCTCATATCTATCTATCTATCTATCTATCTATCTATCTATCTATCTCCTATCTATCTCTATCTATCTATCTATCTATCTATCTATCTATCTCATATCTATCTATCTATCTATCTATCTCATATCTATCTATCTATCTATCTATCTATCTCATATCTATCTATCTATCTATCTATCTCATATCTATCTATCTATCTATCTATCTATCTATCTATCTATCTACATATCTATCTATCTATCTCATATCTATCTATCTATCTATCTATCTCATATCTATCTATCTCATAACTATCTATCTATCTATCTCATATCTATCTATCTATCTATCTATCTATCTATCTCATATCTATCTATCTATCTATCTATCTATCTATCTATCTCATATCTATCTATCTATCTATCTATCTATCTATCTACTCATATCTATCTATCTATCTCATATCTATCTATCTATCTATCTATCTCATATCTATCTATCTCATATCTATCTATCTATCTATCTATCTATCTATCTCATATCTATCTATCTATCTATCTATCTCATATCTATCTATCTATCTCATATCTATCTATCTCCTATCTATCTCATATCTATCTATCTCATATCTATCTATCTATCTCCTATCTATCTCATATCTATCTATCTATCTATCTATCTATCTATCTATCTATCTATCTATCTCCTATCTATCTCAATCTATCTATCTATCTATCTATCTATCTCATATCTATCTATCTCATATCTATCTATCTCATATCTATCTATCTATCTATCTATCTATCTATCTATCTATCTATCTCATATCTATCTATCTCCTATCTATCTATCTATCTATCTATCTATCTATCTATCTATCTATCTCATCATCTATCTATCTATCTATCTATCTATCTATCTATCTCATATCTGTCTATCTCATATCTATCTATCTATCTATCTATCTATCTATCTCTCTATTCTCCTCAGCCTCTACACCTGTCACTTTTCCTCCTGTCCTCGGGCTACCCTACAGTCCTTGAATATCAGATACATTTCCTCACTACTATAGAGACGTCATAATTTCGTCCTATGACGCCCCTAGTGCGCACTTCACCTCCGGCCCTATCACTGGACCTGGAGACGTATCCCATGGACAGGGTTAAGAGGAAAAATGTTACAGTACCACATAAAAACATGTAGATCTTCATCACCATTAACCACATGCTGGCTTCATCAACATATAGATTTGTTAATTCCAGGCTCAGCCTTTGTGTCCATCTGCTTATAAGTTGTTATAAATCTACAGCAGATGTTCATGGAAAGCTAATAAGATCCTTGTCATGTGCGGGGATCGTGTCCTCCTATAGTCACTGCGAGTCCTAGACCTACCCCAAACTACAGACGTTCCCATTACATACTGTATAGTATGTACATATAGTTCCTGGGTCTTCTTTTATTAAAGGATTGTCTCATATTTGTATTTATTTTATTAGATTTAAGTGTCCGCTTTATGGCTGCTGCGATGAATGGGAGTCAATGTCCATAGACTAATACGGCAGCCCAGGAAGAGAGGACGTACACCAGGAGAGGTGTGTACATGGCCTTATGGGTACATACACATGATCAGGATTTACATGCAGAAAATCTGCCCTGATATTTGCATGTTTTCACTGAAATCTTCACTGAAAATCTGCTGCAGATATCCATGTACATGCATATTTTAGTACAGATATGAAAAGGTCACAATTTTTTGAACAAATCAGGTTTTTTAAACAAAAATTTGCAACTTAGTCCTCTCTTTCCATTTTCCTGGTAGGTGATCAGTGGTCGTGCGGCAGCTCACACAATGGATTCATCTCAGGTTCAGGTTCCATTTCTCAGGTGTACAATAAGGTTCACTTCACTAACCATTGTGTAAAGCCAGGTCTCCAATCCCAGAGTGACACAGAAACACACCGCACTCATGGGTGGCCGCAAAATTTGCCACAGAGTTCTGGATCTGACCTGAAAGGTGTGGGGAAATCTCTTTTAATAGGAACAAACTCCCAACTGGTGTGACTACAAGATGTCAGGCAGTAGCGTGCGTAGACTGTACTGCAAATGGCATGAGAAGGACGGCGTCGACTGCATAGACAATAGGTTTCCGTCCGGTCAGGTGAATCATCATACCACCGACTTTACAGGAAATGCTAGACTGAAGAAGGTGTGATGATTCTGCAGCAAACTCCTAAAATGGCAGCAATGATCCCTACCAACACAATGCCTCACCTCCCATATACAATGTACAATAAGACACGAGTATAAAACACCACAAAACACATAGTCTAAATCCATCGTGGATGAGGACCCAAGATATGTCCCAGAACTAAGACTATACTTGTGGAAGGCGGTGGCTTCCACCACCTTACAGGAAGAAGAGGTCCAGCCCTGGTTGGTCCTTGCCTTTTGGCACTGGGTAGCAGGAACAAGTGCAAGACTCCCCTTAGAGAAACTGGCCCAATGGTCAATGAATAAGCTGGGGTTAAAATCTCAGGTCTAAGGCCCCTTGCATTATGCTATCTGGGTTTTCCAGTCCAGGCCGCAAAACTCAGGATAGTTCCTATTCCTGTCCGGTTTTGCGGCCTTGCTTCTGCAGCTCCTATTCATTGAATGAATGATATCCATGTGCCGCCTGTGTGCGGCCATGCTGTTCAATTACGGCCGGCGGCTAGTACACGGTCATGTGCAACCAGCCTAAAGATGAGTGAATCAGCTCATAATGGGCTGGGTTTTGTTAAGAATTTTCCAAAAATCTGCTCAGGTCCTTTATCCAGGTGGCAATATCCAGCACCATAATGGCAGACCCATTTTGAGGTTTGTTGTGGGGTCCCTACTCATTTACATACACCACTGAATTTACTGGCCATTTTTTTTATTTTAGGGGTAAATGCTCTTAAAATTCTTGTAAAAAACAGAAATGTAACAATGATTACAAATTCGAATGGAAATTTAGATGTTTTTGGAGAAGGCTCTCGTTTTTAGTGTTCACAGCGCATCCAACAGGACGACAAAATGAAAAACCTATCCATTTGGAGGACAAAAACTCCATCACTGCCTGCAAACATAATTCAATGGTCTGAGATGACAGGTGTGTAGAAGGTGCACTCGGCCGACAATCTCAGATGTGGAATTACGTTCGTCTGGAGCTCGAATTCCAGGACCCAGCGAGAAAACTAATTCAGCCACTTTGAGGATGGTTGTATCATTACACACTCTCCATTCTAATGCTAGGTCTATCCGGCTCAGAACGTAAGATGATCAAATTGAAAAATGAATTTCCTGGCTGACTGTATGATTATTCACAACACAGCGCTCTGACACAGCCATTTCTTAAGCTCGCGTTGACCAATTTAAGTAGCGAGTGAGTGCTATAAGGAAAACAGATTGCTCTTTCACCAGAAATTGATGCCGCCGGGTGAAACAAAACAGAAAATTCTCAGAAGTAAATATGAAAATAGATCATGGAATATAGTGCAAATTAGACTTCACGATATAAACATCCAAAAATGTCAAGTTCGGTTACCGTCTCTTACTTTAAAAAAATAGTTATAGATAGAGCGCAGGACTTGCGACTTTGGGTACATCCAAGTTATGGGCATTAGAACATACTCCACAAACATACTGGGTGGGTACGTTCTACCCATGTATCCAACGTCAACCAAAAATATACCGGCAGGTTAACTGACTTCCTATGATGTGTTGTTCGAAAGTGGAGATCCGCAAAAAGACCCTGACAATTATGGGTCAAGTCTATGTCGATATTACATGGGTTCATCCAAGGTCTGCCAAAATATTGGCCCCCAAACCTCATTTGAAAGTGACCTCTGGAGCCAGCCACTTGCCACTAGAGTCTATGAACCTTCTATCATGGTCCAATGTTTTATCACCCAGTTCGTGTTTGGCTCCCTTCACACCAGTGGTGTTGCTGGCACAGGTTTTTGGCTTGGTGCACTGTATCCTGGGTCAGCTGCACCTTTATCAGCTGTACCTATGTCATCAGGAAATAAATTTGAATCCTACTATATGCCAGAGGAGAGTATCATTGTTTGTCTGCCTTTCAATTTACGCTTGTAGGCCACAGGTCATCTATGAGGCTTCAGGACCACACTCTGGATGTGGTGGCTTCATGTCATCATTGCATTGCACTGGACTGAGGACAGTGTATAGGGACCACTTCCTGGATAGACAGACTGTATATTGGGCTCTGTAAGTCCTGGTAGTGACTCTTGCTTCTGATCAGAGACTTTGGGACTTGACTTGGTGATGCCTAGGGTGCCACAACATGTCCTGTTACGTGCTTTGCTCAAGGAACTTGTTGAATTGGTATTGTTGTAACCAATGAGTCTTCACCGAGAAACTGCACCCGCCAAATTGTCATCAAGCTCTCTGCTCTATAACTATCTAGTCTTGTTGACTTGTAACTGCCATGCATTGTGCCTTGTACAGTAAACACTCACAAGTAACCAGTACTTCCCATGACTAAAGCATCTGCCTCATTATAGCACCATCCTCCAGTGGGGCACCAAAATATGGTTGAGGGCAACACACAGAGCTGACCTTCCTGTAAGTTGGAGAGCCAAATATTGGGGACCGCCTTGTATTAATATGAGAGGCATGCTAACAAGCAGGCATGGGGCCCCACAGAAAACTTGTAATTGTAGCCCACTCTACCATGACTCTACCATAACTTGTAATTGTAGCCCACTCTACCATGACTATTTCAAGAAACCAGTTCAGAACGTGAAAAGTTCATGATTATTTTGGTCTCGTTTACATTCAGGGATAACACACATAGATAGTAAACACAGTGATGTCACAGTATAGAGATAATGCACACAGTGATGTCACAGTACAGAGATACTACACACAGTGATGTCACAGTACAGTGATAATAAACACAGTGAAGTCATAGTACAGAGATAATATACACAGTGATGTCACAGTACAGAGATAATACACACAGTGATGTCACAGTACAGGGATAATAAACACAGTGATGCCACAGTGCAGGGATAATAAACACAGTGATGTCACAATACATAGATAATACACACAGTGATGTCACAGTACAGGGATAATAAACACAGTGATGTCACAGTACAGGGATAATAAACACAGTGATGTCACAGTACAGAGATAATACACACAGTGATGTCACAGTACAGAGATAATACACACAGTGATGTCACAGTACAGGGATAATACACACAGTGATGTCACAGTACAGATATAATACACACAGTGATGTCACAGTACAGGGATAATACACACCGTGATGTCACAGTACAGATATAATACACACAGTGATGTCACAGTACAGGGATAATAAACACAGTGATGTCACAGTACAGGGATAATACACACAGTGATGTCACAGTACAGGGATAATACACACAGTGATTGCACAGTATAGGGATAATACACACAGTGATGTCACAGTACAGAGATAATACACACAGTGATGTCACAGTACAGGGATAATACACACAGTGTTGTCACAGTACAGAGATAATACACACAGTGATGTCACAGTACAGATATAATACACACAGTGATGTCACAGTACAGGGATAATACACACAGTGATGTCACAGTACAGATATAATACACACAGTGATGTCACAGTACAGGGATAATACACACAGTGATGTCACAGTACAGGGATAATACACACAGTGATGTCACAGTACAGAGGTAATACACACAGTGATGTCACAGTACAGGGATAATACACACAGTGTTGTCACAGTACAGAGATAATACACACAGTGATGTCACAGTACAGATATAATACACACAGTGATGTCACAGTACAGGGATAATACACACAGTGATGTCACAGTACAGGAATAATACACACAGTGATGTCACAGTACAGGAATAATACACACAGTGATTGCACAGTACAGAGATATTATACACAGTGATGTCACAATACAGAGATAATGTCTGCTATGTCATCATAACACAGGGATAATAAGCACATGAGAATATCACTGTCTACTCTGTGACATCGCAGCATATGATGAAAGTTCTTATATTGACGTCACATGCAGGCATTTGCCCCAGTACAGTAATGGAGGTGACGTTAGTTTTCCACATCTCCTTCCACCACCCATAGTTATCAGTATTTGCACTCTAGGTCTCAGTGATGGATCCCCTTAGTGTTTGGCCCCCACAGCAGTTGCTATATCTTCTACCCTTATAGTTACGCCCATGGCCTTCTATATCCACAAGATGTCTCCTAGATCCCAGAGATAAATTGAAGAATACAAAGTACAATCACAGATTTGTCTTAATGGCGGTGACTTAGAGGTGGGTACAAGTGGCGGCCGGCAGGATAAATAATTCTATCTCACGGAGATTTGTTTTATGGTTTGTTTTATGTGAACGATTCTTTGTCAAGACAACAAGGTGTTACTGCTTTACGCCATTGACCCAAATCTGCCGAGCTTTTACTTCAGCAATTTTGACAATTTTGAAAATTTTGGATCATTGGGCGATGGCAAATTATTTTTTATCATCCGTGTTGTGCAAAGGCAGTCAGATTCTGTTACCATGACAACGCGAGATTCACACATAATGCAGCACCGGGGAATGAATTGGGGCATTTAGGGAGAGATTAGTTTTCTTTATCACACTTCAATGTCATGGATTTGTTTTACTGAAGCTTTTCTGCACTGTTTTCCCCAGACATGTTGCCCCTCTATGTTGGGGGTATATTTTATTTTCTTAACATAACATAACTTAACATAATTTACGAAACTATCTAGAATGACCCATAACAACCAATCACAGCGCAGCAGAATCCAACCCCTTTAACACTGGGCCCGGTGACAGACTCCCTCTCACTTTCCTTCAGAAAATACTATATTTCGCTCAAGTACATTTGAAATAGATATTCCTCCCCAAAATGACCCCAATGTAGTCAGATAGTGTTGGCAGCATAAACTGCGCAGGAATAGGAGAAGTTCTATCCGTGTTCTCTGAAGGTCGCTGACAGACAAAGTTTAAAGGAATCTTAGCAGGCTGCCGGGCAATGCATCATTAATTGGTTAATTACACGTAAATTAGCGAGGACCTAACACAGGCGAGTCATCGGAGATCTGTACCGGAGAACATTGATATATAGAACAACATTTGTCTCTAAGGCAATAAACTTGGAACCGAATCTTACAAGTTAATTCACAGGCAGACGGTTTTCTGCTTACAAGAAATAAATTGTTACGAAGTTCTAGAGAAATATATCTATCTATCTATCTATCCAGACCTGGCAATTAGATCCTTTGAGGACATATCGAACGTGAACTTGTGAAGACCATTAATGGGCGGTAGACTAAACCGGTTAGGAAAACGCCAATAAAACATAATGCAAAAGTCAACAACAACAAAAACTTCTGTAAAAAAAACTGTGACATTGCTATTCAGGAGAGTCTGCTAAGAGCTCTATTACAGTCCCCTCAATCCTGCAGTATCAAAAATTCTCGAATTTTTTGCCGGAAGTTGGATCTTCACATCGGTGCTGCAAATTGGTAGTTGTTGCAAAGTGGTATGGACTTGGGGTTCCTTGGACAGACCAAAGGATTCTTTGGAATTTTGGCTGAGCCAGTATAACTCTATTGTACTAAAGGACCCATCATGCCTTGCTCTACTCAGCAATCTGGGGATGAGATGGAGAGGCCAATGAAAAATTCCCGAAGTCAGCATGTGTGTGACTTATTGTGCATTATATGATGTATATTGTAAAGAATATACACTATATGATGTTACACGATTACACATTTACTGTGTATTTGCTACTGAGTCATTGTGTCTACCTTGGTCTGGTACTTTCTGGAAAGAGAGCAGCTCGATGTCTCTTTTGTGCCTCTCGGCTGTGCGGTGGGTGGTGTCTCTTTTGTGCCTCTCAGCTGTGCAGTGGGTGGTGTCTCTTTTGTGCCACTCGGCTGTGCAGTGGGTGGTGTCTCTTTTGTGCCCCTCGGCTGTGCAGTGGGTGGTGTCTCTTTTGTGCCCCTCGGCTGTGCAGTGGGTGGTGTCTCTTTTGTGCCCCTTGGCTGTGCAGTGGGTGGTGTCTCTTTTGTGCCACTCGGCTGTGCAGTGGGTGGTGTCTCTTTTGTGCCCCTCGGCTGTGCAGTGGGTGGTGTCTCTTTTGTGCCCCTTGGCTGTGCAGTGGGTGGTGTCTCTTTTGTGCCACTCGGCTGTGCAGTGGGTGGTGTCTCTTTTGTGCCCCTCGGCTGTGCAGTGGGTGGTGTCTCTTTTGTGCCCCTCGGCTGTGCAGTGGGTGGTGTCTCTTTTGTGCCCCCCAGCTGTGCAGTGGGTGGTGTCTCTTTTGTGCCCCTCGGCTGTGCAGTGGGTGGTGTCTCTTTTGTGCCCCCCAGCTGTGCAGTGGGTGGTGTCTCTTTTGTGCCCCCCAGCTGTGCAGTGGGTGGTGTCTCTTTTGTGCCCCTTGGCTGTGCAGTGGGTGGTGTCTCTTTTGTGCCCCCCAGCTGTGCAGTGGGTGGTGTCTCTTTTGTGCCCCTTGGCTGTGCAGTGGGTGGTGTCTCTTTTGTGCCACTCGGCTGTGCAGTGGGTGGTGTCTCTTTTGTGCCCCTTGGCTGTGCAGTGGGTGATGTCTCTTTGGTGTTACTCCTTGTACAGACTTTGTGCTCTATGACTTAACTCTAGAGAGTGATGAAAATTTCCAAATATTCACAAGATCCACCATCAGGTTTGTTTTAGACTAAACTTTTGACCCGAACTAGAAGTTCTATTATTATACTCTGGGACGTCTTTAGCCTTACAAGGTATAAAAATTGGAGGCCCATGGTGGTGCGGGAAATAATAAACAGTCATACTGACCTTTCCTCATCTCTCCTGGGTTTCCTTGTGGTGTCCAGTGCTCCTTTTTGGGTGTCTTTGGTTTTCTTCCTTTTTCAACCTCCAGGGAGACATCAGTGGCCCAGGGTGGCTGCTGAGGTATTGAATTGGCCCCCAGAGGTCACATGGGTCATGCCGATGTCATGACACTTGTGGAAGATGAGTATAACTGTGTTATATTTCTGCAGCTCCCCTGAGACTCTACTTATTATCAATATTACAAGGAGATCGCAAGGTAAAATAATGATTTATGGGCGGTGAACTTCAAAAATCTTGGGTTTGGTTGAACCCAAAAATTTTGGAAAATTCCTAATGAACCCTCTTGTTGCAAAGCCATTCGCTCAATTCTACTTAAAGGGGTTGTTCCATTATGGACACATTTGCTGTGGGAGAACAGGATACCAAAAGTTCCCATGCCTCCTCCTTGTGAATGGAGCGGTAGAGCACTCCATTTACTACTACGCCAAAGACTGCAGCCCTATAGCAGTGAATGGAGCGCCGGTCACACAAGCACACTAGCACTTAATTCACAACGAGGAGGCATAAGGGACTTTCGGTCCACCAGCAACACATCCGTTCTCCTGTGAATAGGGGATAAGTGTCCTCAATGGCACAATCCCTTTAACACCTTGTAGTCACATTGGGTGGGAAAACCCTCATATATAAAATAAGGAATGTTTTCCTGTGTCTTCGAGTCTTTCAATCGGACCTCTGGTTTTCTGTCTGTGCTGTACAATTCTACTGTGTATCCGAAGGCCAAATCTGTCTTGTACCTGAGTGAATCCATGATCAAATCGGGCACTCTTTGTACACAGTAGGAGGTCATGCGCCTCTGTGGGTGTCACATTAACTAGATTCACATCTGCACATGGGTCTCCATCATTCGGGACTGTTGGGGAACCTGAGTGAGAGAAAGCCAGATCGCTAGAACAGCGGTTACCCATGGCCACCCACAGACCTCATAGACTATGTTGTCCGTCCGGTTTCCGCCATTTTTATACTGAAACCAGTAGAGAGAAAGGTTCTCCGTGCAGGACTTTTCTCTCCACCTATTTTCGGCTTCTGCAGCGGAGTTTCCAACAATAACTCCGGCGCAGATGTGAACTTAGCCTAAGGCTACTGTGCATACAACTAATACACCCGTGTGCGCGGGACGCTACAGTAACCCGTGTTATATGATGTTTGGAGCGCAGGATTTGTATTCTATACTTACATTCCAGATAATTATTAATAGGGAGACTCTTTCCACCCTCGGAAACAAATTGTATATGTGAATCATAATTTGTTTGATCATTAAACTTGTCAATCCTTTCCTACTTTCAGCCGTCATAAAACGCGCTCGCTGCAGAACTCATTACGGCCACTGTCGCACCTTGAATACAAGAACCAATATATTCTGATGTAATTATTGAGCATCGTGCACACACACCAGAAACACAGTTAATTAACCAATAAATATGATTTGTTTCAGTAGTTGCCCAACAACTTGGCTTCATTACATTCTCATTTCCATGAGAAATACCGTATGATCAGTCATGCTAAACTCTCCATCAGTCAGCCAGCACGACCGGCTTCTCGGGGACGCGGGGACTGACAGCGCGGTGCAGACAGGACACTTACCAGACTGGAATTTGGCTGAAAATGAAAAATGAACAGAGATAGTAACGCTTCGAGTCTGGGATGACAGTGTCAGGGTAAAAAATTATCAATTTATTAACTCCTTAAAGGGTTGTCAGGTGTAGAAATCCCATTTTCTGCTACTGTATTGGGGTGTTCTGAGGTCATAGAGGAAAGGTTCCTCCTTAGGGGCCAGCTTCAATTAACTGCAAAGAGCGTCTCCTTCTCTGGAGGACCCAGCATGTCCATGGCTTACAAAGACAGGGCAATGATCTGAATGGGCAGCATGTAATACTTAACGCCTTCCTGCTCCACATTATTATGACGCGCTGAGTGTATGGTTAACGCTCATGGCATGACACAGGACCCAGGACTAGCCTCCAGAGTTGGAAAATACTCCAACTCTGGTGGTTTAACCCTTCAAATGCCGTGATCCATAGAGACCCCGGCATCTGGGTGGTTAGGGGGTGAGATGGTCCCCCTTTCAGATTTGGCTTCCCTGCAGTGAGATCACAGTGTTTGAGGGGTTTCTGTGGCAGCAAGGATGCCACTCAACGGCCCCCAGGCTGCATATACAGTAAAAATATATTTTAAAAAAGTTTAAAATAAAGTATTAAAAATAAATAAATAAATTATAAAAAGCTAAAAAAAACTTTAGAATTAAATAAAAATGATAATATAAATAAATAAAGTAAGAAAACATATTACCGTCTGTAAATAAGTCCACACTATAAAAAAACAAAGTTATTTATCCCATAACGTCATAAAGAAAAAAATACCGCAATGGGTAAATTAATGTATCTTGGTCACCTTGTCTCCCAGCAATAAAAAGTGATTAAAAAATCATACATACCAAAAATTGATACAAACAAAAAGTACAACTTACCCTGCAAATAAATAGCCCTTACATATCTCCGTCAATAAAATAGTAAAAAAGTCACAGGAGTCAGAATACGGAGACTCCAGGAAAATCCTTCCTTTTTCGAAAAATGATGTTTTATTTAATAAAAGCGGTAAAACATATTAAAACTAGTGTTGGGTGAATCGGTTCACAATGAACTAAATTTGACCCGAATATTCCAATTTGTTTGGTTTTTAACAAAACTGAACAATTTGGGATTAGTCGCGGACAAACTAAAACGGTGGCTACAAAATGATTTGCGCTAGAGAAAAAAATTCCAACTGTGACGAAATCAGTATCGCGGCACCTACTGAAGAATGTAAAGAGTTGGAGATGGTGGAGGTGGTGAAAGGTCTTCTTTAAGGGCCGCGATTGGCATTGCAGCTCAGTATGGCTCACTTCGGGGTACAGTATGGACCCATGGACGCCTATCCCCGCCATATTACAGCACGAAACAAGTCAGAGGTGATACACAGCGTAATACACCCCTAGTACGAGCCCTAAATCTTGATTATGTTTCTCCTGAAGCACAGTTCCCACCAGCGCTCGTGTGTTGCCCTCTAACCAATACTAATGAATATTCAGTACCCAGCAGATGGTTCATTTCATGCAGACATGTAAAAAAAAGAGGCAAAAACAGAAAGAAAACTTCCCAGCTGCAGAAAATGTGAAATGCTCTTGTTAATATGTGATCTGCCCAGACATCTGGTTAATGGTTATTTGTAGGTAGATAATAGGTCTAGTGTGGCGGAGCTCGGGAGCCTAGGGTGGCGTTGAATGGGAGTCAGGTGAGTCATTCGCGGTTTTTTTTTTCTATCATTAGGTTAAGCCTTAATTAGGGGGCACTATGGAGGAGCACGTGGGGACCATCATCACTATTGGGGGCACTATGAAGGGCACTATTTAGGGCACACTGGGGAGCATAATTACTATTGGTAGTGTGATATGGGCACTTTTACTAATAGGGGAATGCTAGGGAGTATCAGATTCATTACTATTGGGAGCATTATAGGGCACTATTAATAATGGGGTACACTGGGGAGAATTATTACTCTTGGAGGCACTGCTTGGGCACTAATGGGGCATGCTAGGGAGCATCATCACTGTGGCCGCACTATGAAGGGCACTATTAATAATGTGGTACACTGGGGAGAATTATTACTCTTGGAGGCACTGCTTGGGCAGCATCATCACTGTGGCCGCACTATGGGGGCACTATTACCACTGGGACATGCTGATGAAATACTATTACTATTCTGGGCAGTATGGGGATACACGAGGGTAATGTTATACTTATGTAGGGCATTATTACTACTGTGTGCACTATGGGGCACAGGAATGTTACTATTAGGACCCTATGGGAACTATTACTAATGAGTGCACTATGGGGGGACACTTGAAGGGTCACTATTATTAATCGGGAACTCTGGGGCAGCATTTTTACCATTGGGGCATTATGGGGGCACAGTTACTAATGTGTGCACTATTGAGGGCACTATTGCTAAAAGGACACTTTGGGGTGTATAATTACTATAGGAAATTTGGTGCATATGCATTGAGGGTTTGGGTCCCAGATCTTTCCCTAGCAATACCCTTCCCATTGTACGGATGCTGCGGGTGCTGCTACTGTGCCCGTATGATCAGGAGTGAGCAGAAACCTCACTGTAATAGTTAAAATCAGAAAATTAATTGAGCTCTGCTGGTTAACCCTTTGTATCCCATAATAAATGATGATCGTGGCATACAAAGGTGAAGACAAGGAGGACCCCCTTGATATGCTCACAATGAATCCTTGTAAGGGCAGACAGATCAGGGTCCTCCAGTGACACACAGGTATACCCTAACTATGACCTGTGTAATATTGGTATCGAGGCTATTATACTGGCATATAAATACAGAAATATAGTAAGACATAAATAAATACAAATCAACATTATAACATAAAAACCTCTCTTTAAAATTAAAAAAGAACATATTTATTTACAAAACAGAAAATTAAATATATTAAGTCCCAAAAAGCCTGTACAACTTAGGGTATGTTCACATCTGTGCTCGGTGATAACTCTGGGATTCCGTTCCCCATTCTGCTTAAAAAATGCAGAAAGAAAAGTCCGGCACACAGGACTTTTCTCTCCGGATTTTTCTGCATTTTTCGGGCGGAAATCGGGCAGAAACCCCGGCAGACCCCATTATAGTCTATGGGGTCTGCGGGTTTCCACAGGTTACCACTTTTTAAGCGGATTAGGTTTCCATTTCTCAGGTCCTCGAGCAGATCCGAGGAACGGAAAACTGAACCCAGGTGTGAACCGAGCATAATTCATCAGATACTTTATTATTAGCAATATGTAGTAAAAATAAAAACTGCAGCAGAATTGTTTTTTTTTTTTCATTTGTCATTTTTATTTTTGCATGTTTTTTTTCTTTTATTTAATATCTGAGAAAATGTAATAAAGGAGGGAAATGTGTTTTTCACATTTTTCCTGGGATGTGGGAATGGTACATTCTTTTTTTTTTTTTTTTTGTCATTTTTATTCATTTATTTCCTACATAATAGACCTTTGGGAGACATTTTAACATTCTTTTCACATTCCATTATTTTTTTGCTGGTTTCCCTGTAACTAGGCCTGATACATTAGCTTCAATTAAAGGAGGAATATAGCCTCTTATTATACGCTGTGAAGATGATCTGGGTCTGAGACCCAGCGGGTCCTGCAGTTCCTGGCACCGGATCACCCAACTGCTGGGTCAGATGGACATCATGTGGCTTCCATAGCCGTGTATACAATGATCATTGAGTCTATATTGTGGTCGGGAAGACGGGACGGTAACAAAGTATCCCTGCCATCTCTCTGGGAAGTCCGCTGCCCGGACGTATATAGTCAATGGATGGTCAACAACTAGTTACAAGTTGTAACTTATCACATATATACTGGATAAATCGGTGTCTGATCAGTAGAGGTCCGAGCTTTGTGACCCCCAAGATCACTACAGGTGTCCCTCTTTTATATGGAGTGGTGGTCAAGCATGTGCACTGCTGCACCATTCAAAGTCTATACATGTTGATTCTTGGTCAGCATTCTATTCCATTCATGTGGTCAGGGAGAGTCCAAGTGGTGGGTACCCCACTGATCAAATACTTATTACCTATCCATTGCGTATAATAGCTGATACAATACAATCTTGGGAGAACCTCTTTAACCACTTTCGTACATGCGGTTTTCGATCAGTTTAATCAAATAATCTTTTTTTTTGGTGACACATAGGGTTTTATTTTTATGTTATTTTTATTTTTGCATGTTTTTTAATTTTTTTTATACAAGAAAATGTAAACAATAAAGGAAACTTTTCTCTTTTTCACGTGTTTTTTTGAAATAGCACAAAGTGCTACTCAAAACCTTTTACGCTAAGGATCACACATAGTGAATCGCTGCAAAAAAACCCTGTGGAAAAGACCACGGCAGAAACGCATGGCGCCTCACAGAAAATACACAGACTTTTCCTCTGCAGACTTTCTGCTCCTATTATACCTATACTGAAAGCGCCAGCATTTCTCTAGGTATAATTGACATGCTGCCATTTACAAAAACACTCACATTTTTAAAATCGCAACATTTCCACTGCGATTATTTTTCTGCAATGTGTGGATGGTATTAGCCAGAATCCCATCCACTTTGCAGGTACTGTAAAATGCAGCTTTTTTTTTTGATGCACTGATTTCACCGCTGCCAAAACACTACATTTTCGCGACGTGGGGCCCCCAGCCTAAGGCTCAGGCCCCACGTTGTGGAAATGCAGCTTTTTTTGTTGCAGATTTTGTTGTGTTTTTTTGAGCCAAAGCCATGAATGGCTACAAAAGGAATGGGAAATATATAGGAAGTTCTTATACTTCTCCCTTCTGCTCAATCCACTCCTGGCTTTGGCTCTAAAAACCGCAGCAAAATCTGCAACAAAAGAAGCTGCATTTCCGCCTTAAACAGTTTTGCCCTTTCCATTAAGGAATTTTTTTTTTCGCCTGCTAGTGGTTATGTGACCTTTGGGTCAGAGAGGAGCCGGATCATGGCAAACAGCGATCAGGAAGGCAGGGATAGTAATAAACAGTCTCTGCCTTCTCTATAGGAGCTCCAGCTTTAGTTACAGGCAGCTCCCCAGTTCTAGAACGAATCATGCAGCTGCTTAACACTGCAAGGATGTACTGGTATGTCCCTGCAGAGTTAAAAGTGGACCACCTGGACATATATAGTCTATGGGTGGTCTGGAACTGTTTAAAGAAGAACTATCACCAACTCCACCAACTCCACCCTTCAATAGGTGATGATCCACAGATTCTCGCACAGGTGGAAATTTTTCTCTAGCCCCCACCATTCCTGAGCAATCATTGCTATTAGCACAATGATGCTCTCTACTGTCCAGTGGGCGGTACTGGGATGGAGCAGACAGTAAGGGACCACCCACCTGACAGTAGAGAGCATCATTGTGCTGAAACTATCACCAATGATTGCTCAGGAATGGTGGGGGCCAGAGAAAAAATTCTAACTGGGCCAGAATCAGTGGAGCGGGACCTATTGAAGGATGAAAAGAGTTGGAGCTGGTGGAGGTGGTGAAAGGTTCACTCTAAGTGAGGACCACAATGCAAATACCACACCCAGCTTTACACGGGCACAAACCTCTATGTGTACAGTTATCCTAATAGAAACCAATGAGACAATTGCTGAGTTAAATATCAGGTTATTCCTCATAAGTCGCCGCTGATTATCTTCTTACTTCTCCAAAGTGCACACATGGCTGTCAACTCTGCAACCCTTGGATTTTTCATGAAGCTTTTTATTTTTTATCTTGGTAATAAAAACATGTATTCCTCCGAATTCTCGGAAATATTTATTATGTCATATAGGAGTTCAATACAGAACTGCCAGAAAATAACCTGAAAATTGGATGATGATAACAAGATGATATAGTAGGTATAATAATGATGTTGCGCTCTATGGCTCATTATCTTTTCACAATGCTTGTGAGATAATGTGGTCTCATCTGCGGCGGAGGAAGACATTACCGTCCTAGGCTAAGGATCTCATTAGAACTTCCAAACACTAATGGGAATAGTACGGGATTATGAATTTACTACTGCATTTAGATCAGCTTAGTGGATGAAATTTGTAATAACTTGTATCTGAGTGAGAAATAATATATGGATATAATTGTCACATATAGAAGCAAAGTCAATCTAAGAATGGCTGCCCATAATATTAGCTGGAGAAAAATTACTTAGTAAAGGGTTTTTCCCAAGACTATGAAATTCAGAACCTATCTTTAGGATAAGCCATCCATATTAGATCTGTAAAGTCCGAACCCTGCTGATCAGCTGTTTGAAGAGTGGATGAGCTCTACTTCCTCTTCTCAGGCCCGTGACATCACACCCATTGGTCACATGGCCATTCAAATGAAAGAGGCTGAGCTGCAATACCAATCACGGCCACTATACAATGTTTGGCGCAGTGCTTTGTAAGCAGGGACTGCAAGGAGATTGAACACTTATCGCCAGATTATAGCTGACCGTGGAAGATCCCAGTAGGGGGGGCACTTTATGATTAAAGTCATGTTGCTTCATATATGTCTTTTCTTGGTGATTTCATACTAGTGACATGTGTGACCTATGACATTGCTGTGACTAGTCATTATCTACTGATTATCTAGATGAAAATAGCGAGGGTTAATCCGATGCCGCCGTATTTTTATCTATCGGCACATACGTTATTTATCTCGGTGACTCGACCTCATCAGACATAACTTACAAGTAAATGTAGAGACGAGAACTCTCCATATTGTAATTTATGGCGCAAAAATCCGGGCAGAGAAAGTAACATCTGATTATGAGTTATATATATATATCCGGCCATGACCTACGGGCCATGTTCACACACAGCATTTATGCTTCCTTAATTATAGCAGTAGTCAAGGGGAGAAATGTCACCCTAACTAGACACTACTGCTTCTCCATATGTCCTATAGCAGGGCTGGAGATATATGGAGACATCCATCTCCATGACTACCATTATCATCACACTATTCACTATCAGCCATTACTACAGTTTTTAAGAAATCAGAAGTGCTGAAAACTGTCTAAAGTCTCCGCCAGCTATAGACGGTGAATATAAGAGAGGGTGACCCTCACCGCCCCTCTATTTTTGTGCTTGTCCCATTGATATTTTGTATAACTGCTTTGATATTGCGTTGAAGATGGCCGACTGATGGCCGCCATTGTACGTTGGGATGACAGATTCAGACAGTATCAGGGTTCGGCGGGGAACATTGCTTTCTAGCTACCAACTTGTGGGAGAAGGATTCTGACATCAAGGCCTCAACTATGACACAGGGAGCAGTTAGATGGTGCAGATATTGTACAAAATCTGTATCAGGGTACTACCCTATCACGTCTCCTGCACTATTAGCCCAAACAGCCCAAAAACATTGAGGCATTTGGCTACAAAAGCCAAAGTATAAAATGGACTATGAGGGCACCGGACCCCTTAGGGAGGATGCCAAGGACTGCTTGGTATGGAGCAGACTGCAAAGTGTGCACCTTCCCCCCCTCCTCCAGGTTGGGAGCATGGAGTGGATGGTTCAGTCCATCATCTCAGTTCTCTCTTCCTCCTCCCCCCCACATAAAGAACCCAGCGGGTTTCATCTGTTGCACTGGGCAAAGGGGAGTCCATCCCCCAAAACGCGTTGTGTTATCCGTGGCTTCCATTAAAAAGACTTGTTAAGTAAGATGAAGGCTGGGATCAAAGCGTCAGTCCAGGCAGTCCATAGTTATGTAGGGAATGCTCCCCCCACCTCTCCCGTCTCATCTGCGGAGGTGATGGCGGCAACGTATACACATATAGACTTAATAGGGGAAAAAAAAAATCTGAATTTATATGATATATAAAATCCTCTGTCCTGTTAATACCTGAAATACCTGCTCAGTATCTATGTGCAAGAACCATATTCACAATTAGAAGATTTCTGTGTATTGTCTCTCTGTTTCGGAGACAACTGGTGTCCTGTTGTGACCTTGCGACCCTATTGGAACCTAACCACTGCAGCCAATCAGTGGGCTCTGTGGTCACATGGCATACGGGGACAGGTATCCTGCACTATTAGCCCAAACAGCATAAAAACATTGAGGCGTTTGGCTACAAAAGCCTAAGAATACAATGGATTCATAGTTATGAAGGCGAAGGTGCTCCCCCCACCTCTCCCGCCTACCATGTATCTATCCAATAGGAGAAAAAAAAATCGCAATTTATATGGTTAATATAATCCTCCAAAATACCTGCTTAGTATCCATGAGTAAGAACCATATTCACAATTAGAAGATCTCTGTGTATTGTCTCTTGTCTGGGATTTATTTCCCAGGATATAAGGAAATATTTACGAGGAGCAGAAGATAAAGGGGAAATTCTCTATAAATCCCGTCCCGTGTTTAATTGTAAAAACCTGTTTGTTTTATTATTTTATGATACTGAGACGATGCACAATAATGATGCTTTTTGCTAACAAGTAGCAGAGATAGTGGCGTCAAACAGCGTCCGGAGCTCAGCAGCGGCTCTACGAGTATTTCCGGAGATGTATTTCTACTTAATTATCATAAAACTTGGACTGTTTGTCCTTTATTTAGTGCTAAGGAAATATAATTGGGTCTACTATTAAGAGTTCTTATTCCTCCTGCAAAGCTGAAAGCCAATTCTGTCGAGAGGTAACAACCCCGGTTCCCAAAAACATGTAATTAATAAGTGCATTACCGACAGAAGAGGTTCTGTCTAATCACAGGCATTAAAAAGCATGGAATTAAGCTAATGAATATTAAGTGCTCCTGAATTCTAATACAATGGTCGCTTTTATTCCCCCAAATATCCTATATAAAGACGAAAGGGACAGGTTCGGCAAAAAATGAGTCACTTTCTTCATAATTGAAGGAGATCGAAATGGAAATTAGAAAAAAATTTGATTTTTGTATGTTCTTGCACTTGTGGTCTGTTGATTCAAAGTCATAACTACCACTATTTATATACCGAATCGCAGAAATTTAAGCCATTCCCTCCTTGGTCCCCAAAACAAGCCTTTTAATGTGAAGTAACATTATCCTTGTGTTCCCATTCCATGTATTGGATAGGCGATAGGCGAACAAGCGATAGGCGAACCTTCACAAATTCGTTTTGGACCAAACTAGTTCAGTCCAAACTGGAAGTGTCGGGAAACTTGTTTATTATCCTGTAGGGTCTCTTCAGGCTCCAGAGTATAATAATCGGAGGGATGGGAAGGTGTCTAAATATTTTTTAAAATTTACTCATCTTTCCTAGGCTACAACTTGGCATCTTCCAGCATTCCGGTCCTGTTCCCGAGCTGTCTGCTATCTTATGTGACCCCCAGATTACTAATGGGGGACTGGGCCTCAGTGGTCATGTGGGAGGGAACAACGTCATCACATTTGACACAGTGTATATGATGATGCTGTGGCATCAAAGCATGATGACCTAGGAGACAAATAAAATGGCAAACGGTCTGTGAAGAGGACTGAACTGTCGGAGCCAAATAAAATTTTAAAAAAATGTAATCACCTTTCCTGGATCCAGGAAAGGTGATTACAGTTTTTTTTTAATTTTTATACACCTTTACTGCCCTCTAAAACAGACAGCAAAATTCTAGCCAGCTGGCCACCATTTTGCTTTATTCATGTAAGGCGAATCTCAAAAATCGCGGTAAATTTTTGGAAAAATTGTGACCATGAGTTATGAACTAGTACACCTATGTCTAGTGAGGACTTAGGCACACCCTGAAGTTGTCTGCATGGCGGCACACCATCCTTATGGGACCATAATAAGGATACAGATGTGGCAAGCAGCAAATGAATGTTCATTAGGCTATACCTGTTTGCCATATGTGTAAGCATTAGCGTAGGTGCACTACAATAACTCTGCGCTGCCCCACACCGGTCCAGATGATTCCTGATACATCGATATACCATATATATATATTCTCCCTTACTTAGAAGCAATGCCGATTTGCAATGCTATAACTTGAGCTTCCATCCACCTGCTCAGTTTCCTATGTTTTGTCCTTAGGGTTTTCTGAAATTTTTTTCCGATGTTACAGAGTTTGCGCCTCATCCTTGATATATTTCTATAATTCTACTTTAATTGTCTTCTAGTGTAAGTTGGATGTAATATAATTGCAATCATTTGTGTCGGAGCCGCCATAAAGGTAAAGGCGAGAGATTCACAAGGTGATTTATTTGCTTTCCGTTGATGATGTTACTTAAGAAGTGACAATTCTTCGGATTTGGAGGATTTGTGAAAAGAAGACAATGTAAACAGTAAACTGTGAAGATTGTTGATAAAATGAAGAGAAGAAATGAGCGGCGGCAGATGATCCCTCAACTTTCTGCTGACAGCTGCTTCATAACATAGTTGAACAGGCTTTTGTTGCAATTTTCGATATAGACCTAGTTCAGGAGTTAGCGATATGTTGTAGCAAATGCTACTGGAGACGAGACTCATAGACATTGATGGCAGACACCAAACCAATAAACCATCAATACTGAAAAATCTTTAGGATAGCGGTGGTCCCGTAGCAAAAATATCAGAATCCTTTATAAGGACTGCAGAGTCGGTAGACCAAGCTCCTGACCGACTCCTGCTCAGATGCAGTAAAGCTCCTCTAAACCACTCAGCTTTACTTTTTCCAACTCTGCCCCAAATTGGTCTTGATTCCGAATCCACGACTTTGACTCCGACTCCCATCCTGGTGGGATAGAGGGGCAGTGGGGTGAATCATACTGAAGCATGGATGTCTAGATTTAATATGAAGTCGATATGAGTTTTATTATTTTTTGGGGGCCATAACCTGGCACCATAATGGGGTCTATTTTGTTGTTTGCTATGGATTACCCTTTCTTTTATGTACTTCACTGCTGGTGATGTTTATGTAGCTGGGCTGAGTTCATTTTTGGTGATGAACTGTCCCATATGTTTTACAATTCTCTTGTTAGGGGGTATAAATTCCCCTTCCAGGCAAAGAGACGGTAGACTTGCTTCACCTTAAGACATTATCTAGTTGACCAAGAGACTGTTGAGCTGTTTGAAAAAACTGTTCATCCAGACTCTGACTTAGGGATGGGTGTTATAATGCTGCAGAACTGCACTACAACGCTGATAGGAGGAGCAGAGGGGATCCAAAAAAAACAGGTATGCTTTGTCACCAAAGGGCCAAGGGGGATGGCTGGCACATGGAGCCAAGTTGACTTACAGTTGGCCGATATAATTTACTAGGTATAGGTCTAGTTCATATGAGCAATGCCAATGAAATAGAGGCTAGAGTAGGCTCATTCACTTGGGAGGGGGATAAGCGGTGAGCTGAGTGGCTTGTCTTATGCGGAGGAAGCTAACGGCTGTACCAGAGATCTGGAAGATTCAAGCAATCGAGCAATAGAGGGAGGGATATTGTGGCGCATTTCTTGTGGGAATATAGGTGGAGCAGGGTGCATGGGGATGTGCCGGCCCAACAGATACATTATAAATCACCTTCAACTGATTTATGAAGAGCCTGAGACCTTTTTAGAAATCTCTCATTCCCTGTGCTAGTCTTAATAAATCTGCTGCACTGTTCCTTTAAAGGAGAGTCCATAAAGCTTCTTTATCTAATATGTTATATATAAGCATAAAAGATACTGTGCCTTTAAAAGAGGGATCAATTAAGGTTCTGTACCTCATATAAGATATGTAACCATTAAACATACTGTGCCTTTAAAGGGGGACCATAAAGCATCTGTACCTTATATAAGATATGTAACCATTAAGCTTACTATGCCTTTAAAGGTAGGACCATAAATCTTCTGTACCTCATATGAGATATGAAACCATTAAACATACTGTGCCTTTAAATGGGGACCATAAGGCTTCTCTACATCATATTAGATTCATAACAATTAAACATACTTTGCCTTTAAAGGTGGATCATTTAAGTATATGTACCTCATATAGGACCAATAACCATCAAATATTCTGTGCCTTTAAAAAGGGGACCATATATTTATGTACGTCATATGACACCCCTAACCGTTAAGCAAACTGTGTCTTTAAAGGGGATCAATCAAGCTTCTGTACATCCTATAAGACCTGTAACCATCAAGCGTGTTTCCCTGTTTCTAACCAACATGATATACGACTGTTTCTTTAAAGGGGGACCATTCGAAATACCAAGTTACCCTCACAGCTCATGTCATACCTGTCACTTGGCTCACTAGACCCCCCTCCCGTCGCTTCCTTCACATATAATATTTTCCCAGTATTTATTCCCATTGTGTGTTTTCTTTCCGCTCTAACACTTACTCTAATTTTAAAACAATAATCTAAACCATCTTGTAATTATGTACAAAAGGCACAAAAGACACAAAAACCTTCTCAACAGAATTTATTATTTCAATGGGCATAATTGTGCGATGTAAAACATTGGCGCCGAGCCGCCGAGCCATAAACACTAGTGTTTTAAATAATATTGTTCCTCGAGGACTAATTACATTCTTCAGAAAATGGGGTTTGTAAGATTTCTGTATGAGAAAACATATGCAGCCAAATATTGTCACCTGAATGAATGGCGGCTATTCAGACACAGGAGTGGAAGCGGCGATATTGTATGGGAGCTAGGGCTGTAATTAATGTCCTGCAATGTATTCCTGTTTTAAGTGGAAAAACCCATAGAATGTGAGATAAATGAAGAGAATTATGTCACTGGGTTGGTTCCAAAGCCAAGAAATTACAGTAGAAAGAAACGGTTGGATTGTACAGTATCAAGACCCCCGAAGGGACGTAGATTGCCCTATTATGGTCGGACTGGCCTCCAGTACTTGAGGATTGCCCTGTGGGACTAGGATCTGACACCATAATGGGTTCCAGCAGGAGACTAACCCATTTAAAGGTGCCTGGACACAAGTACTTGCCAGTAGGGTTTATTACTTTTAGGATGATTCACAAATAACCTATTAGATCTTATGGATGATTTGTCCTGTGTGTACAATGATAGCAACAAATTCTACGATGTTGAATCCCAAGACCATTAGCATCTGATTATTTTTAGCCTGGTGCCCCAGATCCATGGTGGAGCGTCACTTCCAACTGTACCCACGTCCTCAGGTGAGTAGCAGTTCACCTTTGCTTTTGGGGCCAGTAATAAAAAGAGAACCTTTTACCACCTCCACCAGTTCCATCGACTTGTATCCTTCAATAGTCGCTCCTCCGCTGATTCCATCGCAGTTGAAATTTTTTCTCTAGTCCGCACCTTTCCTGAGTTATTAATACTACTAGTTTCAGCGCCCAATATGCTAATTAGCTTCTCTACTGTCAGGGGGGCGGTTCTGGACTGGAGCCGACAGTCAGTGTCCGCCCACCTGATAGCAGAGAGCATAATTAGCATATTGGGTACTGAAATTAACAGCACAGGTTGCTCAGGAATGGTGGGGGCTAGAGAAAAAATTCCGACTGTGCCGGAAATCATTAAAACAGCACCTATTGAGGGATGCAGAGAGATGGAGATAGTTCAAGTGGTGAAGGTCAGAAGATGCAACAGAGGTCATCACTATGCACAACACTTTGGTGACACAATGAGGAGGAAACAAAGAGGTGCAACAAGACTGTGTCCTCCCACAGTCTTCTGGTTAAAATGTTATAAATTGAAGGTTTACATAACTTGTAACAACATATGTTGCAAATGGAGTTTTTACATTGCCCTCACCACTTTCCTGCAAGGGGTAGTATGGTGGGCTTGACGTTGGTGGGGCCATTGTCCCAACACATTTTTAATCACATATACATACAAAATGCCGGTTTTGATAAATCCCTCCATTGTCTATAAGTTTGAAGGAATAAAGCATATTGCTGTATTATGTAGAGGTAAATTAGAGTTATACAGTACATGCAAATGAATTGTATGTGATGCATCTATGGATACAGTCACCACAGGACTGAATTTCATTATAAAATGCAAAGACGTACGTATTATAGAAAGATTGTGTATTAATACTGTGAAAATACTGTATAAATATATATATATATATATATAATTTTTATTTTTTTTTTTGGACTTCTGCCTATTGCATGAACAACAACACACAACAGTTTCCACCGTTTCATTATTTATTTAATAAAAACTACGCCAAAACGCATAAGCAATAAGATTAAGTTACACCCTTACTGCTTCCATGGGAAATAAGGGGGTGAGTAGCAGCCAGGTGCAGCTAATTAAATGCTCTTTATTAAATGATCATAAGCAAGTGTGAACACCTCTATAAAAGCAGAAGTTTTGGCATTTTGCTGGTCTCAAACATTCATGGGGTGTTTCAACAGGAGGAAAGATACAATCTGCCCAGGAGTGGGCTTCCTAGTAAATTCACCCCAAGGTCTGACTGTGCAATGCTCAGAGAAATTGCAAAAATCCTAAGAGCTACATCCATGACTCTACAGACCTCAGTTAGCGTTACATGTTCCAGTTCATGGCAGTACAATTGGAAAAAGATTGAACAAGTACGGTTTCTTTGGAAGGGTTGCCAAGAGAAAGCCTCTTGATTGTTGAGGACCCGAAAAACTGACACTTATCACAGGTGTTAGGTGGGACAACCCCTTTAACAACCTTTAACCCTTCCCAAATTCCTGGACAATTAAGCCCACCGATATTGTACCAGGAAACACCCTTAGGGCCCGTTCACACAAAGTAATACTCAAATTCCTCTTCCATTTTTGTCACTCCATTTCCTCCCCTCCGGGTTTGTGCCCTGCACCACCGACTCAGCAGCAAGACTGAGCAGGACGCTTATCTTTTCAGCTTCCTGCTTCCATCTTTGCTTCCAACTGAATAAAATCAGAGGCAGATTTAGAGTATAGTTTGGCGCTCATTTTAAGGTGGAATCTGCCCCAGAATCAGCGCCAAATTCCATTATAAAAACATACCCGAAAATTGCCCAGACATGTAAATGTATGCAATCCCAGCCTCTTTGCTATCTTACCACAAATGTGACTATTGGGGTGTACGTGGACAAATCCAACCAGGGATGATTTCCACTTTTCTGTATATACTATGGAGATGAGCCTCACACCGTACAATACAAAGTACACCTTATATAACAGAACAGAACAGATTTCTCACACTCTTCCCGCACACCAGACAAGAACAATAATGACTTTCTCCACAAACGGTAACAGAAGTTTCTTTTGATAGCACTGAAAATACAAGTACATTATTCATAAGGATCCTAGAAAATGTCCATAGAATCCCATTCCTTTCAGACAGGCCCCGCTTATGTCTATTGAGCAGATGGTATCTGAGATGTGATGAAAACCAGCTAATGCCGCAAAATAACCCTCCAAACCCGAGAGTTTATATAATATAAAATGACGCTCCTGTTATATAACGTCTGCCATAGAATTCCAGGCCAGACCTAGTCATTGATTTCTAGAGTAACATCTATTGAAGAAGAAGCTATACAGGGACACGTATGAGGAGATGTCTCGACTTTCATATCAGATGCCGCTGCAAAATTATCCTATGTGGCATTGTAGAAACATAAAAGGATAATGAAAGAAAGTAAGGCAAACAGTAAAACAAAATGGGGTCGGTACAAAGAACGAGCACTTTACAGTTTACAGCGACGGCGGAGATGGCTGTAGAGAACGGCGATGGAGGGAATTAGAACTGTATAATTGGCGCAGGAAACAAATGTAGACGTCTCGGGTGAATGGTACAAAGATGAAAGGCAGCAAAAAAGCACATCAAGAAAAAAGTTGATATATTTATTTGGAAGGAAAGTAAGAATGCTGCAGAATCAGGTAAATTCTCTGTGATTCTGTAACGGGTGGGCACCTCGCGTTACAGCCGTCGACACCTGCAGGACACGAGGACTTTACTTGAAGTAGTTGCTTGTATAGAAGAACTTCAAAGCAGTTTGGTAGTAGTTTTACAGCAGCTTCATGCAACGCAAGCAATGGCCTTCACCGGCAGTCTTAAGAGTTGCAAGTCTTACAGAAACACAACAGCATTCCTGTCCGCACAGGGGGCGCACGTCAAGCTCACACAGCGCCAATACCCAAAGTCCGCTGGCTCAACTGCTGACCCGACTCCCTGAATTACCATAGACTGGAGTCCACTAGACTTGACAAATAGGGAATTTTTCCCATCAAGTCACATCAGTACTTTGGGAAGCACAAAAGACATCCCCTGCAGCACAACCTGTAGGGACAACAAGAAGGAATCATTGTACTGCCACTTCTCCATGTATGTATCCAAGTATGCATGCAACCAATGGTGCAAAGTCTATCCTGAGTGGAGAAACCTGCTCCCGAACTACAAGTCCACCACTTAAAGGGGATGTCCACTTTCAGAAGAATAATGAGATACAAATGTTACTATTTTTATAATAAAAATTGCTATAATTTCCCAATTAACTTTTTGTATCAATTCCTCACAGTTTTTTAGATCTCTGCTTGCTGTCATTCATTCTGCTACATTAAGTGGATAAAAATCAGTCCATGGTCATGTGATATACGGTCCATGGTCATGTGATATACAGGCCATGGTCATGTGATGTAAAGTCCATGGTCATGTGATATACAGGCCATGGTCATGTGATATACAGTCCATGGTCATGTGATATACGGTCCATGGTCATGTGATATACAGTCCATGGTCATGTGATATACGGTCCATGGTCATGTGATGTATACACAGGTGCACAGCTCGTTAACAGGCACCTGTGTGTGATCACATGACCATGGAATGTACATCACATGACCATGGCCTGTATCACATGACCATGAACTTTATATCACATGACCATGGACTGATTTTACCACTGGGGTAAGCAGATGAATGACAGTAAGGAGATCTAGAAAACTGGGGGAGTTATACAAAAGTAAATCGGGAAATTGTAGACTTTTATTATACAAACAATACATTGTTCTCTCATTATTGGTCTAAAGGTGGACAACCCCTTTAAGGCACAACTATGGAAGGGGTGGCTCCCACCATCTCGCAATTCTGCATGTGTAGTACTGAAGGGGAGAAATTGCTGCTGAAAATATATAGCTTTTCCAGTAGATTGGGTGAAAACAGCAGAAAAGGGCTCCAGTTCAAGAACCACATAGGGGGATATTGCTATCCAATGGCTCACCTTAAAGCCTACCCTAAAAAGTAGCATTTTTGTGCTCCAAATTGCTGCAGATTTGCAAATCTACATGACAAATCCAAAGCATGTGAATGTTAGAATATTCCTAAAGTCAAATATACAGTAACCCCCACATCAGTCAGACAGAGCACATATATATATATATATATATATATATATATATATATATATATATAGTAAATGGGGTCCATCAGAATTTTATGGTATCTGCTAGCAAACATGGACAGAATAACTGTTGTATATTGAATGTCTTATAATAGTGTGAACAGAGCCTTAGAGACCGCGGACCTGTCTATCAGGAGGGCTGAAGAGTGTAAAGGAGATATGTATTGAAAGGGTTGTACCATGATATGATAAAAAGCTCCACACCTGTCCATGGGTCCTCTCTAGTATTGCAGATTAGCTGTATTGAAGTGAATGGAACTGAGCTGCAATACCACTTACATACCACGAACAAGTGTGGCGCATCCACTAGACCAGTATCATTACGGAATAACAATTATTATCTTATCTAACACTGCTTGTTTAATCCCACAGAACCTGCAATTATATACATAGTTAATATACAAATTCCAATCTATAGCATATTCCAAACCTTTCTCTCCTCTTGCCTACAGTCCCCGGGAAGCCTCCCCACCCCCCCCCCCCCAAAAAAAAAAAAAAAAAATCTGCCTGAAATAATGAATAAACAAAAGTCACAGAGGAGGGGAGAGGAGGGCGGTGCAGCTGCAGTTTCTCTCTCCCTCTTTCTATGTCAGGGGTCCCCAACCACTGGTCCGCGGACTGGGATCGGGCCGTTGGGGGTCTTTTGCCGGTCCGCGGGGCAGCGGGCTGGCCTGGGTAAACGCGGCTCCCGGCACATAGCTAATGGCGGGGACCTGGTCTACAGCGTTGTACACCAAGGTCCTGCCAGAACGGCCCCGATTTAGAGCACTGTTTAGAGTATAACTGCACCCAAATACTGTATGGGCAAAGCCCTGGCCCTAAACCGCGGGTCATGGCGGGTAAAAGGTTGGGGACCACTGCTCTATGTGACACTGTTTGCTGTGAAGGCGGAGGGATTACAGAATTTGGAGACATCAGATTGACACTAGAAGAGCCCATGTCTGCTCAGCAGGCATGATGAGAAAAATAAGCTTTTTCAGAAAGCAGAAATATGGAAAAAGGGCTAAATTTCTGGCAGCAACATACTTTTTTAAGGTAGATTGGTAATCCACAACATCTGATAACCTGCCCCATTGTAATGGACCATGTGGGAGTCACATCGTGTATGTAGCACATCCCGATTCCCTCACCCGGCAGATGCAATTAATGTTTCCTAGATACGGTAGTAAGTTAGGAGTAATTGATGGGGTCCAATTATGTCAGATGATGTTGATTGCTGTAATTAACATTACATGTAGAATCTTATCTTGTTGATCAGTAAAATGATGTGTGCCAAGAATTCAAAGAGACGCCGAGGTGATGACAGAGACCACAAAGGTGACAGCACGTTATCAATTTGCCTTCAAAAATTTTATAAAATTCCTATAATCCAGTATCATTTGGCCTGATGTACGGTAGTGTGTAAAAGTTTTAGGCAGGTCTTCATGTCATCCCAGACAGACTGGATGATGATGAGATCAGGGCTATATCTGTGGGGGCCGGCTAATCACTTCCAGGACTCCTCCTCCAAAGGGTAAAGGTCACACCAAATATTGATGGGATTTACATTTCTCTATTCTTCATTCTTGTTATTTTGTTAATTTACCAAAATAAATATTTAACCCTTCTATTTCTGAGTGTCCTTACTTTGCAACATTTTTCCACACCTGCCTAAAATATTTTCACAGTACTGTATGGAAAATGAATGTGCATTGGGGAGTAAATTAATACTATATGGTTACATCTACAATAATAGTATCAAGAAATCTTCCACCACGATGATGGTCATTGAAATCAACAGATACAGTTACACCTATTGATTGTGGATCCCAATAAGTGCTATGAGCCCCTTCCCCAAAATGAGCTGTTACATGAGCAGTTACATTGTGATTGCAGGCAGTGGTTACCCGCGGACTCCATTGGGTTTCGCCACTTATATACTGAGACCGGTGGAAAGAAAAGTCCTCTGTGCAGGACGATTTTCGGAGGAATATATGGCGGAGTCTCCAATGTGAACCTAGCCTTAGACAGAGAAACTGCAGCAGCATCCCCCTCCTTCCCTTCATCTTGCATACTTTTCATTGTATTATTCCAGATGGATTTTATTTGGGAAGGGACTACGGAGGCTTCTCGAATGGAAAGTGAGAAATCTACTGGATTCCTCTAATAATATATATTACAAAGTGTCATGTCTTGAAATGTATGATTTATGAAAAACAGATATTTCTGTGATAGATGTTTTCAATTCTTTCCCATCCTTCAGCTTTTGAAAATGCACAATTTCTCTCCCCATGCCTGCTAAGCCAGTGGGGGTCTGCTCAGTACTTTCAGATTTTTATGGAACTGAGAAACTTAAAATAGAAAGTGACAAAATATCACATTCTTCTAATACAATATATTACAAAGTCCTATTTGTACATGTTCTGCCACTTGCCATAGCTGCTGAGTAGGTGCTTTCTGCTGAGCACTTTTAGCTGATCGGTTGTGCTCCATTTATGCTCCCCCTCTCACAGCGTGCAGTATGAGAGAGACACAGAGATGTCTGCATCCCCCTGCTCACCGTCCAACTTTCTACTATTAATTGCATTTTAGATGGGTTTTGTGGACATTAAAGATGCTGATAAAAATATAAGATGTCAAAAGTCTCCCCATTTCTGTTTCTCTCTCGCAGCATGCAGTCTCTCACGAAGAGAAAAACTGCAGCAGCATCCCCCTCCTTCCCCCTCACTTATCTACTGTTTTTTCTTTCACTATAGATTGATTTTTGGAGGAGTGAGAAGCTTTCTAGAAATTGCAAAGTGAGGAAGATGCCACATTTTTGTAATAAAATATATTATAAAGTCATATATTTATAATTGTACCTCTCGTCATGCATGCTGTGTAGGTGCTCTTTGCTTAGCACTTTTAGCTGATCTTTTGTCTCTCCATTTCTGCACCTCATTTCAAAGCGTGCAGTTTGAGAGAGAGACAGAGAGATGTTCAATGCACTTCTGCTCCCCTCTCACATAGCATGTAGTGTCAAATAGAGAGTGATAGAGAAATTGAAATTTAGAGAAATTGCAGCTGAACTCCTTCCTCCCTTTCCAATTTTTCGACCATTAACAGAATTTTAGATGGATTATATGGACATGTTAATAAATGTAAAGTGAGATGTTAAGTTTCCCCATTTTTGCTCCCCTCTCTCAGCCTTCAGCCTTACACAATGAGAAAAACTTCAGCTGCATCCCCCTCCTTCTCCTCCACTTGTGAACTATTTACGTTTCCACTGTAGACAAATTTTTGTGGGACTGAGAAGCTTTCTAAAAATAGAAATTCACGAAGATGTCACATTCCTCCAAAACACTATACTGCAAAGTCATATTTTTGCATGTTCAACCACTCACCATGCCATCAGTTCCATTTCTTCTCCCCCTCTCACAGCATGCAGTTTGAGAGAGAGATCATATGTCTCCCTCTCTCACAGCATGCCATCTTAGAGTGAGAAAGCAAAAAACAGTGAAAGAGGGACAAATTGCAGCTGCATCCCCCTCCTCCCCATCTAACTTTCTACTTTTCAAAGACTTTTATAAATATGTAAAGTGAAGATGCCACTTTCCTCTAATACAACATATTACAAGGTTTATGAATTTAAATATACTACTGAATTTTTGTGCAAGAAAATGTATAACAATGAATCTACATCACCAAGGCAACATATATTTACCTCTTCCCCCCCCATCCTCTGTTAAGATCACCTATTATAAGGTGCATTATGGAGAAGCCCAAATGTCCACTGTGAAAGCCGTTGCCTGAAAAGACCCGTCTTTAAGTATCATAAAAATGCCAAATATGCGGAAAGCAGCGATACATAAAATGGGGAAACCATCAAACTCCTCTCAATCTGTTTACTGTTATTTATATGGAATTGGAATGAGCTGCTTTATTATATTTCATTCTCACCATAAGGGGGTTCATCACTATGAGGCTGAATTGTATTATAGCTTACTGATTCCTACTTTCACAGATATACTTATTTGAAAAACTTATTTCTGTGATTTACATCTGTCTCCGGCCATTGCATTTTTATTGCACATTACAAGGAAACACATCTTTTATGTCAAGTACAATTTGCATCTCACTTGATCTACTGACACTTCAGAAATAAGGAAGCTAAATGCACGTTGCCTGTGGCGAGAATATTCACACAGCGCTGTATTAATGCCGTATACCTGCCTGGATTTTTCTGTATTATTAAAAAAAAATATATATATATACTCTATATATATGTGCATGGCTTATCCAAATATTCCAAGTGTTTATCATCACCGGAGGAGGTGGATGAGCAGTGCACTGAATAATAGGCAGTATATAGGGAGAGAGCAGCTCTATGCTGCACTTAGGGCCTTCCCAGGGTGCACTTAGTATATGGAAACTACTTAGAACCAGGAAAGGAAGCGTTAAAGAAAAGAGGTTTTCGCACAATGGATATTCATCCACGGGATACTGTAGGTGACACATGTCTGATGGCTTTGGGCTCCACTACTGGGAGGCGTAATGTGAAACTCCTGGGGCCCCAATGCAGAATATACAATGGGGCTTCCACTTGTCATGTACTATCTATAATACAGGTGTTGTCTTATGTTGGAGAAAGGTCTTTAGGCCCCCTGAGGTTCCAGGGCCTGGTATCGATTTCCACCTGTGCACCCCATATAGTTACGCTTCTGACCCCAACCAATCGGCAGAACAGTCCTTGGCTGTCTCCATCAACCCCATAGACATTGAATGGAGCAGCAGGGCACATGCATGGTCACTGCTCTGTCACACTACTCCATAGGCTCCATGTACGCAACCATATTTATTTTCCGTATACTATGCAAAATTACTGATCCGTAATTAGTAATACAGGCCCATTCATTTCTAATGCTTCAAATATAGAACCGTATGGGTGTGTTTGGTGGCCCTGAACCCTCGCCACAAAATTTGGAGTAGCTCCCATTCCTGTCCATTCATTCAAGTGTATGGGTCTGTGTACTGTCCATGATGTTTTTCTTGGACCTATAAGGAGTCTACAGTCAAGTGCGTAGAGCCTTAGTGTGGCGTGGAGAAATGAAAGGCTTGGGATCCCTACTCTAGTGACCATGGGGGTCCCAGTGATAAGTCATTTATTACCTCTATCCTGTGTATAGGTGATAAATGTCCATTGTGGAAAAACCCCTTCAAGACGTTGCAGAAATGCAGCTTTTTTTTGTTGCAGATTTTGCTGCCTTTTTTCAATCCAAACCCTGGAGTGGCTACAAAGGGAATGGGAAATATTTAGTAAGTTCTTATACTTCCACCTTCTGCTTAATCCACTCCTGACTTTGGCTCAAAAACGGCAGCAAAATCTGCAACAAAAAAAGCTGTGTTTCTGCAACGTGGGGGACCTAAGAGAGACTTAGCACAGATGCAATTGAAAAGACCAAATGTATCAAATTCACTTATTTTATTACTTATTATATTATTTTGTCATGGTCCGTGCACATTTCAAATTTTTTGATGCAAATTGTGCCAGAATTTGTGCACATTTACATTAGTAAATCTACCCCTATATGTCAATATGTGACCACCCAGGATTTCGGATGTGAATTGCATCCGGTTGAGGGTTTTGCTAGTATGTTGTGATAAGGAATTAGATTTGTATCATGAGATACTGGAGACAAAATTTGCAATAAGGTAAAGATTAGGGATGAGCGAATCGACTTGTTACAAATTTTCCAAAAATTTCAGGTTCGGCAGAACCCAAGATTTTTGGGATTCTCAACCCACAAATTATTTATCATAGTCTGGGGACTCTTGAGAAATAAGAGTATAATAATCACAGGCAATGGGATGGTGCGTAAAAATGAAATACAGATACCTTCACTTCTCCAGGGTCCTGCCAGAGCGAATGGTTCCCAGGCACTTCCATTGTCTCCCAAGCTTCTCTGTGATGTCAGTAGCCCCGGGTCGTATCACATGGGATGAGTTGACACCCTGAAGTGATGTTGAGACATGATGTCAATGCCACCCACTAGATGAATCCCCTCCCAGGGCCTCCAATTATTATACTTTTGGGTCTGAAAAGATAAGATTTCCCCTCCTATCCAAACAAGTTTGGACCGAATCAGGGCTTCACTTCGTCCAAACACAGGACGAAACAAATCTTCTGGGCTTAGACCATCTTTATCCATGAACATAAAGTTCCTTGTGTCACTAATGGGTCTGTCCAGTCTCTGTAGGAAGGAACCCTTCACGGCATCCACATGAGACGCACGCCCCATAATTAGTGTCGCAAGGTCCCGGCTCACGGTAACTAACGCACCTCGTATTCTCATTTGCATCACCTTCCCGAGAACCTTTATCTTTGACTTTTTGCAAAAACCTGTTTCCCCTTTTCCGCAGATAAAAATTCTGGCTGCAGACATTTAAATGAGAATATTAGTGTGTTTCTACAGAGGCGCTAATGGCTTCGCTATCTTTATTACACCTTCTATGGCGAAGTTTTTTCTTTTTTTTGCTAATTTCCATCTCCACCTTCCAGGCAGTGGTATTCATCCACTACGGGTTCAGTGATGCAGAATTAGCTGCCAAGCTGGTGTTGATGATGAGTCAGAGGAATGAATTTACTTGTTTTCCAATGGCTGCATGCTCAAGGCGTTCCCTTCCCCCGTCCGTTGTACGTAATTAATGTATGTAGGAAGGCGATAGTCGCTGCCTGCACACACTCATTACAGTTTCATTACAGCGTCTGATAAAATACAGGAGTGCCTGCCGTCAGGCCCTTGTGGCAAGGGTCGGGAACATAGATTTAATTAAGTACCATAGTTGACTCGGCATACAAAGCGTCATTAGCATTGGCCACCATTGGGCCCCAATGTAAAATCTGTAACAGGGCCCCGTCCCCTTGTCACATTCCATTTATAATAATCATGTCTTCTTATATGACAGAGGGGGCATTGGGCGTCCTTGAGCACTGCTACCTTGGCCCTCATTATAGCTACACCTTTGTCCAACCATATTACCTTCATGACCTATTTTTTTCCATTTTCCTTCATTTTAACCATTTATTAATTATTGACGATGTTTCAATGAAAGGGTTTCTAAAACATGGCTGCGTTCTTTCAGAAAGCGCTCCCCTTCCTCCTCTCAGGAAGTGACATCACGTCCATTGGTCACATGGCCATGCCATAGCACATGAATTGGACTGAGCTGTAGCATGGCCATGTGACTAATGGACGTGATGTCACTTTCTGAGAAGAGGTAGTGAAGCTCATTTTGAAATAAAGCAGCCATGTTTTCTAATCCTGGATAACCCCTTTAACTTGATATCATACGATGTGAACCAATATGATCACCATCAAAAGTGCAAATCACTTTATTTACTTAAAATGACATTTTTAGGCTGAAAATTTGCTCCGAAGTGCTGGTCACTACGTGTTTCCCTTCCCTCTAGCATTGCCTGTTGTCCTGTTAAGTCTGTCTATAGCAGCAGAGACACTGAGAAGGATTACAGGAAGTGGGGGGCGGGGCTTTGTGTTCCTAGTCACCAGCACTATGCTACTCATCTGCGAGAGTCCTCCCTCTTCACAGTTATCAGTATTGGCTCTAATATTAACCCTTTTCTGTTCACCATTCATAGTATCGTAGTCTCCACCATACTTGCCAACATTCGGTTGATTTTTGGTCAAAGCCATGTCCCCTATGGGCGCGGACACTTCCCTTCTGCACATCACCCTCCTCTTTTTTTGACATTGCCACACCCCTTTTTACATATTACCCCTTTCTTGTCACCTGAGCAGTCTATGTATTGGTCATGCCCCCTTTTTGAATGTGACTGACAAACAGAGATGAGAGAAGGTGAGTATATTTATATTTATTTTTTTTTTACATGTCTCCTGGGCCTGAAGAGACCCCAGAGTATAATAATTTACTTCGATATGTGTCACGGTGGCCATTTTAGTTCAAGACAAATCCCCAATTGTTTGGTGTTGTTAAAAACAGAAAAATTTTGGATATTTGGGTTGAACCTAACTCGTGCCGAAGCGATTCGCCCATCCTAATGATGAATAATGAGCCGGTGATCATGCCCTATCCACTTTTGGAAATGCGGTGACGCTGGCGCAAAAAACACCATTTGCCATTATTTTAGTCCCAAGCGGCATTAAATAGTAGCAAATCACATCTATTTTATGCCAGAAAACTAGCGCAACCGTTGATGAATCCCCCAGTGTGTAAAACCTTTTGTCACACATATACAGATGTAGCAAAGCTGAGTATGTCATTTGGCGCAGGTCCTTAAATAAGGACCGTGCACAAAAGTTCACTTAAGTCTTTACCGCATCTCCTGGAAATAAGAACCTGAAATCTTATAAAGGGTCAGTAGGAGTCAGTGTGGAGCAGCGTCCAGGGGTGCATGTGGGGGAGGGGGTATAGGCGGAATTATCTGCTCAGTAATTTTGTTTTCCTCCTGATTTTTTTTTTTTCATCTCATCACACAAACAGCAAATGAAAACATGTCTCCATCTCTGTTCTGCACGGCTGCTCGACACTGACATCCTGAATTGCTAATGCCAACCTGCTATGCTAAAAATATGTCAATTATATCAACCTGAGAGATGTACTTTATAATCACCTCATGAGGACGGGCGCCATTTTATTTAGGATTATGGGCTGCTTATAAAGGGAGAAGAGCCGGGGGCTTCTGGATGGGGCTGTCTAATGGGCAGAGAGAAGAGCTACTATATCATCTCCAGCCAACCATCTACTGTATGAGCTGGCGTCTGCGGCGGCGGAGGCGGGCGGCACCTACAAGTTTGCTTTCATCTGCTGGCTTTACCTGACAACTTTGAGATCTATATGATATGTCGGACTCGCCGCGCATGCTGATGAGGGACTGGTATAATCAAAGACTGCATGAGTCAGCCGAGAACATAAGCACGGAGTTATTTTTTACTATTAATGAAAAGCCCAAAACCAGTCAAATAAAATGTTATAATGTATAATACATATCCTATGTTTTATATACTGTATACTTGTAGTGAAAAATGCAAATGCCTGCACTAAACGTTTCTGCTGCTAGAGGGCGCTGGAGAATATCATAGTAAATGTGTCTCATGGTCAGAGCTCTATGCTGGGTGTTGCTTGTGCGTGTATATTCCCTTAACAGCACTCCCTGAGGACAATCTAGGTATTACATGTATAAGTTAGAGATCCTGTTGTACAGTACATACTCTATAGCAGTGTACAACCTTTTCAGACTTGGGGCACCCCTGTAAAAAGAATTTCCCCAGGGCACCCCTTCCAAATAATTTGTACCAAAAGACAAAAGACTACAGTTTTCATGTGTTTTTTTTTTTCAACGCAGTTTTTGAAATTACAGCTGGAACCACATAAAAACTGCAAGCATTTTTCTGTTTGATGTACAGTACTTGTATGTACTGTATACTACTAACTGCATCACTATTGCACCATGTGAATGCATCCTCAAAGCTACAGCATCCTATACTTTCCACCCAGCACATACAAGAATTCACATTTTACCATCACCAAGCTCCCTTAGTGGTCCCACATAGTATCATGCTCCCAAGTGGCCCACCATGCAGTACATGCTTCCCAGTGGCCCCCACACACCAAATAATGCTCCCCAGTGGCCCCGAGGCAAGTAGTAATGTTCTTCAGTAGCCCCCACGCAAGTAATAATGTCCCCTGTGACCCTCAGACAAGTAATAATGTCCCCCAGTGGCTCCTATAATCTATTAATGCTCCCCACTGGCCCCCAGATACCTCATAATACTCCCCAGTGGCCCCCAGGCATCTAATAATTCTTCCTAGTGCCCCCAGGACACCTAATAATGCTCCCTAGTGGCCCCCTGACAACTAATAATGTCTCCCAGTTGCCCCCAGTCAAGTAATAATTTTCCCCAGTGGCCCCCTGACAACTAATAATGTCTCCCAGTGGTACCCTGACAACTAATAATGTCTCCCACTGGCCCCCTGACAACTAATAATGTCTCCCACTGGCCCCCACACTGTAGTTGTTCTATATAAATAATAAAACAAACACCACTTACCCATCCTCGGTCCCCAGAGCCGACAGCATCAAGACCAACCAATCTGTCTCCATCAGCTCGGGAGCAGATTAATAACATCTACAGTGAAGTAGTCCACGAGCCCCTGCAGAACCTGAAATTTCTGAAAGTGGATCAGCAGAGAAACAACTATGACTGTGGGGTATTCGCCATAGCTTTTACTTATGAGCTCCTGGCAGAAGATGGTGACCCCACAGTCATGTATAACCACAAGAAGGGCAGGATCACAGGATTCCCCAGAATGGTCAATTAATGACTTCATGTCAGGAACAACATGTAGAGTCCATGATGGGCTAACAGATTGTAATGACCTTCAGCGGGACCTGATACAGCCCAGGATTCCCCCCCAGAGCTGCAGATCAGATCCTCCATGTCACCAGAGGTCTGTAATGAAAAAACTGAGGCGCAGAGTCTGACAATTCTTGATCTCACCCTGCAAGAAAAGATTGGTCCTCAGCACCATGGACCAAGTATAATCCAGGTAAGAGGGCTATAATGACCAGCAGTGACCGGGCGTATATTGTGTCACGTATATGTAAAATTCTGCTGCTCCGTGTTCAGCTGTGACCAGGTATATTTTTGTATCTGCAGATCTCTATTTCAGAGCGGGGGTCTCGCTGTGTTCACAATGAATATGGGACACAGCTGGAGGTGACCACTCTACCACAAGTCAATGACATGGTGACCACCTGCTCAGGATCAGATGACTGCACCTCAGAGACATATGCACTGGACTTCACCCTCATCGGACTTTCCTGCAGTCAGATGCATTCACTGAATAAGTGGATTTCCTGCTGCACCAAGAGGCAGATTACCGGCTGGTCTCTACTCTTGCCCTCGGACTTGACAATTCACCAGACTTTCCGCAGTCACTGAATAAGTGGATTTCCAGCTGCACCATGACGCAGATTCCGCACTCGGTCTCTGTTCTCACCACCGGATTTGACATTTATCAGTTTCTTCACAGAACATCTGCACTCTCTGCCGCCTGCCGCCATTTTCCCCCTCAAGGGCCCATTATCATCATGGCCACATTTAAGATTTAGCGTCCTGACTTCATCTGGAAACATCCACATTTGCCACCTTGCATAAATTCAATAAAGAAGTCAGTTTATATAAAGCTGCGGTGTATCGAAGCCTCTGGACAATAGTTAATGGGGCGGAGAGGTGTCAGCGCCTGGGGCTATAGGAGATGCCATAATGTAATATAGTAAAATACGATTATGTCCTAATTTATCACAATTGTTTTTTATATCTATAAATATTGTCCATTTACATGTCTGTATTTAATCTTTAGATACGTCACATTTTGATGTCAGACGATCCCACCAGTTCAGTGGTTATTGACGTCTTTGTCCAGCATTATGCACTTACCATGCTGCATGCACGTGGCTCTGGAGTGCTCGTACCTCAGTATGGCACTGTATACTGCTTACAATAAATACTTGTTAACACTTCCAAATTTTCCAGGACGCTCCTGAAAAATGGGGAGACCTCCCAGACTCTTGAAGAGTTAGAAAATCTCTCAGGTGCCCAACCGTCCCAGACGGCATGTCCTGATTTCACTGCACCCTCAGTTCCCTTCTCCACCATTTATTCTGCCATCCTTCCAGTCCATGACTTGGAACAGGCAGGTGTGATGTGATGATGTCATTGTGCCTGCCACTTCAAGCAAGAGGCAGGACAAGCCAGAGGAGGCGGGCACACAGCTCTATGGAAATAAGGGTTAATTTGGTATTATATTTTTTATTTTATACATCTGTGTGGGGACACTAAGGGCCATTATACTATGTGGAGGTCACCAAGGTGGCATTATACTATGTGGGGGCCACTCATGGAGAATTATACTGTGTGTTTGGGCCACTAAGGAGGCAATATACTGTGTGGAGGCTATGAAAGAGGCATTATATTGTGTGGGGGCCACTAAGAGGGCATTATACTATCCGGGGGACACCAAGGGGCATTATACTGTGAATGGGTCACTTAGGTTCATTATACTGTAAGGGGCTATTAAGAGGCACTGTATAGTATATGGACCACTCGAGGCAAATTATACTGTGTGTGACTTCTAAGGGGGCATTATACTGTGTGTTACACATATGGAAGGGCACTATTACTGTGTGCAGGCAGAAAGAGACTGGGTGGGGACAAATGGGACATGGGCCTTGCTAGGGACTCATGAATACATTTTCCTATGAATGAAATATGGAGGGTGTGTGCAGCAGTCCTGTGTAAAATATGGTGGGGTGCAGCATGGGGAGCCTGGAATTTTATCAGACAGAATAGCAACGTATGCTACACTACTTTTGGGGGATTTTACCTGTAAGTAGGGGGTGTGGCCTGAAAAAGTAAAATTTGGTGTTCCATGTGCACCACTGGCCTTTATCACCCTGTAAACCACTTACAAGTACCTGTGTATTATCTTAGGATATCTCAGCAAGTCAGATGTACAGTAGGCCTCTTGGGTCCTGTTCACACATCCAGGATTTGATGAGAATTTAGGCAGATTTATTTAAACTATGAGAAAGAGAAACTGTCCTTAGTGTCTCGGGTTCAGGACCATGGTTGTCCATAGTAACTCATCACAGCATTGCTTTCATTTTTCAACAACAGAATATGAAATGAAAGCTGCGCTGTGTTTGGTTGTTATGGGCAACCAGAACTGTCAACCTGGGACAGCTCTTCACTAATAGATAGATAGAAAGAGAGATAGATATGAGATAGATAGATAGATATTAGTATATAGATAGTATATAGATAGTGTTTAATTGCAGTACTTATCTGTCTTCTCCCTGGTCATGCTGTTCACATGCTTCGGACACCCTGCTGTGACATCATGTGCGCCTGGAGCGGGAGGGTCCGGGGAGTAGAGGGTTAAGTAGCGTACTAATACTTACCTCTCAATCCCTGCAATTTGTAGGCCACAGGTCTAATCTGGCTTGCGGCCTACAAATCAGAAAGTGCTAGGGCAAGAAGCCTAAGGCATTAGCAACATAACTGGGGTCGGGGCTCCTCTTCTTCTCAGTTCTGTGATCCAGTTGTAATTTTAACAGCCGGAGCAGTACAACTGGGGAGAACCGACTGCATCGAATCCCTGGTGTGGGATAGATCATCACACATACATATGGTCTGGACCAGATCTTCTCACATAATATATGTCTGGAGCAGATCATCACACATAGACGAGTTTTGGAGCAGATCATCGCACATAGACGAGGTCTGGAGCAGATCATTGCACATAGACGAGCTTTGGAGCAGATCATCGCACATAGACGAAGTCTGGAGCAGATCATCGCACATAGTCGAGGTCTGGAGCAGATCATCGCACATAGTCGAGGTCTGGAGCAGATCATCGCATATAGACGAGGTCTGGAGCAGATCATCGCACATAGACGAGTTTTGGAGCAGATCATCGCACATAGACGAGGTCTGGAGCAGATCATCCCACATAGACGAGGTCTGGAGCAGATCATCACACATAGACGAGGTCTGGAGCAGATCATCGCACATAGACGAGGTCTGGAGCAGATCATCGCACATAGACGAGGTCTGGAGCAGATCATCGCACATAGACGAGGTCTGGAGCAGATCATCGCACATAGACGAGTTTTGGAGCAGATCATCGCACATAGAAGAGGTTTGGAGCAGATCATCGCACATAGAAGAGGTCTGGAGCAGATCATCGCACATAGACGAGGTTTGGAGCAGATCATCGCACATAGACGAGGTTTGGAGCAGATCATCGCACATAGACGAGGTTTGGAGCAGATCATCGCACATAGAAGAGGTCTGGAGCAGATCATCACACATAGATGAGGTCTGGAGCAGATCATCGCACATAGACGAGGTTTGGAGCAGATCATCGCACATAGACGAGGTTTGGAGCAGATCATCGCACATAGACGAGGTTTGGAGCAGATCATCGCACATAGAAGAGGTCTGGAGCAGATCATCACACATACATGAGGTCTGGAGCAGATCATCGCACATAGACGAGGTTTGGAGCAGATCATCGCACATAGACGAGTTTTGGAGCAGATCATCGCACATAGATGAGGTTTGGAGCAGATCATCGCACTTAGACGAGGTTTGGAGCAGATCATCGCACATAGATGAGGTCTGGAGCAGATCATCGCACATAGACGAGGTCTGGAGCAGATCATCGCACATAGACGAGGTCTGGAGCAGATCATCGCACATAGACGAGGTCTGGAGCAGATCATCGCACATAGACGAGGTCTGGAGCAGATCATCGCACATAGACGAGTTTTGGAGCAGATCATCGCACATAGATGAGGTTTGGAGCAGATCATCGCACTTAGATGAGATCTGCGCTCTGTACACACTGAATCACATGATTTCAATAAGTGCAAATTCATCATCACAATTATCATTCGCATCAGTAAAAATAAAAAGAGAAGACAAGTAAAAAGGAGGAAACGTAAAATGTAGAACATAAATGATCCGGAGATGGAAGTCACATTCACTTATAAATCAGCGTTTGATCAATAACAGTAATTCTGCCTAAATTATATAAGCCTCTCTGAACATATTGAGAGACTGGAAATGGTCGCCATGGAAACAGAACTCTACGTTCATGCTTTCCAGCGTCCGCACCTCCCACCTCGGAGTAGTTTTGATTTTACCAGTCCCCGATCAGCATGCATGGCGAATCCGACATATCATATAGATCTCAAAGTTGTCAGGTAAAGCCAGCAGAGGAAAGCAAATGTGTAGGTGCTGGCTGTGGCCGCCGGTTTAGAGATTTGGCCGCTGACTGTACATAAGCTCCTCTCTGCAGATTGCTCTGCCCTGTCCATGAGCCCCACAGCTCACTCCCATTATAAATGGCTGATGTTTATTAATCCTACATAAAATGGAGGCCATCTTTATAAATACGTCTCTTAGCTTGATATAATTGACATATTTTTGCCCTATCAGGTAGACATTAGTGATTCAGGATGTCAGAGTGAAGCAGCCGTGCAGAACAGAGATGGAGACGTGTTTTCATTTGCTGTAAGTGAGAAGAGATAAAAATCCAGAAAATATAAGAGCAAATTATTGAACGGTTAAATCCCCCTCCCCCGGCCCTTTATCGCGCTCTCTGGCTTACTATTGACCCTCCTATTGAGTAACACAGCAATGGCACAGATATTATAGAGTGTGCTCCCATGTGTGAACCCAGGATTTGGCAGCAGAGGATAAAGGTAACTGAAAGGAGATACTAAACCTAAATCATGTCTTACCTCCAATAGCTGTGCAGTGGTTTTTTTGGAAGTTCATTGTTCCCTGTTATCAGTTATTTAGGGATGTAGAGAGATTGACTGGAGTGCAATTCACAGGATGAGTGACAAGATGTGGAGAGAAATCCCTGCTCCGAATACACTGCTTTATCTCACGTATCTCCAGTGCTGAATGAACTTAGCTGTCTGTAATGGCACAATATACAGTATATAGTGTGATAATGCTTCAGTATGGAGCTCGGATTATACATTCTCTTTAATTTAAAAAGATGTCATAATACTGCCCTCTGTGTACAAGAATATAACTACTATAATACTTACCCCTATGTACAGGAATACAAGTACTATAATACTGCCTCCTATGTACAAGAATATAACTACTATAATACTGCCTCCTGTGTACAAGAATATAACTACTATAATACTGCTCCGATGTACAAGAATATAACTACTATAATACTGCTCCTATGTACAAGAATATAACTACTATAATACTACTCCTATGTACAAGAATATAACTACTATAATACTACCCCTATGTACAAGAATATAACTACTATAATACTGCTCCTATGTACAAGAATATAACTACTATAATACTGCTCCTATGTACAAGAATATAACTACTATAATACTACCTCCTATGTACAAGAATATAACTACTATAATACTTCTTCTATGTACAAGAATATAACTACTATAATACTGCCCCCTATGTACAAGAATATAACTACTATAATACTACCTACTATGTACAAGAATATAACTACTATAATACTGCTCCTATGTACAAGAATATAACTACTATAATACTACCTCCTATGTACAAGAATATAACTACTATAATACTGCCCCTATGTACAAGAATATAACTACTATAATACTGCTCCTATGTACAAGAACATAACTGCTATAAAACTGCTCCAATGTACAAGAATATAACTACTATAATACTGCCTCCTATGTACAAGAACATAACTACTATAATACTGCCCCCTATGTACAAGAATATAACTACTATAATACTACCTCCTATGTACAAGAATATAACTACTATAATACTGCCCCTATGTACAAGAATATAACTACTATAATACTGCTCCTATGTACAAGAATATAACTACTATAATACTGCCCCTATGTACAAGAATATAACTACTATAATACTGCTCATATGTACAAGAATATAACTACTATAATACTGCTCCGATGTAGAAGAATATAACTACTATAATACTGCTCCTATGTACAAGAATATAACTACTATAATACTGCTCCGATGTACAAGAATATAACTACTATAATACTGTTCCTATGTACAAGAATATAACTACTATAATACTGCTCCTATGTACAAGAATATAACTACTATAATACTGCTCCTATGTACAAGAATATAACTACTATAATACTGCTCCTATGTACAAGAATATAACTACTATAATACTGCCCCTATGTACAAGAATATAACTACTATAATACTGCTCCTATGTACAAGAATATAACTACTATAATACTGCTCCTATGTACAAGAATATAACTACTATAATACTGCTCCTATGTACAAGAATATAACTACTATAATACTGCCCCTATGTACAAGAATATAACTACTATAATACTGCTCCTATGTACAAGAATATAACTACTATAATACTGGTCCTATGTACAAGAATATAACTACTATAATACTGCTCCTATGTACAAGAATATAACTACTATAATACTGCTCCTATGTACAAGAATATAACTACTATAATACTGCTCCTATGTACAAAAATATAACTACTATAATACTGCTCCTATGTACAAGAATATAACTACTATAATACTGCTCCTATGTACAAAAATATAACTACTATAATACTGCTCCTGTGTACAAGAATATAACTACTATAATACTGCTCCTATGTACAAGAATATAACTACTATAATACTGCTCCTATGTACAAGAATATAACTACTATAATACTACCTCCTATGTACAAGAATATAACTACTATAATACTGCCCCTATGTACAAGAATATAACTACTATAATACTGCTCCTATGTACAAGAACATAACTGCTATAAAACTGCTCCAATGTACAAGAATATAACTACTATAATACTGCCTCCTATGTACAAGAACATAACTACTATAATACTGCCCCCTATGTACAAGAATATAACTACTATAATACTACCTCCTATGTACAAGAATATAACTACTATAATACTGCCCCTATGTACAAGAATATAACTACTATAATACTGCTCCTATGTACAAGAATATAACTACTATAATACTGCTCCTATGTACAAGAATATAACTACTATAATACTGCTCCTATGTACAAGAATATAACTACTATAATACTGCTCATATGTACAAGAATATAACTACTATAATACTGCTCCGATGTACAAGAATATAACTACTATAATATTGTTCCTATGTACAAGAATATAACTACTATAATACTGCTCCTATGTACAAGAATATAACTACTATAATACTGCTCCTATGTACAAGAATATAACTACTATAATACTGCTCCTATGTACAAGAATATAACTACTATAATACTGCCCCTATGTACAAGAATATAACTACTATAATACTGCTCCTATGTACAAGAATATAACTACTATAATACTGCTCCTATGTACAAGAATATAACTACTATAATACTGCTCCTATGTACAAGAATATAACTACTATAATACTGGTCCTATGTACAAGAATATAACTACTATAATACTGCTCCTATGTACAAGAATATAACTACTATAATACTGCTCCTATGTACAAGAATATAACTACTATAATACTGCTCCTATGTACAAAAATATAACTACTATAATACTGCTCCGATGTACAAGAATATAACTACTATAATACTGCTCCTGTGTACAAGAATATAACTACTATAAAACTGCTCCAATGTACAAGAATATAACTACTATAATACTGCCTCCTATGTACAAGAACATAACTACTATAATACTGCCCCCTATGTACAAGAATATAACTACTATAATACTACCTCCTATGTACAAGAATATAACTACTATAATACTGCCCCTATGTACAAGAATATAACTACTATAATACTGCTCCTATGTACAAGAATATAACTACTATAATACTGCTCCTATGTACAAGAATATAACTACTATAATACTGCTCCTATGTACAAGAATATAACTACTATAATACTGCTCCTATGTACAAGAATATAACTACTATAATACTGCTCCTATGTACAAGAATATAACTACTATAATACTGCTCCTATGTACAAGAATATAACTACTATAATACTGCTCCTATGTACAAGAATATAACTACTATAATACTGCTCCTATGTACAAGAATATAACTACTATAATACTGCTCCTATGTACAAGAACATAACTGCTATAAAACTGCTCCAATGTACAAGAATATAACTACTATAATACTGCCTCCTATGTACAAGAACATAACTACTATAATACTGCCCCCTATGTACAAGAATATAACTACTATAATACTACCTCCTATGTACAAGAATATAACTACTATAATACTGCCCCTATGTACAAGAATATATCTACTATAATACTGCTCCTATGTACAAGAATATAACTACTATAATACTGCTCCTATGTACAAGAATATAACTACTATAATACTGCTCCTATGTACAAGAATATAACTACTATAATACTGCTCCGATGTACAAGAATATAACTACTATAATATTGTTCCTATGTACAAGAATATAACTACTATAATACTGCTCCTATGTACAAGAATATAACTACTATAATACTGCTCCTATGTACAAGAATATAACTACTATAATACTGCTCCTATGTACAAGAATATAACTACTATAATACTGCCCCTATGTACAAGAATATAACTACTATAATACTGCTCCTATGTACAAGAATATAACTACTATAATACTGCTCCTATGTACAAGAATATAACTACTATAATACTACCTCCTATGTACAAGAATATAACTACTATAATACTGCTCCTATGTACAAGAATATAACTACTATAATACTGCTCCTATGTACAAGAATATAACTACTATAATACTGCTCCTATATACAAGAATATAACTACTATAATACTACCCCTATGTACAAGAATATAACTACTATAATACTACTCCGATGTACAAGAATATAACTATTATAATACTGCCCCCTATGTACAAGAATATAACTACTATAATACTGCCCCTATGTACAAGAATATAACTACTATAATACTACTCCTATGTACAAGAATATAACTACTATAATACTGCTCCCTATGTACAAGAACATAACTACTATAAAACTGCTCCAATGTACAAGAATATAACTACTATAATACTGCCCCCTATGTACAAGAATATAACTACTATAATACTGCTGCTATGTACAAGAATATAACTACTATAATACTGCTCCTATGTACAAGAACATAACTGCTATAAAACTGCTCCCATGTACAAGAATATAACTACTATAATACTGCCCCCTATGTACAAGAATATAACTACTATAATACTGCCTCCTATGTACAAGAATATAACTACTATAATACTGCTCCTATGTACAAGAACATAACTGCTATAAAACTGCCCCAATGTACAAGAATATAACTACTATAATACTGCCTCCTATGTACAAGAATATAACTACTATAATACTGCCTCCTATGTACAAGAACATAACTACTATAATACTGCTCCTATGTACAAGAATATAACTACTATAATACTGCCCCCTATGTACAAGAATATAACTACTATAATACTACCTCCTATGTACAAGAATATAACTACTATAATACTGCTCCTATGTACAAGAATATAACTACTATAATACCGCCCCCTATGTACAAGAATATAACTACTATAATACTGCTCCCTATGTACAAGAATATAACTACTATAATACTGCTCCTATGTACAAGAATATAACTACTATAATACTACCTCCTATGTACAAGAATATAACTACTATAATACTGCTCCTATGTACAAGAATATAACTACTATAATACTGCTCCTATGTACAAGAATATAACTACTACAATACTGCCTCCTATGTACAAGAATATAACTACTATAATACTGACCTCAATGTACAAGAATATAACTATTATAATACTGCCTCCTATGTACAAGAATATAACTACTATAATACTGCTTGTATGATCTATAATACTGTATATAACACTGAATACTCTGCTGCTGTGAATCCTCTCCTTTCGGACTGTAGCATACAGTATTTTTTATGGCCTTACAGGACGTGTCTAACTAGTTTGGCCTCTCCTCCTACTATGTACATACTAGTCTGGTGCGGATGGATTGTCATCTCCAATGTTTTTTCCTCAGTGATATAAATTATGTGTCTGAAACCAGAAAGTTCTCTCACTTCTTTTCTCTTAGTGTCTGAGTTTTCTGACAGGGATAAACACAGAGAACATTTTACACATTCTGTAGACAGTATATAAGAAATCAATTGTACAAATCATTAAGTAAAGTGTTTTGTATAGACTGACCTGAAAATCTAAAACATTGTGTTATTGACTGATAAATGAACAGTCTGGTCATGTCCACCTGTGAGGACCGATTAGATGGATACTTACTTTCTTGTATAGTTAAAGTAAATTTTGTAGTGAGATAGATACATAGATATATGCATAGATAGATAGATAGATAGATAGATAGATAGATAGATAGTTTGCCCCATTCCCTTATATATGTACACTTTGCAAAAAAGTTCTTATATAACTGTAAGATCATTATTCGAGTCGTCCTCACCACATCTTCTATTAATGGAGACAACATGACAGGAAGGTCCTAGACACAAGGACACATCCTCTTCACTGCGGTCACTATATGTAATTATTACACATCGTCATGTGATATTATATATTTATTAGATACTAGTGATGAGCAAACCCAAACCGCAAAGTTCGGGTCCGTGCTGAACTTTTTGGGTTTGGCTACCCAAACCTGAACTTCAGCGCTGAAGTTCGAGTTTGGCTATTCCCTAAAGCTGGTTGATTGACTGCAGGTTTAAGCCCGAAGACTTCACAGACATGCCCAGTATGGTCATGGCTGTGATTGGCCAGGCGGGACATGTGTCCCCTCTGTTTAAGAGACGGGGTCACAGGTTCCGTCACCATTCCAGATAGTTAGGCTAGGCAGGGAGAGGCTGAGGCTAGAGATGGGGACAGTCAGGGGATTAGCTAAATGTAATAATTGTCCTTTTCAGGGCAGTGCAGCGAGGTAGGGAGAGGAGCCGGATACTGTGAGGGGCAGATAGCCTCGAAATAAGAATTGCCCCTTACTGTCAGGGCAGTGACAGTAAACTGTGTGTGTATACCCACATATATACTTGTATATATACAGGCAATCTCAATAAATTAGAATATTTTTGAAACGTTCCTTCATTTCAGTAATTCAGTAATACAATCCATAATCAGCGTCTTCCATGATTGTGTGTCCTACTGAACCACGTATAAAATATATGTAGAATAGAGACAAAAGAAATGCCGCCAACATGTAGCAATAAAGAGGGAGCTTGTGTTTTTAGGTCAAGAAACACTAGATAGATATGAGAATGGTAGATATAAAATAGATAGATGATAGATAGATGGATAGATATGAGATAGATAGATAGATAGTGTGATAATTTGGGGAATTAAACTCAAAATGGCGGCAGACTCCTGGTCCGGACAGCGGTGGTTCGTGGTACTGGGCGCCGGAAAGTTAGCTTTCAGACGGTCCAAGCGTAAAATAAACGTGGCTTTATTCAGCTTAACTGCAACATAACAAAACAACAAAAAAACCTATGCCACAGTTAGGGCCTAACTCACTCCTTGAGCCCCTAACTGTCCTGACTGTTACTCAGCTCTAGCAACAGTCCTCTGTGGACGCCAGCCCTCTGGGACAGAGCCTATCTCTCTGTCCTAGCTGGTCCACTCCTGTGGACGCCAGCCCTCTTGGGACAGAGCCTCTCTCTCTGTCCTAGCTGGTCCACTACTTCCTGCTTCCTGCAGGGCTCAGCGGGGGGGGCGCCCTCTGGAGTTACGTGCCACCACCCAAAGGCGTGGCTGAGAGCCTTTTGCGCCCCCTGGTCTGGCCTGGGTCGCTCAACAGCGCCCTCTGGCTCACATACTTACATACCCTCCCCCTCAGCTAACTACCCATGGGGTGAGTTACAATGGGACGAGACATCCTATGATGAAGTCCCTCTTCAACCATATATGCCTGTCCGTTGTCTCTCCAGAAGTCCCAATCTGGCGGTCTTTTCTTCCAAATTCCGCTCCATCGAGTTTTCCGTCTTCTCATCACTTTCGATGCTACGCCAAGATCCTGGCCATTCTGTGCAAAGGCAAGTTTTACTCCATCACCTTCACAATTCACCACACAGGGAATCACATCATTTTCATCATATTTCTCGCCATAGTCTTCAGCCATCCCATTGCATGACTTTGATTCCTTTAGTGAATAGCCGTAAGAATCTTCATCTTCACCAATCATGAATTCACAGGAGCTCAGAGACCAACTAACACGTATTTCATGCACATCAATGTCTTTAGAGTATAACTGTATCACAGGAACTTTTTCCGTAACCTTCATCTCAAAGCAAACTTTGCTATCACCATCAAGGCTTAGAAGTTTAGGAGACATAGGCTGCTTGCTCTCCTCTTTGTTTGAGATACACAATCTCTGTACTGCAATATCTTCTCCTTCTGCACGAGGGCCATACCGTACACCCTCAGATAATAGCTCACGCTGAACTACATTTTCTGGCATGTCTTTAACAACTGTCACATCATTGGTGACATGTAACCATCTCTTACTTCCTGACTCCCCCTTCACAGACAACATGGAGTCATTATTTACCGTTTGTCCACCAGACATTTGGCTAGAGACAGGCACAGCAACACCATTATCCACAATGGCTTCAGACACTTTAGCTGTTGGGACAACATATGCGTGGTCAGTCTTCTTACGGACTCTTGTTCCACACTTTTGGTGACCCTTCACCTTATTTAGCATCTCACAGCCCTCTAGGCTTTGGACCTCATTGGTTTGAGGCTGGACCCACTCTGTCACAGGCAGTGTGTGACCAATCACAGTTTCTTCTTCTGTTGGACCTTCTTTGGCCTCCTCACATTTTGCAGGAAGTCCATCTTTAGCAGCATCTTCCTGGGGAACTATCCCCTCTACTTGACGTTTTACCGAGTCACATGGTTTCATCATACTCTGATCAGTGGTATCAACATCAGTGGACAGGTCACTCATGTCTGTCTGACTTAATGATTCTCCTTTCTCTGCCTCTATGCTGGCAGCTTTTTCCAATTCTAACGCCTTCTGTAGCGCACAAATCTCTGATTCCAGCTCCAGAACTTTCTTCACTGTGACATTTTTCTGTGCCGCTTCCATCTCAGTCTTTACTAGTGCACCTTGCAGCTCTGATTCTTTAGAGGTTAACAGGCTCTGCAGTGAATCCTTCTCAGCTTTTAGTGCTGACAGCTTTGAAGATAGGGCAGATGCCGACTGTTCAGTATTGGATAAAGACTGCTGCAATCGATCCAATTCTTCTCTTTCAGATTCCACTTCGGTTTTTAACTGTTCAATCTGAACAGTGCACTATTCCAACTTTATTTCTGACTCGCGCTTCACTTGATCCATCTGAAACTCCAGCTGTTCCTTGATTTCCTCCTGCTTGTTCACTTGCACCTTTAATTTAGCAACAAGCATTTTTAGATCTACAATCTCAGCAGATAAATTAGACAGGTTTCCTTCAAACTGAATCCTCATGTCTTCTGTCTGGAGGTCCAATTCTCTCTTGGCCTTTTCCAGCATCTCATAAGCATTAGCTTTGTTCTCATACAATATCTGCACAGATTCCAGGTTTGTCTCAACTTCATCCTTGGAGCTAACCAAATCCTCCATTTTTTTCTTCATATCAGTCGCCTGAGCCTGTAGTCTGTTTGCCTTGTCTAGCAGTTCTGCTTGAAACCTGTCCCCTTCTGTGACTTTTAGTTGCAGCTCTTGAAGTTGAGTCTCTACCTTTTTGTGACTCTCCTGTAAGGTTTGCACTTTCTGAGCATGGACAGACGACATCTCCATCAATTCTTTGTCTTTATTTTATAATAAAACCATCAGGTGCATTGATAAGGATAAAATATCTGATTGGAAATGGCAACTTGAGGTATTAGAAAAAGAGAACCTTTATTGAGCCCCTAACTGTCCTGACTGTTACTCAGCTCCAGCAACAGTCCTCTGTGGACGCCAGCCCTCTGGGACAGAGCCTCTCTCTCTGTCCTCGCTGGTCCACCCCTGTGGACGCCAGCCCTCTTGGGACAGAGCCTCTCTCTCCGTCCTTGCTGGTCCACTACTTCCTGCAGGACACTCCAGACCCTCTGGAGTTACGTGCCACCACCCAAAGGCGTGGCTGAGAGCCTTTTCTGGTCTGGCCTGGGTCGCGCAACAGCGCCCTCTGGCTCACATACTTACATACCCTCCCCCTCAGCTAACTACCCATGGGGTGAGTTACAATGGGACGAGACATCCTATGATGAAGTCCCTCTTCAACCATATATGCCTGTCTGTTGTCTCTCCAGAAGTCCCAATCTGGCGGTCTTTTCTTCCAAATTCCGCTCCATCGAGTTTTCCGTCTTCTCATCACTTTCGATGCTACGCCAAGATCCTGGCCATTCTGTGCAAAGCCAAGTTTTACTTCATCATCTTCACAATTCACCACACAGGGAATCACATCATTTTCATCATATTTCTCGCCATAGTCTTCAGCCATCCCATTGCATGACTTTGATTCCTTTAGTGAATAGCCGTAAGAATCTTCATCTTCACCAATCATGAATTCACAGGAGCTCAGAGACCAACTAACATATATTTCATGCACATCAATGTCTTTAGAGTATAACTGTATCACAGGAACTTTTTCCGTAACCTTCATCTCAAAGCGAACTTTGCTATCACCATCAAGGCTTAGAAGTTTAGGAGACATAGGCTGCTTGCTCTCCTCTTTGTTTGAGATACACAATCTCTGTACTGCAATATCTTCTCCTTCTGCACGAGGGCCATACCGTACACCCTCACAAAATAGCTCACGCTGAACTACATTTTCTGGCATGTCTTTAACAACTGTCACATCATTGGTGACATGTAACCATCTCTTACTTCCTGACTCCCCCTTCACAGACAACATGGAGTCATTATTTACAGTTTGTCCACCAGACATTTGGCTAGAGACAGGCACAGCAACACCGTTATCCACAATGGCTTCAGACACTTTAGCTGTTGGGACAACATATGCGTGGTCAGTCTTCTTACGGACTCTTGTTCCACACTTTTGGTGACCCTTCACCTTATTTAGCATCTCACAGCCCTCTAGGCTTTGGACCTCATTGGTTTGAGGCTGGACCCACTCTGTCATAGGCAGTGTGTGACCAATCACAGTTTCTTCTTCTGTTGGACCTTCTTTGGCCTCCTCACATTTTGCAGGAAGTCCACCTTTAGCAGCATCTTCCTGGGGAACTATCCCCTCTACTTGACGTTTTACCGAGTCACATGGTTTCATCATAATCTGATCAGTGGTATCAACATCAGTGGACAGGTCACTCATGTCGGTCTGACTTAATGATTCTCCTTTCTCTGCCTCTATGCTGGCAGCTTTTTCCAATTCTAACGCCTTCTGTAGCGCACAAATCTCTGATTCCAGCTCCAGAACTTTCTTCACTGCGACATTTTTCTGTGCCGCTTCCATCTCAGTCTTTACTAGTGCACCTTGCAGCTCTGATTCTTTAGAGGTTAACAGGCTCTGCAGTGAATCCTTCTCAGCTTTTAGTGCTGACAGCTTTGAAGATAGGGCAGATGCCGACTGTTCAGTATTGGATAAAGACTGCTGCAATCGATCCAATTCTTCTCTTTCAGATTCCACTTCGGTTTTTAACTGTTCAATCTGAACAGTGCACTATTCCAACTTTATTTCTGACTCGCGCTTCACTTGATCCATCTGAAACTCCAGCTGTTCCTTGATTTCCTCCTGCTTGTTCACTTGCACCTTTAATTTAGCAACAAGCATTTTTAGATCTACAATCTCAGCAGATAAATTAGACAGGTTTCCTTCAAACTGAATCCTCATGTCTTCTGTCTGGAGGTCCAATTCTCTCTTGGCCTTTTCCAGCATCTCATAAGCATTAGCTTTGTTCTCATACAATATCTGCACAGATTCCAGGTTTGTCTCAACTTCATCCTTGGAGCTAACCAAATCCTCCATTTTTTTCTTCATATCAGTCGCCTGAGCCTGTAGTCTGTTTGCCTTGTCTAGCAGTTCTGCTTGAAACCTGTCCCCTTCTGTGACTTTTAGTTGCAGCTCTTGAAGTTGAGTCTCTACCTTTTTGTGACTCTCCTGTAAGGTTTGCACTTTCTGAGCATGGACAGACGACATCTCCATCAATTCTTTGTCTTTATTTTGCACCAAAACAGACAACTTCTCATTATCTTCACAAGATCCTGACAGCGCCCTCTCCAGGCTACATATTCTAGCTTTGAGTTCCCTTTCTCTTTGTTTAGCAGTTTCAAGCTCATCTCTTAATTTTTCAATGACACTCTCTTTGGCAATGGAGTCTTGGACATGCTGCTCCTTTAAATCCTGCAATTGCTTCTCAAGCACTTGCTTTTGCTCTACACTCTGTACAACTTTATTAGATAGAGCACATTTCATATCAGCAAACTCCTTCTTAGTGACACAGTCCATTCCAGGCAAACCCAGTACCACATTTTCACAATGACTAGAATATGAACTCCTCATAGATTCAAGATCTTTCTTTAACTTCAAGTTCAACTTAAGGTTCTCTTTTTCTAATACCTCAAGTTGCCATTACCAATCAGATATTTTATCCTTATCAATGCACCTGATGGTTTTATTCTCATCTTGAAGCTGCTGCACCATAACATTTTCATCTTTGGTGCATTCATGCACTCCATTATGAGACACACACTCAGCAGGGACATATTCCATCATAGAACAGAGGTGCTTTAGAAAAACTGAGTCACCATCATGCAACCCTTTATCCTTACTTGCACTCCACCTGATCTGCTCCGGGTTTTGTGTCTCTCTGCATTCAGACTGCTGCACTAATAAACCTGAGCATGACTTCTCTGCTTTTTTACAAGCTGAAATTCTCTTTTTCTTGCCCATGGTTTACTAACAAGATTACACAATATTCCACAGCAACCTTGGGTTCAACCGGCTGCAACTTCTTGCTATCTTCTGCAGTCACCTGTATTCACACAGTTAACTTATGTGGCACTACAACAACCAGCATTTTCTTCTGTCTTCCACAGAAAATATCAACATGGCACCATAGCCTTTCACATAGACTGTTTGCAATATCCATCTTCTATACACATTGCTTACTTTCTTGCCATCAGCAAACATTTCACAGACTTCTGTGCCACAGTATACACAAAGTCCATTCCCTGGATTCCTCATCCAGAGTTTTTACTTTCACCAGTTTTTTTTTTTTGCACACATTGCTATGTTGCAATTCACTCACCCCTCCCTGTGTTTCTTCAGTTGAAATCACCGATTTCTTCCAGCTGTAGGCCACAATGCACACTTAGCAGTACTGCAATCACAAACCACTTGTCTTCCAGGACTTGCGAGGATCTCTTTATGCGCACGATTCTCCACCATATGTGATAATTTGGGGAATTAAACTCAAAATGGCGGCAGACTCCTGGTCCGGACAGCGGTGATTCGTGGTACTGGGCGCCGGAAAGATAGCTTTCAGACGGTCCAAGCGTAAAATAAACGTGGCTTTATTCAGCTTAACTGCAACATAACAAAACAACAAAAAAACCTATGCCACCGTTAGGGCCTAACTCACTCCTTGAGCCCCTAACTGTCCTGACTGTTACTCAGCTCCAGCAACAGTCCTCTGTGGACGCCAGCCCTCTGGGACAAAGCCTATCTCTCTGTCCTAGCTGGTCCACTCCTGTGGATGCCAGCCCTCTTGGGACAGAGCCTCTCTCTCTGTTCTAGCTGGTCCACCACCATTTCCTGCTTCCTGCAGGACACTCCAGCCCTTCTGGAGTTACGTGCCACCACCCAAAGGCGTGGCTGAGAGCCTTTTCTGGCCTGGCCTGGGTCGCTCAACAGCGCCCTCTGGCTCACATACTTACAGTAGATAGATAGATAGATAGATAGATAGATAGATAGATAGATAGATAGATAGGAGATAGATAGATATGAGAATGGTAGATATAAAGTAGATAGATAGATAGATAGATAGATAGATAGATAGATAATAGATAGGTAATAGATAGGTAATAGATAGAGCAACAACATTTAATTTCCCTATGAAAGAAGAAAAGACATGACATAAGAGAAAGGAAACAGTTGCCGCCTAAACCCATCTCCTTGCTGCGTGTTCTGTATCTCAGGGGACTTTTGCTGTGATCCGCTGCTGACATGTGCGGTGCAGTCACAGAGGATGAGGGGCTGACAGGAGCAGCAGGTTTTCTAGTCAATGTAAGTTCTCTCCCGCTTTTGGTGAAATATATGAAATCCAATTACAATCCTTCTATTGTTCTAAACATACAGACATCTAGATAAATCCACCTGTGATGCTTCTAGTTGGGCTTTTACATGGGGCTGACAGGTATGATTAAGGATTTGTTGGCTCGGTGTATAGACAAATTATTCGGTAGATCTTGTGTTTCTTCTTCATAATCTTTTCGGCAGATTTTCCCACGCCTCTGGCGCTCATTACAAGCAGCAACAAGGTATTTAATCATTGCCCATGTGCGGGAATATTCCTATGGTGCGATTTGCATAATATTTGTTTATAGCGGTGCCTGCTATTCAGCAGATTTCCCTGTTTGCATCCATAACTGTACATTACGTGTTTGCACTGATGTGTTCTTCACTCTCATACATAGGTAGAGAATAAATCAATGTCCTGTAAGTACAAACAGGAAAAAATGGGGTTTGTGTCTGAAATACTAAGTAGCAGCAAAATATATAGATCCTTATAGTTCCTGCATAAAACAGAGAGCCTTGCTGGAAAGTGCATCTACTTCTCATAAATTGGCTTAAACATCCAAAAACACTTAAAGTAAATGTCCTAATCCCCTGTGGACGCAGAGTTATATCATAAAAATTGCATCCACCTAGAGGCGCCACTAGGGGGAGCTTAGGAGCGTATGGAATACTGGTTTGTTATTGAGTTGAATGTATAAGCTCCCTCTAGTGGAGAATTATATCATTAAAAGGGTTTTGCAGGCTTATCAATTGATTACCTATCCTTAAAATAGGGCATCCATTGAAGACGATCAGTGGTCCTGCAACCAGGACCCAGATCAACCACTGGGCTCACACCAGCTGCCAATATTAAAAAGTCCTGACCCACGATTTTGAAACTCCATGAATCTTAATTTTACATTTATAGCAGTTTAGATTTAGATTTCTTTTGTAAATGGAGCTTTTATTTTGCCAATGTACAATAAATGGCCGCTTTATTAGAGACTTCCCATCTCGTAACATGTTGGACCTTCAGGGCCATCAAAACAAAGGAATTAGTGATTAGAGATGGACGAACCTCTCGAGATTCATTTGTGTTTGGGTTCATTCTTACTCACCTTCCATTACCACTCTTGGGCCTCCTCGCGGCATCTGGCACTTTCCTCGAACCGATGACATCACAGAAGAGCGTCGGTCACCGAGATGAATCTCCATTTGTTTGGTTTCGTAAAAAACGAACAACTTGGAATATTTGGAACGAACCCGGATTATTACCCATCTCTATTCATGATGTCATACACAGGTATCATTCACAGGCATCCGAGTCCCCCACCATTACTGCCCCTCCACCAGCCTGACAGGAAGGGTTCATTGATTCCTGCTTATTGCACTAAATTCTGCCCCTCCTGATATCATGTCGCCATACAAATCAGACTCCATCTGCCCGGCCATGTTTCTCCCCTGCTCAGTGATACAATTTTTGCTCTTTGCCCCCTGCAGTCTTGTCTCTTCCCTTTCCTTAGACAGTAATGACGTTCGCACTAAGTCCATTTGTACTAAGGAGCGGCGAGTTCTGTGATCGGACATGTTTTTCGGACACCAATGTTGTATCTAGCTGCAGTTTTTTTGTCCATTTACCGCCTGTTCCTCAGAACGATTCCTGACATCCTCCTCTGATCCTTTCATCCATGAATTGTTTCCGTCCACAGCATCGCCTCTCGCTGTATGTTTTTCCTTGATCACGCCACAAGATGGCGGGTATGAAATCCTGGACCCGGCTAGTCTGGCACCGAAGATCAGGCCGAGCTCCAAAGTCACTCAGATCGTTGGATCATCCTCTGTAATGCGGATTTACACTTAAACTGATCCACGGAAAACTTTTATGCTGTTCTCCGGGTTCACAGATTTAATATCCATACAGGGGAGAGCCAATTGTGAAAGGGCGGGGGACTCTAATACAGTGGCTGTTCTGTGTATGTTGGTACTGTTTGAGCCCTGTATGGCGGTATATACTCAGGGGTCATATGGCACTGTTACTTACACTCTGTAGAGTGGCTTATATCTGAAGAATATGACTTTGGCGGTACAGTAAACAACTATGAAGGTGTTGTTCTGTCCGTTCCTCTGGTCCATTGAAGGACAACATAGACCGCTGAACATATTCTTACATTGCGCAGGCCTACCAGGGAGCAAACTATTCGGCTGCCAAGTCACGTAGGACATTTATCTGGATTGCGGCACCTAATTCACAGCTTATTAGGAATCTATAAGTGTGTCCTTGACATTTTTAACATCTTAGTAAAAGAATGTTTACTTCCCAGATTACATTATGCAAGATTCCTCGCGCCCCATGTAATCAGAGAGAACCTATATCCACGCAAGCAAGCGAGATTTCTATGCAAAAATAGACCCGCTCCATTATAAAGTGTCTGTTTCCGGAATGGTGTGATGTAAATATTCACCGCCACCATGCTACTGCCACAATAGGAGCCGCTAATAATCCTCCACTTCACTGCTCACAAAAACTGGAGTCTATAGAGGACGTCAATTCCTGGAAAACAGAGACTTGGAATAAAGCACATTTGATCTAAGTACCATAGTGGTTGCTTGCTGTGTATAGTTTGCGAAAATGGTTAACCCCTGAGAAACCACAATGAAAAAGAAATCTTTCCTGTGAACCTCAGTGACGCAGTTGCCTGGATTGACAGGTTTACACGAGCGGCCGCGATCCATACAGCATGTCTGTGCATATTATTATATCAGGAATAATGTACAGACCTATACAGAAGGGATAAGGAGAAAAAAAGAAAAACTGCTCCTCTAATGGGCTTACAAAACTGCACATATCATGTATAATGTTAATGTACAGTCGTCTTCCATCCACCAGCTGATATCACACACCCCAGGCCAGGAGCGGTGGGGCAAGGTGAGTATAAGTGTGCACTTCCGGTTCCATCTGAACAAGTTTGGTACAAAATGAATCAATTGGTCAAACCTCACGATTATTCATTGAAACAAATCTTGTGACATTTACCCATCTCTACCCAGGCTCTAATACAATAATTGTCCAGCAGAAGATACCCAAGGGTACTATGGTCTATTTCCTAGGGGTTGCTGAAGTGAGGGCCCCCAGAATTGTTGTTTATCTGGTGGGCCCAAGGAACCAAAGTCCAAAAATTTTTTCCACCCTATCCCTCCAGCAGAACATCTCCTCCTTCCCATCCCACCAGCAGAACATCTCCTCCTGTCCATCCCTCTAGCACACATCTCCTTCTCCCTATCCCTCCAGCAGATCATCTCCTCCTTCCCATCCCATCAGCAGAACATCTCCCTATTGTTTTGTAGTAGTACATCTCCTCCCTTGGCAGCACATCTCTTTCTTCCTTAATTCTTTTGAAGTCTATTATTTACCTCTCTTTTCAGCAGAAAATTTCCCCCTCCAGAACTTGGCAGCACATCTCCTCCTCCCCATGCTTCTGGAAGAACATCTCCTCCTCCCCATGCTTCTGGAAGAATATCTCCTACTCCCCATCCCTCTAGTAGCACATCTCCTCCTTCCCATGCTTCTGGAAAAACATCTACTCCTTCTCATCCCTGTAGAAGAACATCTCCTCCTCCTCATCCCTCTAGAAGAACATCTCCTCTTCCCCATCCCTCTAGCAGAACATCTCCTCCTCCCCATCCCTCTAGATGAACCTCTCCTCCTCTCCATCCCTCTAAAAGAATATTTTCATCTCCCCATCCCTCTAGAAGAACATCTCCTCCTCCCCATTCCTCTGGAAGAACATCTCCTCCTCTCCATCCCTCTAAAAGAATATCTTCATCTCCCCATCCCTCTGGAAGAACATCTCCTCCTCCCCATCCCTCTGGAAGAACATCTCCTCCTCCCCATCCCTCTAGAAGAACATCTCCTCCTCCCCATCCTTCTGGAAGAACATCTCCTCCTCCCCATCCCTCTAGAAGAACATCTCCTCCTCCCCATCCCTCTAGCAGCACATCTCCTCCTCCCTGTCTCTTTACTATTACATATTTTCCTCATCTCTCTAGTATATTATATTTCCCCCACAGTTCATATAGATGCTAATTCACACCAGACTATAGTCCCTTTCTGTAGGGCCATCCTGCAACCTGGAGAGCTTAGTCACATTTGCATAAAAGAGTTCCTCATGGGTGGTGCAAGGGTTGGGCTTGAAATGTAAATTGTTCTTTGCTAAATATGGGATTTCAATCTTAGAAGGTATGGATAATCTGAGCCTTTAGTAAAGTGGGATGGATATCAATATTTCCATATACTGTAATTTTGTGATGCCATCCTCCTAGAATAACTATGACATACATCTCCCAATCCTTCATTGAGAAGAAGCTTTTCAGAAGACTTCACACCCAGCTCTAACAACTGCAGAAAGCAGGGTTTCTATTTTAGGCTACAAACATTTGATATTGGGTTGACATATTTTTGACACATTGATTCCGAGTTGCCACATTCAGGATTCAGGCACCAAGCGAAGACTGTGGCCAATTATATACTCTTCAGCGGGCTCGTAGTAGTCAGATCTAAGGCGAAGAGATGCCGCTATTGACATCCAAATGAGCTCACAAACTGTCCTATTCTGCATCTGCGAGTCAATTCACCGCAAGAGAACAATCTCTGAATATTCTGAATAAATGCAAAAGCTAAACATCTGTGATTGATCTAAGACATGGCGAATGCGCGGAGGAGATAAAGCCCCGACAATGCACATTTATGAGAGTAGGCCTGAGACGACTTCTCACTTTGTAAATGTCATCTCATTTCTAATGCATAATACCTGTGGCCTCCCTTACAGCTCCTGACAACCTGCGGGTAGGGGAAGGCGCCTGTCAACAGGTTCCCTTTAAGCTTCTTATCCTGAGCAGTGCGGACTGTTCTACGGCATATGGTGGAGGCCCCTATTAGATATGAGATGACTATGAACGCTTCTTCTGTTCTTTTCTCCGTCACCTCACTTTAAGAGCATGTAATGCCATCATGAGACATTAATATAAAACAAAGGTTGGGGATTATTGGACTGAATAATGTGCAGTGAATAGCGGACGGGTATGTACACAGGTAAAGATGGCCGTCATGATCAAAATCAAGGGGTAGACTGCAGGTGACGAGAGCTAGAGGGGCTGTCCGGATTTATGACATGTACGGAAATTACTGATTTATCTCCTGGTCACCCATGTGCTGGCCCAATGTACACAGTAATGTCAGGAAAACATCGTAAGATTCGTCTTGTGAATATTCGCAAGATTTGCAGTTTTAGAACTACTGTAATTATATTCTTTTTATCTAAATTCTATCTATCTAGAAGGATTCTAGCTGGATTTCATATATTTTCTGAAAGCTTTAGATAAGTTATATTGCCTAGAAAACCTGCAGCTCCTGTCAACTCTCACCCTCTGTGACCGCACCACACGTGTCAGCAGCGAATCACAGCCAAAGTCCCCAGAGATTGTACAGTACATGCAGCAAGGAGATGGGTTTAGGCAGCAGAATTTCCTTTAAGTCATTCTACTATCTATATATTATCTATCTATCTATCTATCTATCTATCCCATGTCTATCTATTATCTATCATATCTATCTATCTATTTTATATCTATCTATCTATCCATCTATCTATTATCTATCTATCTATCTATCTATCTATCTATCTATCTATCTATCCCATGTCTATCTATTATCTATATATCTATTATCTATTTATTGATCTATTGTCTATCTATCTATTATCTATCTATTGATCTATTATCTATCTATCTATCTATCTATCTATCTATCTATCTATCTATCTATCTCATATCTATCACAGACAGATGATCAGATTGGAAGAATGGTGCGTTGTGATTCATTATGTACTGCAAATGAAAATGAACATCAATTCCCAAACCTAGGGCGGCAAACAGTGTGGACACAAATCAGCAGAAGGGTTACATTTTGGTACACCCCAGATGTCTAGCTACCGGTGCTCCATAGACCTCATGGCACCGCTCTCAAAGGCTATCATGGTGCACATGGTGGTCTATCCTGTTCAGAGATGAGCCCTGGAATGGAGGTATATCCTCTTCAGTGATACATGGTGTTTTTTGGCTTCCAATAAAGAACCTCCATCCTTTTTTCAAGATGCTGGCAGATTCTTTTTTTTTTTGTTTTACATTTGTGCTAAGAGGAGACTGTGTGCAGCTTTGTATTTTTAAAGTGAAAATTGTCCCGATAGTTTGTGCTGTTACAATTCTCTTTTGTATTATCTATCTATCTATCTATCTATCTATCTATCTATCTACGCTATCTCATATCTATCTAACTATCTATCTATCTATCTATCTATCTATCTATCTATCTATCCCATCTATCTATCTATTTATCTATCTCATATCTATCTACAGCTGCATCTCAATAAATTAGAATATTTTTGAAACGTTCATTCATTTCAGTAATTCAGTAATACAATCCATAATCCGCGTCTTCCACGATTGTGTGTCCTACTGAACCAGACTGAGGGACCATTTAAAGGCTTAGGAAACCTTGGCAGGTGACACTGAATTTACAAGACTGAACTGAACTTACAATATTCTAATTTTCTTAGATTTGGGTTTTCATTCCCTGTAATCCATAATCAACATTTACAGAAATAAAACACTTGAAATAGAAGACTCTGTGTGTAAAGAATCTAGAAAATATAGGAGGTCACTTTATTAATTTAATTACTGAAAGAAATAAACATTTCAAAGATATTCTAATTTATTAAGATGCACCTGTATCTAATATCTATCTGTCTATCTATCTATCTATCTATCTATCTATCTATCTATCTATCTATCTATGTAATTATCTATCGATCTATCTATCTATCTATCTATCTATCTATCTATCTATCTATATATCTTTGTAATTATCTATCGATTTATCATATTTCATGCTAGAAAAATAATTTACATTGTTGTGCAGCAGGATAGTAAATCTGTCTGATTCCTCTTAGGAACTGTCACATGTTTTTGAAAACACATCAAAGAGATCTCATCCATTGGGTACTCTCCCCATTTTTTCCATGTTTGATCAATCCTTCACTCTGTGCCATTGTTAGGTGTAATGAATGGTGTAGCACATTATTTATGTTTCTCATTCTTCACAGATTACCGCATTGACATGGCTGGCCTGCAGAAGAGTCCCATGGAAGCTGTAGTGGTAGACTGGCATCCGTCCTGAGCTGTGCCACGGGGCATGGCTCTGTTTATAGAGTACAGCATAATACTTCATGATTCCACTTATTGCTATCATTTTTCATTGCATTATCCAATCACTCGGGGCTGTGCAGGACGTCAGCCAATGAGATCTGGCTTCGGCTACAACGCACCTGCCTCTCCTTGGCGGCCAAAGGATCACCTGCAATTGAAGAGCGTTTAGACAACAAATCTGACAATATCCCAAGTGATACAGTTATATATTTTGGCAGAAAGCTGCTTATTTCTTAACCACTTGATTTCCCTCACATATGGTAATCAGTCCCATTTTTCACCATGAGATGAATATGGCCAGTGCAATACTAGTGGAATATCTTCATAGTGATTTTTTTTTTGTAGTCAAAAATTTGTAAAGTCATTTTTTAATCCATTATTAAAATTCTGGTTCATTAAATGTTCTGGATTTTAAGAGGATTGAAGAAAGTCAAATAAAACTGATTGTAATGTTAGGGATAATAAAATGCCAAGGTGAAATCTTCTATGAGAGTCGAGGATTCTGATCATTGACTACATCTTCCGCTCATGTCAGAGACTATCTGGTAATTCTGTGCCGGAAGCGAGTGTGCAATATCATTAAATAGTCAATAATTTCTCAGCAAACTTTGCATAAATCATTAGAATAGGTGAATATAACAAAATTTGCAATACATCTTATGAAAGAAAAATGCTTCTTTCTCTACTTTCCAGGCTCTTCACCCCCCCCCCCACTATACTGACTTTTGTGCTGAAATCTCTTTAATATTCTACTCTAGATGGACTGCATCTCCCACACATCACATTACACGTGTACTTAAAAGACTGAGACTGATGCTACAGCTAAATAGGAAGTTTCTATAACAGCCCAAGTGCTTTATTTACACTAATATATGTTAGCGCGTCTCTATATATGTCCTGCATGATCCTGGTACTGTTTCTGAGTAAGAGGGAAAAAGTTAGTTCAATTATCACTATAAACTTCACGCAAGTTAGACAAATATTACATGATTTTAAGGGTTCAGGTCTGGCAATTTAGCTCTCACCTTTTTCATAATCTGAGAAATTAAAGAGGGAGGGTCCCAAAGTGTCAACTCCACTCACTGTCAACACTCCCTTGTATTCCTTGACCATGAATCCAAAGTAAAACATTAGGGGTGATGGGGTAAGACAATTACATGGGTAACAACAAAAGTTAAAAAAGCAAAAATTATAAGGCACCCCTTGCTTAAGTTGGTTCACACATTTTCTCTCCCCATATCAATGAATTTCCTCTTTACTTAAAAGGAACCTATCAGGGTGATTTGGGGCACTGAACCACCCACTGATCTTTATAGATCGGGGGTTTAGTGTCCCCAATAGCCTTGTTATAACACAATCCATGGCTGCAAAAAAAAAAAAGTTTATATGTCTGGTGCTCTCAGCTTCATTGCACATGCGCCTAAGGTCTGGCGCATGTATACTGAAGCTGAGGTGTACTGCTATGCTTCCATATGGACCTTGGGATGGTTTACTGTCTCAAATCACCCTGAAAGGTTCCCTTTAAGCCCTTTTTTAAATTAACCCTTGAAAATCATTCCATTTTCATCTTCAAAACTAATGGAGAAAGGGAAAGCCACCTCATAAGGGTTTTTTTTTTTTTACTTTTGATAAATTTAATAAAAGTTTATTTTTTATTGACTGTGGTTCTTCCATGAAATTTTCTAAATTGAAAAATTTCAACCTTATTTTTTTAACCGTCTTCCTTCCATTTCCTTGCTCCCTTGTTGACTGTGTATGTGAAGGAGTCGTCTATAGGTTCTCACCACCCTTTATGCCTGATGCTTCTCTTTCCAAAATTTTGTAATTTTTTAAATAACCCTTGTCAATGATTTCACTTTCATCCTCAATACCAATAGACAACGGGAAGACACCTTGACATTTTTTGATCTAATTCAATCAAATGTAATTTTTATTGATCTCAACCGTACGCTCTTCCATGAAATTTTCTAAAATCAAAAATTTGACCCATATTTCTATTTAACAATCTTCTGTTCCTTATAGTAGCTCCAAGTGCATTTGAATAGGTAAATGTCTTCTCGTTTCATCATAGCGTAGTGTCTCAATTCCCCGTTGCTTCTGTCGACTTTCCGCACTCGACTGGAGACTGTATGTGATGAAACGTTAAGTCAAGCACCTTTTTGGAGTATAATAAGACAGCGTATTAATAATCAATGCATTGTTGATCCAGGATTGCCTTGTTATGAAGACCCCGGCATTCATCTTCTGATACTTCTCTCAGTCATGTGTTACGATACATAAATCATGTGCGTCTCTACATTGTTTTTGCTAGTTCTTGCTGCTATGGTAATACTCGGGGCAGCACTCCATGTCTTTAATGCCTGTGGTATTGGATCACAAGTCTTAACCTGATTAACTTTTACAGTTGCCCACGATGTAAAACAAATTCTCCTTCTCAGGCTGTTCCTGCCTGAAGCTTTTCAATTATTCCGAAACCCATTATTTTTTTGTTTTCTAACCAGCCAACCACATCTCAGCTTCTCGCAGTGTCTAGTTTGATTATATACAATTTCGGTAGATGCAGAATGTCCTACAAATCCAAGAATTTCGCCTTCACCCAGAGATGAGAATGCAAGATGAACTCAATAATTAATAGAGGCATGTCTTGACTGTATACTTGGGGGAAAAAAATCCCTGTCCTCTTTATTATTCATGTGTTTTTGCCTCAGAATAATATCTTGTAGTGTACGTCCATCTTTTACTACTATGTCCTGCGCCAAATCCTCTGTATAGACCTAGAGTTAAACAATAAAATTCTAACCACCTCCCTCCACCACTAGAGGGAGCTTATGAGTTTACTGTATACTGTTTTTACCATTGAGTTTAATGTATAAACAGTATGCGACCGGTTTATGAGCTCCCCTAGTGTTGGAGGTTGAGATAGTTATTAAATATAATTTTATCAATTGATTTGGAGCTTTGTGATGAAAAACTGAAGGTCCAACCACTATAAAGATGCCTTAATAAAATAAGAAGAATATTAACCAAGTTGGAATCTTACCTGTGTTTTTGGATCTTTTTCCTTTTGGAAATTCCATGCACCTGAGGATAACCTGAGGTATTCACCAGAGCCCACAGAAAGGCTTGGCACCCAGGTTGAAACCCCAGAATAAGGTGCCAGAAAACAGGTTCACTTGCCTGAAACCGTGGGCAAGAGAGTTAAGCAAAAAACAGTGTTAAAGACTAGGAGAATAAACATAAAGTAGAGGAATAGCAGAGTCTAAGTCACAGTCAAGTCCAGGAGGTCACAGATAAAGGGGATAAGGGGGATAACTAGAAGAGCAAGACGAAACGAGTAAACCAGGAGATCAACAGAAAACAGGGAAAGGTATTGGGAGTAAGTTCTGAGAGCACAGAGCCTAGAAAACTAATGTAATCACAGGCATCTAAGTAAGGAAAGTATCAGGTTAAAATTCCCTGACTCTGCCATTCCTTGGATGCTGAACTAAAGCCATGATTGGTTCTGCATCTCAAACCTCTGACTGGCTAAACAGACACAGCCAAAGTTTGGCTGGTAGACACAGTAACCATAAAACAACAACTTTCAGATGCCATACACAACCTCCCCCAGCAGCACTGCACAGAAGAGATTGACAACTGCGGTGTGGCAAAGAAGGGACACAGATATTTAGTTGGGTATTTGCAGCAAGAACTGTGGTAGAAAATTTCCACTAAACATGTCTTGCAGTATAAAGTCTCAAAAACATAGAGGAATTGAAACTGCAGCTGCATCTCCCTCCCCTTCTCCCACCTCTCTCCTACGCACTGTCTCCTATATTAGCAGATGGATGTTTTGGTGGACAGTGTTTTCCCCTTCTGAATTGCTGCCTCCATTACTGTGGTGTTCTATCTTTTCTCAATATGCAAATAAGCTCTTTGTTGCAATGAGGGTGTTGCCCCTTAGACCTATCTGTGGGCTGGGGTGATATGCTGGATTCTGGTAACACACTCCCTTAAAGTATATACATTGTGGGAGATTTATCAATAATCCAATGTCAGTTCTCTGGCTTAAAGAGATGATATTGTGGCTCACATTTGACGCGAGGCCCTTTTTTGCGCCGAATGTGCGCTAAAACCCCCGTTCCGAAACTCGCTTGCCACATTGTGCAAATGTGGAGCTGAACCAACATATTCCTCATAATTCATGCCAGCTTTCTGGTGTAGATCCCCATTCTTGCACAGGGACTTGGGCCTGATATATGAAGAGGTCAGTCGGGGTCATTATTAAGACTGGCATACGATCCGCCAGTCTTAATAAATCTGCCCCATTGTATCTTGCTTTGCTTAGAATCGGACAATGTTATCAGTTTCAGCATCAATTCCATTTTTAGGTCTGTTTCCAGCAGACGTCGGGTTCAGCTGAGAGCCTCGGTGCCTTTAATATCCTATTTTTTTGGATTGCAGAAGTATTTTTTTGAACTAGAGTACTGAAGTAAAGATTTATGTCACCGGAGAATTTGATGCAAGTCAACAAGTAAGTAGAAAGTGGGAAGTGGATGATTTATGTAACTTATTGTTCTGTAGAATAAGTAAATATGTCTTTGAAAGTAGCACAATCCTCTGGAAGTCTACAGATGTAGAGCCATGATAAATACTAACACACAGGAAACTGTAAACCATTTAGATTGTCAGCAACTGTGAGTATATAAAGTTGATAAACAGTCGCTCCGTTCTCTCCCAGCAGGATGTCATTAAGAAATGCCCAAATCGCAGGTTGTAATTTACATTGTAAAGTTCAGCTCAATCAAAGGTAAATACAGGGAATTCTGCATCTCGTCCTCCAAATCTTCCTTCTTTACTGTGATACAGTATATGGCTGTATAGGTAGAAACTTAAAGGGGAAGGAACTTTAGCACGGTAGAAGGGTTTTGGAAGGTCATAATGTCATCATAAAATTAAAAAATGGATCCTCACCTCCACGGATGCCCGCTGCTGCCATTCCAATGCTTACTATAGTACTGTGAAAATGTTTTAGGCAGGTGTGGAAAAAAGGCTGCGCAGTAAGAACGCTTTCAGAAATAAAAGGGTTAATAGTTTATTAGTGTCAATGAATAAAATGAAGAAGAGAGAAATGTAAATCCCATCAATATTTGGTGTGACCTTTGCCCTTTGTCTTCCATCAGGTCTTCTCGGTACTTGCAGACAGTTTTTGGTAGAATCGGGCAGGGAGGTTGTTCCACCGCCATCTTGGAGAACTATAGGATAAAGATGTCCGCACTCCGGTGAATTGTATGGAAACAGGTGGTTGGTTCATTTCATTTGTACAGAGTAGCAATCCATACGGTATATTGTAACGTTTCGTCCTCCCGGACCTTCATCAGACAATCGGATCGCCACTGTGAAAGAGCTAAGCAGCAACCTTGCCATATATTGGAGAACTAAGCGCAGATTTTCTGTGGATGTTTTTGTACAGAATGTAAAATGTTTATACAAACTTTATTGAAAAAAATAACTTGTAGAAGAAAAAAATGAGCGAAACTGGTGCATTTTGTGTCTTCATCACAAAAAGTGGTGTGACATACAACAAAAGGGGGCGTGCAATGTCCCCAAAGAGGCAAAGCTGTAGTAAAAGGGGGTGTGCTCGCACCAGGTCTCCAGTCCAATATTTCGAATTTAACAAGTGTAAATAATATTAAATAATAATAAATATTAAATAATAATAAAGTCCTATATAATATTATACAGTTTATATAATACGCCAGAAAGAACAAAAAAATACGACTTGCTCGATACTGTTGAAAAATGTGCCCCAGAGTGGGCGGGGCTTAGAAGTGTCTCGCTTTACGACACAGAAAGAAACAGAGGAGAAAGAATAAGATGCAGAATTTGTTGTGCAAAGGCGACAAAGAATTTTGGCAATGGAGACAAATTTGTTTCATTTTTGGCACCTTGGAAAAATGAGCCAGAATTGGGTGCTTGGGAAAGTGAGTTAGAATTTTGATGTGTCGGAAAGTGCGGCAGAATTCTGAAAGTCCGTACGACAGATTCATAAATATGTCTAAAACTACAAAGAGGATTCATAGTTTTAGACAGTGCAAAGTCTGACAGTATTGATAAATGTGCCCCATTGTATATTTGGTGCAAATCAGGTCTTGGTGCAATTTGAGACAGAATTCAGGTGCGGTTTGCATAAACAATCTTCCCATATACGTCTCCCTATTCTGTTCCCTCTGCTATATTGTCCCCATGTGAATTGTAACCGATCCTTGAGAACATAAGAAGAGAATGAAACTTCCTGTAGATCCTGCACTTAATAGACTCCTTACCTGTACAGTAGTAATGCCAGGATACAGGCCAGTAGTAATGTCCTGATAATGATGTCACCGCCGCACTGTATCCAAGTCTGTAGCAATTTTATGTATTCCTATATAATATTATACTTGAAATAATCAGGCATCGTAGCAGCTAATTTTAACAGTAATTTGCATGTATTGCTGCCGGCCCGCCACATCAATTACTATTACCGCCGAGTCCTCTGCTCATTACACACAGCGCTTCTGGGGGAATAATGTTGGAAGTGACATATTTGGGCCTCACTCAGGATTAAGCTATAGCCCCCAACATGGGGAGCATGGCATGTACTGTGTAAATAGAAATAGCTCATCTTAATATAGCTCTCCTGCTGTAGAAATAATGTTATATAGAGGAAGGAGTTCAACAAGAGAAGCATGGCATGACTGCATCCTCAATATCCCACTATAGCCCATGTCATAAGGGTCTAGAAAGGGGAGATATAGTCGTGTCCCCCCTTACCAGAGCCTGTGAAACTAATTCAATACAAAAGAACAACCTCAACAGGCTGCAATTCACATAACAACCACTGGGTGGCCACATGTAGATACACATAGCATATCACTTTGTGATATCATATCACAGAAACACATTGTTTTATAAAGCTGGTCATCTCGCACTACACACACAGATATATATATATATATATATATATATATATATATATATATACTGTATACAGTAGACCTATGGTCCTGCCAGGATGCAGAGCATTAATACAGACACTGAAATACAGGCACAATACATGCTAAAAGCCTGTGTGACTGATAAAGATGAGGACTGTACTTGGCTACCTACATCAGTTTCATAGACTTTTATCGGCAAGGAGCATGCACAACGGACAGTCCACTGAAATGGGGGACATGGTGCCCCACATTAGTCACCAATTTTGTGGCCAGGTAATAACTGTTGATTTTTTTTAGCAATTCCTTTAAAAGGAGCCAACAGAGTTGGCCGCAGTTTATAGTGCAATTGCGACATTACCAGGATTCCAGGTGACTTTAAAGGGGTTCTCCAGGGAATCCATCATCACTTATTTTCTTTGTCATTTGGTATGTGATGGACTCCGGGGCTCTGGGTTTGTTTCTAAGTCCCACAGGCTTAAATGGAGCATTGGCCGAGCATGCACGCCCCCACTTCACACACAGGTCATATAGGGACGCTCGCTCTTGTGACTGTTGGGTTTCCGGGTGCTGAGACATTTATCCTCTATTCTATGGATTTTTGACTAGGCTGTGGTATGAAAGTAAGATATGTATCACTTGTCATTCAGGACTCTAGGAGAGCTGGGTAGCAACTTCTATGTGAGCTGTTATGCCAACCATATCGGTTGTCAAACACCTAAACCTCCTCAAGGGTTGTCACCAGCTTTCCTACAGTCCTTCCGGAGCGGCAAGTCCTGGTATAGGAGAGAAAGTGAATTGGGACTGGAGCATCGGGGATACGGATCTCTTTTTTGTTTTACACCCTCCCCAGCCTCCTCTGAATTTGCTCCACATCCTGGACTGCCCCTTTAACCAGAGCTGCCATTCAGGACTCTAGGAGAGCTGGGTGACCACTCCAATTGTGGCTTTCATTCCACCTTATTCTCTAATTGCACAGGATTTAAAGAGACGGCGCTCTGAACCAGCCTGTTAAATAAATCTATTTGATAATAATCATCTCTATATTTGCAAAATTAGCAAAATCTTAAAAAAATCGTTATGGAATTTATTTATTTTTTTTTAATTTAATCATTAAAAATGCTGCGAGGAATAATTGAATGTTTTAATTATCTAGTGAAATAAAACCCCGTCCCGCCGCCATTACCCCAACTCATGGATCCAAATTATTTGGCAATTGTGTCATGGAATATCGGGTAGTAAAGTCTAGGAGGAAATCCTCCCGCGCTCCCTGCGCCCCCCAGGCCTATTATAATGCAAGCCTCAGCACTGTTATTTAAGAAATAATGACCTGTGTGCTGTCCCCGCATTCTGCGGTAATATTAGATTATTGGCACGCGGGGTATATATTTATAAGCAGCGCTGTACCTCACCGCCAGCCTGTCAGGGTGTTAACGGCTCCTCGGTTGATAATTAGCTATAAAATTGAATAACTGAGTGAACCGCGCGGCTAAAAGTGCATATTCATATTGGAAATAGGAGATTAATTGTTATCTCATCTCACTGTCACCAGTGACATTAAAGAGGTATTAAACGCCCGTACGCCGCGCAATTCCCAAATAGCTGAGTATTAGCAAAACAGTTCACCACAAGATAAAACTGCTGCTCTTGTATTATTTTTCCAAGAATGTAGCAAGAATATACAGTAAGTGCAACCTAAGTGTTTCACAGAGTATATTAAAGGGGAAGGCAAATAAGTCCTATGACAGTACAGTATATAGATGTCATAGAGAAGGATCTCTAGCTCAGGAGCCCTCTAATAGTCTGAACAGGCTCACAAAAAGCGCCTCTTGCTCTGCAGGCCTGGGGACGTCCTTCTATTATATGATAATACATTTGACTGACCAACATGTAATACTATGTTTCCCCTGTAGAGGCCACTGTAGGTAAAATAAGGTTAGAACAGGAGCGGAGCTATAGGGGGAGCATAAGGATAGTCACACCCTGGCCAGTCTTACTTTGATATATAAAGATTTGTCTTGATGAGTGTCTGAGACAAAGAGTCCTCCGGGATCACCATTTTACTGTTTATATTTATCTACATTAAAAATTAAAGGTGATGTTCAGGAATTGGAATAACCCGTGTGTAAGCCAGGAAGGTGTAAAGCTTGTCCTTGGTGCTCTATTGTCTGTCGCCAGTGTCCTGCGCCTGATATTTCAGGTGAGGCTAATCATTGGTGACATATATCACCAGCTCTTTACTAGTGAGCACTCAGGCCACCGATTGACCTCATGAAGTGCAGGACCTCCAGCAACAAAGCCCAGGCATGAACATTACACCTCCACCGCCCTCTACACAGGTTGCTCCAATTCTTAGAAAACCCCTTTAAATATACACCAAAGCTGCACTCACTATTCTGCTGGTGCAGTCACTGTGTACATACATTACATTACTTATCCTGTACTGATCCTGAGTTACATCCTGTATTATACTCCAGAGCTGCGCTCACTATTCTGCTGGTGCAGTCACTGTGTACATACATTACATTACTTATCCTGTACTGATCCTGAGTTATATCCTGTATTATACTCCAGAGCTGCACTTACTATTCTGCTGGTATAGTCACTGTGTACATACATTACATTACTTATCCTGTACTGATCCTGAGTTACATCCTGTATTGTACTCCAGAGCTGCACTCACTATTCTGCTGGTGCAGTCACTGTGTACATACATTACATTACTTATCCTGTACTGATCCTGAGTTATATCCTGTATTATACTCCAGAGCTGCACTTACTATTCTGCTGGTATAGTCACTGTGTACATACATTACATTACTTATACTGTACTGATCCTGAGTTACATCCTGTATTATACTCCAGAGCTGCACTTACTATTCTGCTAGTACAGTCACTGTGTACATACATTACATTACTTATCCTGTACTGATCCTGAGTTACATCCTGTATTATACTCCAGAGCTGCACTCACTATTCTGCTGGTGCAGTCACTGTGCACATACATTACATTACTTATCCTGTACTGATCCTGAGTTACATCCTGTATTATACTCCAGAGCTGCACTCACTATTCTGCTGGTGCAGTCACTGTGTACATACATTACATTACTTATCCTGTATTATACTCCAGAGCTGCACTCACTATTCTGCTGGTACAGTCACTGTGTACATACATTACATTACTTATCCTGTACTGATCCTGAGTTACATCCTGTATTATACCCCAGAGCTGCACTCACTATTCTGCTGGTGCAGTCACTGTGTACATACATTACATTACTTATCCTGTACTGATCCTGGTTAATCCTGTATTATACTCCAGAGCTGCGCTCACTATTCTGCTGGTACAGTCACTGTGTACATACATTACATTACTTATCCTGTACTGATCCTGAGTTACATCCTGTATTATACTCCAGAGCTGCACTCACTATTCTGCTGGTGCAGTCACTGTGTACATACATTACATTACTTATCCTGTACTGATCCTGAGTTATATCCTGTATTATACTCCAGAGCTGCACTCACTATTCTGCTGGTGCAGTCACTGTGTACATACATTACATGTAATGTGCACATTCAGGAAAAGTGCGTATACAGTGCACATATGAAAATCAATATGACCGGATAGTCATGGGAAGGAAAACTGTTCAGAAAATATGACCATACCTGCCGCTTGTTGCGCTTCCTGCAGGTCAATGCGGACAGCTTCTTGCAGTTATGTAGGTCACCCGTCACTCAGACTATACATACAGAAAGCCATCTCCGAACCTAATAGAGTACATCTGGAATATTAAGTATACCGCACATGCTATCTGTGATCATAAAGCAAAAAAAATCAGACAAAGACTTGTATCTCTTCACAGCCTAAATTGCATTTTTATGGATGGGTCATATACCTCAATTTATTAAGTAAATCACCAGAGAAATAAGTGCAAGAAGAGACACTTAAGTCACTTAATTACCTTGATTAAGATTCTGTAGTAAGTGCGCACCGTTCTCATCAAGTCTGCTGCAAAATTGCTGAAAAGCCATATTAGGGGATATGTGTCTTATTCTGGAGATGGAAAATGTCCAGTGAGTTTAAGAGGTGGCTTCATCTCCCCAGTCATCCAAAAATGTCACAAGATGGAGTGTGCTCCGTAATAGGAGAACCTTAAATTACAGCGGACAAATTAGTTACATTAGTCAAATTTCTAATCAATAGCTGTAAAGTGATGTCTACGGGGGCCGCAGCTCATCGCCAACACGGCGGATGTAGGACAAACAGCCGAAATATGGACATTAAAGGATTTACAAACCATGAATCACAAATGAGGAGATGATGAGCTGTGACTCACCTTCATGTGGTGCTGTACACGGGGAAGGAAAGTCAAGTATTCGGAAATCTGCCGACCCTGTAATGATTGCCCCACCTGGCACTGATGTAGTGATCAGAATCGCAGGATGCCTAGAGCTGGGCCAGGATATCCATTAAGTAGGCAGCATCTTTTCAATAAACCTACAGGTGATTCTAATAAGCTTTGTAATAGATCCAATCAGAGAAAAATGCTCCTTTCTCCACTCATCAAGCTGTTTCCTGCTCCCCTTCCCTTTGCTAAACTACCTTTCATTCCGAATATCACTGCTCTGACTCAAGACGAACTGCAGGTCAAATGAATCAGACTACTCGTGTCTATAGAGGTCTATGGAGGGGAAGTGAGCAGGAAATGCAGGAGATAAGAGAAGAAAGACAGGCTTATGCTAGGTTCACACTAGCATTTGGGTTTCTGTCCTTCGGGTCTGCATGAGGACCCGAAAGATTGAAATCCTGTCCGCTTAAAAAGCGGATGCTTGCAGAAACTTGCAGAATTCATAGACTATAATGGAGTCCGCCGAGTTTCCACCTGTTTTCCGCCAATTTTATGCTGAAACTGGTGAAGAGAAAAGTTCTCCTTGCAGGACTTCTCTCTCTGTTAATTCTAAGCGGAATCTTGGACGGAGTCTGGTACTGAGACTTGAATGCTAATGTGAACCTAGCATTAGTCTGATGTTGGAGCTGAATAGAAGCTTTCTATTACAACCAAAGTATTTTACTTACATTAGTACTAGAGATGGGCGAACCTTTGAAGATTTATTTCGTTCTGTGTCCTATCTATCTATCTATCTATCTATCTATCTATCTATCTATCTATCTATCTTCAAAAAGTACAGAGCAGCACCAAATACTAAAACCTGATATGGCCAACGGGTGCAAATCTGGCTTATGGTCCCAAGTAGACAAATAGAAAAAATGGAAAGCACTTCAGATGTGTGAAAAAAAAATCCATAGTAACTTTTTTTTCACATATCTGGCATGCTGTTCATTTTTCTTTCTTTCTTTCTTTCTTTCTTTCTTTCTTTCTTTCTTTCTTTCTTTCTTTCTTTCTTTCTTTCTTTCATCTCATATCTATTTATTAACATATTTATCTATGTATTTAAGTATTTATCATATCTATTTTACTATTGTTCTATCTATCTATCTATCTATCTATCTACAGCTGCATCTCAATAAATGAGAATATCTTTGAAACGTTCTTTCATTTCAGTAATTCAGTAATACAATCCATAATCAGCGTCTTCCATGATTGTGTGTCCTACTGAACCAGACTGAGGGACCAGTTAAAGGCTTAGGAAACCTTGGCAGGTGACACTGAATTTACAAGACTGAACTGAACTTACAATATTCTCATTTTCTTAGATTTGGGTTTTCATTCCCTGTAATCCATAATCAACATTTACAGAAATAAAACACTTGAAATAGAAGACTCTGTGTGTAAAGAATCTAGAAAATATAGGAGGTCACTTTATTAATGTAATTACTGAAAGAAATAAACGTTTCAAAGATATTCTAATTTATTGAGATGCTCCTGTATCTAATATCTATCTATCTATCTATCTATCTATCTATCTATCTATCTATCTATCTGCATTAATACTAGTATACTGTAAGTCACAGAAATACCCCCTACACTGCTCTGGACCAAGACATAGAAGGGGGACGTGTCTATAACTTACAGACAGACCTGACTGGGGAGCCGAAAGAGCAAAGGGGGCACTAGGTGGAGGGTACTAGGTATTTTAATTCTTCATGTCTAATGTATAGTAAAATTTTGTCTTCTGGGTGGAGTGTCACTTTAAGCCAATAAGGTTATGGAACAATTGTAACACGAGAAGATGAGGGGACTGATCTTGTGGGAGAAAGTGACCTCTCTACTCCTGTGCTTATAGTTCAGAGGACAGTGTAAAAGTCATAGAGGAGCGGTGGAGACAAAATGTGTTTTAGCCAACCTGAGCAAGAAAATTACAGCCATAGAGGAAGAGTGCGCTGAGGACAACAGTGACAGGGAAAAGAACAGTATGGTGAAAGGGGGTGGCGGGAGGGAGATAAAGCATCCTGGAGGCAGCTAGATGATGGGGCTGATCATGGCATCAGGATAGGAGTGTGCCAACCTGGTAGGAGGCAGTGACTTCAGATTATATAAGTGAGACGAGGACAAGGACTGGGATAGAACATGAGAGAGGGAAGTAAGGAATGTGACAGCAAGACATTAAAAGTGAAGAAAAATAAAAGTCATCTACCCAGCGTCTTCCTTGTCATTCCCGATCTATATTTGTAATTTACATAAAGCAGAAATACAAGTTATAAAGCAAACAGCCTGGAATATCTGAAACATATAAAACATCTGAAATCCAGATAGTAATTTCTTCATTAAAAATGCACTGGAGTCGAATGCCTTGTGTAGTTTAACGGCGTGAAATCACAGATTTAATTTCCAGTGGAAACAATCAAGATTCGTCTCCTCCATCTCTAAATGTAATAACCATGAAATAGCTTAACAGAAGTGAAATGCAGAAGCCCATAAATCTATGAACCAAAAACACTAAACAAGTAAGCAAAACAGCCCATGAAATACACATTATATAAAAAATGTAAAGCGCTGCATTGTCATAACGATAAAGAACATCCTGGTTTGCAATAAAGTCTTTTGTGCGCAATGATGGGTGAGCGGCGAAGAAAATAAAACAGAATCTGTCTCATTTTACATCTTAATTTCTACTGGAGTCATTTACAAACTTTTAATATATACATATTTATATATATGAACTAAATAAAGAATTTATCAGCAAAAATGGATATAATACTGCGTACTGTACTTACGCTAAGAAGGAGGCAGAAGTCATGTCATCTCCTGTTTTTGCAGCTCACTTGTCGGCTTTACTGCATAGACTGGGAGAGGGTCAGCAGAGTCATCTCTGTCATGGAGTTAATGATAGTTGTGTTGTGCTGGAGGCCTAGATAGGAAAAGACATAGTAACCAACTGTTGGCATAGTTTCTAAAGGGATGGTCTAGGAATTATAGGAAACTCAGGGATGGCTGGGGTGGGTATAAAACAAACAAACAAAAAAGTCATACTCACCTATCCTCGAAGCTTTGTGATACATTCCCAGTCCACTTTTCCTCCCAGGCTGGAAGCAGAAAGGCTCACATGACTACTGAGACCAATCATTGGCCTCAGCGGTCACTTGTGATGGACAGGTGATGTCACTCAGGTACATAACCGCTTCATTGTCAGCAAGTGCTGAGGCCACTGTTTGGTCTCAGCGGTCACATGAGCCTCTCTGCCTCCAGCCTGGTGACTCCTGGCACAGGAGGGCATGGGGACAGGAACTGTGTCAAGAATAGGTGAGTATGACTTTTTTTTTTTTTTTGCTTTAAGGGCCATTCCTGTGTTGGGAGAGATAGAGACTGAGTAGTAAGAGAGAGAAGAGCACCTCACTGCTCGTAGGGGCTTGGCTAGCATGAGGAGGAGAGGTGCCTTGGCAACCTCTGATCTAGTAGCCAAAGCACCAGTGACTCTGTTGGCAGTAACACAGGCTTTAGGAGGTAGGTGTAGCACCCCCATGCCAGTCCTGGCAGGTGTCTTGGACTGCCATTATCTACTGTTCCTGTCTAGCTGTATACTGCTTATATATAGCCAGTAAAGAACTCCACAGCAAGGATCCAGGTGTCTCTGGTGTGAATGCGTCTCCAGGAATCCACCCATGAGGAGCTCCGGTGGTGACCTATTAGAGGGAGGCGTAGCTGGGTGGCTGATGCCTGAAGCTAGCCTTGAAAGTGGTTTGTGGGCAGCTGAAGAGAGAGGGACACTAGGTGTGGTCAGGTGAACGTCTTATTGAGCATCATCCCACATGTGTGAGAGGTCAGACTGTGAGTGCATTGGCTCCATCCAACTGCTGGGACCCCCAATGATCACAAAAACTGGAGTTCTTTGCTATCTAATTCTGAATCAAGCAGTGGTCAGACGGTCAAACCTCTGCTCCAGCATTCGTATCACTTGGCTATCTCCCATTGAAATGAATGGAGTGAGGTCTCACCTGTGTGACCATGGCTCGATTCACAACCATTCTCCTGATTGGTGAGGGGTCACAGTGGTCAGACATCCCCCATCTGCAATTCATCCTGTATCCTGTGGACAAGATGTAAAAACCTCTTTAAGTCACATCTGGCCTTGTTTGCTATCTCGTACTTTCGAGCTTCCATCTGTTTTATTTTTTTCAGAACTTTCCAGGTTGGTTAACCGGCTTTAGTAAATTAATTAGAATCCAGCTCTGAGGTAGTGAAATGAGATTATAAGCCTCGCTGTGGCCAAGATAAATGTGGATTAATAAACATTCTTTGATTGTTCGCAGTGTAATGCAATAATACTATAGTAAGCCATAAAGAAAGGATAATAAAAGTAATTCCTATATATAGAGACATCCAATGCACATTCTATAAAAAGGATTGAAAGCTTTAGGTTTAAAATTCCATAAGTTACAAATTGTAGACAAAATTACTTTGAGCATAGAGGTAAAGTACACATAGTAAAAGTAATATAGACTTCTTGGTTCTGAGGGTGAACTCTACAAACTCTTTTGTCCCTTCTGTTCTTCTTACTTCAAAACTCATATAACATTATGTTCTGTCATCTGTAAATTATTATATGAGCGGACAGGTCACTGTCTCCCACAAGATCAATACTCTCGTCTCCTGCTGCTGTCAGCATTCCAGTAAACTGATGGACTATAGAGTGCATTATCCCTGTCCACCTCATATACTGTACACTGAGATATCTCATCAACTTTGACCCTCAATGATATAATATTATGAATAAAGTTACTGTTTCCTGCAAGGTCAACATACTCATCACCCATTGTTGTTATCACTCAAATGACCAGATTGGCTACAGAGTGTTCTATTCCCGCCCTCTTGAAAACACTGACCTATTAAATCAAGTCTTATCCTCATTAACATATTTCACATAAATAAACAGGTCACTGCCTCCCACAAGATCACCACATTCCTCTTCTGCTGCAGTCATCATTATACTAGTGATCTGATTGACTCCAGGATGTACTGTCTTCACCCACTTCATGACACTGACCTATCAAATCAAGTTTTAGCTTCACTAACATTAGTCACATAAACAGGTCACTGCCTCCCACAAGATCACCACATTCTTCTTCTGCTGCCGTTGTCATTATACTAGTGATCTGATTGACTCCAGGATGTACTGTCTCCACCCACTTCATAACCCTGACCAATCAAACCAAGCCCGATCCTCACTAACATTATTCACATAAAATAGTCACTGCCTCCCACAAGATTACCACACTCCTCTTCTGCTGCAGTCGTCATTATACTAGTGATCTGATTGACTCCAGGATGTACTGTCTTCACCCACTTCATGACAATGGCCTATCAAATCAAGTCCTATCCTCACTAGCATTATTAACTTAAACAGGTCACTGCCTCCCACAAGGTCACCACACTGCTCTTCTGCTGCCATTGTCATCATACTAATGATCTGATTGACTCCAGGATGTACTGTCTTCACCCACTTCATGACACTGACCTATCAAATCAAGCTTTAGCTTCACTAACATTAGTCACATAAACAGGTCACTGCCTCCCACAAGATCACCACATTCTTCTTCTGCTGCCGTTGTCATTATACTAGTGATCTGATTGACTCCAGAATATACTGTCTCCACCCACTTCTTAACACTAACTTATCAGATCAAGTCCTATCTTCACTAACATTATTCACATAAACAGGTCACTGCCTCCCATAAGATCACAGCACTCCTCTTCTGCTGCCACTGTCATCATACTACTGATCTGATTGACTCCAGGATGTACTGTGTCCACCCACTTCATGATACTGACCTATGAAATCAATTTCCTTTCCTCACTTTTTTTTTTAGCATGCAAGTCATGAAAATAAAGAAACTTTGCAAACAGCCTTTAAAATTCTATGTAGACGAATGTGTCACCATGGATACAGACAACAAACAAACCCTGTATGTAGTCTGATCCTGTAGTCATGTATGTCACCCCCTTGTAATACAATAAAATATTCAATATTATCTTCTGGAGCTGAATTATTCCTTCCAGTTTATTCTGTGCCTTGATATTTGGTGAACTGGATTTTTTTATTTTTGTAACACATATTCTTATAGCCTGGAATGTGATTCACCAGCCAAGTAATGTAGTTCTGCCACCTAATCAAAATTCAGAAAAACACAACCGAGATCTAATGTCCACGGACACCGCTTGAATATCGAATAATAATAATAATACATTTTATTTATATAGCGCCGACATATTCCGCAGCACTTTACAAAATGTAGGGTTCAAGTTTAGACAAAAATATACATTACAGAGAAATAGTCAATTCAAACAATGGGACTGAGGGCCCTGCTCGCAAGAGCTTACAATCTATGACTCCGACGACACAGGATTTGTTTGTAGTCTGTTACCATGGGAACACCAAGCTCTTCATACGAGCCATGTACACATATCCATATGGTATTCCTCATCAAAAATTTGCACTCTTTCTTCATTACTTCTTTTATAAGAGAACACACACCCTTTAATATAACGAAAACCAGAGCTCCCGATTCTAAATTTCAACTTCCTTACAGAAGTCGTCTTGATTTCAAAAACAGTCTGAAGAGGAATATTCTTCAGAATTACTTGAACGCGGCACATACTGAGGGATTTTTCAGGAGATGCATAAAACAGAACAAAAGCCGAGACCTAGATAAGAGGTAAAAAAAAAAAAGAAGAAAAGTCTTTTATTTTCTTTTTTATTTTAGCTTAAACAGAAGCAGACTTTATCCTCCTCATTTCAATAATTCCTTTACACTGCAGTTTGAAACAAGTCTGAACCCCCGGCTCCTAAGCAACAACGACTATTGGCTGCGCCAGCAGAAACTCAAGTACTGTAATTCGCTTTAAACTGTTTAACGACAAGAATAACATGTAACCACTGCATAACAGACACGACAGGAAGCTGCTGGCTTAACACAGTGATAAAGTTTTTTAATCAAATCCTAGAGCCGGCTGCTTTAATGCTAAGAACAGACAATGAGCAGTCCCCAAAGAGGCAGGAAAAATAACATCAAGTGCACTTTGGGGAAAAAGGTTATTTATAGAGCAACTATCGACTGGGAAACCAAAAAAAAATTGTCACAATGTAAGGAAAGGGAGGAAAAAAAGGGAGTTTTTGAAATCCGAAAATCATCCCTTCCAAATAGAAAGGAGATAAAAAGAAGTTTTTGAAAAATAAGGCAAAGATTGGATCGTTCCTCAATACCGGAGTGGAGAACTTCAAACAACGGGGCGAGTTTAGTCATCTGAAGAGGGAGAATTTTTTACTCTTTTTTTTTTTTTCCCAAAGAATAAAAATAACGAAGCCCGTCTCCAAATGTCGCTATTTTTTCTATTTCACAAAGGATCGAACGTTTTTTTTTTTCTTTTTCTATTATCATTTAGAGAAAGAACTTTTACCACAAAGAATTTTTAACAAGCTACAAGCTTTTCATTTCTCGAGATGCCGGGGAAAAGTGTCCTATATTTGAGAAGCAGAAATCTCCTCGGTGTCCCTGTTTAGCACGGCAAGAAAACAGTCATTATAGAAGAAAAAAAAAAAAAAAAAAAGTAGAAAAAAATGTAAAAAAATAAAAAAAGGGAAAAAAAGAGACAAGATTACAATTATCTGTCTACAATCAACAGATTAATGGACTTCTTTAGTTTTGCAAATTTCAAAGAAGCAAAAATTTTGAGTCTTTGTGAGAGAAATGCGATACTGGCATTAAATTCTTTGCTTTTGGTTTGATGTCGCTCAGTAAATCCTGTTTCATATCTATATTGTACTTAGCTTCAGAATTGAACGCCATTTTACTTTTTCGATATATACCGTAGTTGCTACTTTTTTCATTCCTATATCATTTAGAGAGGCCCCTAAAAATATTATGAGCGCAGGACCTCAATACTGAAAACTGTAGGACAAACTGGCAGAAAGTGTTTTATTCTCCTGCAGCGCCACCTCAGGGGAAGTAAAGAATTACATTGTGCCCACTAAAATTAAGTGTACACTGCCGGTAACATCACAACTGGAGAGATTTGTTTTGCCAATATTTGGGATGTTCGTCCACTAGTTTCCTTTCCTGAACTGGGAGTGCTCTTCAGACCCCAGGGTATAATAACTGGAGGACCCGTGAATGTGCAGAAAAGTATTAAGTAGTCACACTCACCTTTCCTTACCTCTTCTGGCCTCACTCACAGCATCCGGCGTCTTCCCCTATCTACTGAGTGACATCAACAGCCACAATCACAAGCCTCGGCAATCACATGATGCTTTGATGTTGACGTGCCCCATTTAACCACTGAGGCTTAATCATAAGTCTCAGCAACCGCCTGGGCCGATGACATCACCCAGGAGACCGGAAGAGGCCAGAAAAAGGTGGGAGAAGAACATTGAATGCCACAAGGAACCCCAAGAGAAGTGAGTACTCTGTGTATAATAATGAATTATGGATGGAGAACCCCAAAAGCATTGGGTTTGGCCGAACTTCATATTTTTGGAAAATTCATAATGAGCCCTGCTTGTAACAAACCAGTTTGCTCATGTTTACTCACAACACCATGCTTTTAACAGTGCTTGAGTATCACAGCATTGTCCAGTTAACTTGACCCTACAGCACCGACCCCTTCAAACAGTTGATCGATAGGGGGTAGACCATCAATTTCAAGAGTTGGATATTCCTATATTATAAAGTGATGGTATATCGCTAGGGGCTTAGTAAAAGGGAGGGTTTATAGTTCCTGGTCCTCTATTGGAGACAGTGGGTGAGGCTCCTGCTGCAGTCAGTTGCCCTACAGATAGAAATACGGCTGATCTCAGGTTCATAAAATTACAATACAAGACAGGAGAACAAGACTTTGCAGGATGAAGCTTTCTATGGTTTTAGATAACTAGTAGACTGAATCTAGTAAATGTGAAAACTGCAGATGGGCAAACCTTGCGAGATTCATCTTTCAAATATTCACGAAGTTCACCCTGCAGTTTAGGTTATGACTGAACTTGTTTGATCTGAACCAGAAGTGCTTTTATTATTCTGTGGAGTATAATAAGTGGAGCTCCAGGGGAGATGTCCTCTTCTGGCCTCCTGGGTGAAATCACATGGGGTGCACCAACGTTATGGCGCTTACGTCAATGTGTAATGCCATCAACACACCCTATATGATCACTGACTCCCAATCACTGGCCACAATGGTTCCTCAAAACCTATGACATCACCCAGGAGGCTGTAGGGGGCCAGAAGAGGCTTGTGATGGAGATAAAAGTACCGTGAGGGAAGCCAGGAGAGGTGAGGGATGGTGAGTATCAGTGTTTGTTATGTTTCCTTACCACCCCTTGTCCTGCAAGTATGATACTCTGGGGTCTGAAAATTTGCAATGAACCCGACTTATTCTAAACTATTTTATTCACCTCTAGTGAAAACCATAAAAGACATTTAATAATATCATGACCAGGGACATAACTGCAGGGGTTGCGGTTGCACCCAAGCCCTGGAGTAGAAGGGAGTCCAAAAGGTCCGTCTTTCTCAATTGAGGAGACCGGTATCATAAAGAACACATCATAGTTGGGGCCTAATTTTATGTTGGGATCGAGGAGCCTGAAACTACCCCTTTTGACACATCACATCGTGCTGAATAACAATCTCAACTCTGGTACATCGTTTTACTCACAACTCATATAACATAATGTCCAGCAGAGGAACAAAATTTATTGTCTAAGCAAACAACATCAGTTGATCTTCGGTATCAATCAATTCCAAAAGTAGTCGTACGTAGAGAAGGAAATCATTAAGCTCCAGGATAAAGCTCGCCTCTCAGTCCACCATTATGGCTTCCTCGTAATGCGTGCGCTCCACTACCTCTTAATACTCAATCAATGAGTTCACATTGTCATTAGCTAACCTCATGGTCAACTACAACTGTCCATTTGCCTTTTACATATAGATTTGTACCTGGAGATTTATTGTTTGACTTTGTCCATCATCTATACTTTTAGCGATGTAAATTGAAGATGGTTTTGGAAGTTGAGTTATATTATTGTTATCTATTTGGCTCCAATATCAGACAAAATATACTTTAAAATGTGATATTGCCCATAACTACCATCACCATCTCATTGCAGTAGCGGCCTTTGGCAACTCTTCTACTTTCCTTTGCACTAACCATAAGGTTAACCTGGGTGCCTATGGCTAGAGGAGGTCAACAATAACTACTGTAAATATGCATTCATAGAAATTCAAGGAAAACAAGAAGAAGAAATATTCAAGTGATAAGTCCTTCTGGTATCCAATTTTTTGACCCAACTCAATTATATTGTGACACTTCGGTGACCAGAGTTCCAAAATACTCTTAGTCGCTGCCTGTTCCATCCTCGACTTTTGGAAGACCACACATGTGTCTGTCGTCCTTACCTGCAGATTTCTAGCCTGCTCACTAGTCAGCTGTTACTTAGACCTGAGGATCTCCTTGGAAAGAGTCCATACAGATGTCCTTCATGCTCAAGACAACACCCAGATGTCATCCACGTGCTGTTATTAGTATAGATAAACTGAGCTGCAAAAATGGACACAACCTGCTCCATATTTTGTGGATTGGTCCTTCTACCCCAACATGGAACAGTTATGTGTGTAGGGGGCTGTAGACATGAATGGCTCCAATCGTATGCTATCTGTGACAGATCAGTAATAATGGATGGCATATGGAACAAAACTGAGGTCATGTCCATGGGGCCTTACTCTTGGCTCAAGATACCCCAAGGTGAATGACATGTTGCTCACAATGCCTGGCAGAGTGACACAAATATTTTTGTTTTTTCAAAGTTGGTCATCTTGCACCACTCAAAGAGGAGACGTAAGAGAGGACACATCTCTATTATAGTAGCAGCGCATACAGCTACTATATGACCCTAGGATAGGAGAGGGGGCCCAGTCCTGGTTGGACCAGTTAGATGGCAAAAAACCCAAGAGGACTTCCTACTGCATTGTCAGCACAAGATAGTGTGGAATTGACCCAATGGTTTATGGAATGTAACTAGAGGGGAAAGTAAACTCCAAACTCCAGCAAAATAATGGTGGACCCAGGACACTATTGATTGTGGTGATGGTATGCTACTAGGGTCATATCTATATGGGGTGCAGATGTAGCACTCAGGTCCTATTGCATGAGGGAGCCCAAATACCCCACTATCATATAAAAAGACACCATTATTATAAATGGATCATGGTGGGTGGGGGCACTGCTGTGGATTTTGCCTTAGGGCCCCGGAGCTTGTACCTCTAGATCTCCAAAGATGACACTGTATATCATACACAGACTCCATTCATCTGTACTACGCCCCTTCTATCCCATCTATACCGTCTATTCTTCTTGTGCTTTGTAGACTGAACAGAGAAGGAAAATACATCGAGAACCTGAGACAAATCAAAGAACAATGTTTTCCAGGGGATCGGCCGGATTGCTGACGACAGCGGAATGGTTAACCATCTACTCAGCTTACAACATCCCTTTAAGGTGATAAAAGCATAAAATGTTCAAGTGATGAAGGGTTTCGGCTGAAAATATATGTTACTTTATAAGACACATAAAAATGTACTCAGCACTCCGCCAGACTCGGGAGGAAGAAATCGGAAAATGTATAAAAGAAAAGAGAAAGAGTTTTCAAAAACTCGCTTAATAATTAAAAATCTATTTTGCCGTCCCCTTCTAAATTGTAGAGAGATTTTTTCCGCTCGTTTCTTGTTCCTAGTTTATTTTACAGTGCAGCAAAGTCCAAGAAGTGGAAGAAGTACAAATGATCTATCTATCTATGTCCAAATTCCAAGAACAGAGCAGCACCAAAAAATAACCTGACTCGGCTGGTGGGTGCAAATCCTAAAGATCCGGCATATGATCCTATCTATCTATCTATCTATCTATCTATCTATCTATCTACATATCTATCTATCTATTCTATCTATCTATCTATCTATCTATCTATATCATATCTGTCTATCTATCTATCTATCTATCTATCTATCTATCTATCTATCCGTTCTCTCATTACTTGACTGATGGCATTTTGGAGTATTTATTCAGAAATAAGATGCACATTGGTGCCAAAAACAAAAGCTGTAAGACAAGTGTGAAAGTCAAAAATATCTTGCAGCTATGTCCAGATGTTCTATGAATTTGGTGCATGTGAAGCGACTCTGTCTTAGCTTCTGAATATTGGTGACTAGTAAAGGGATTGCTCAAGATTAGAATAACAAGACGTCTTCCTTCCAGGACCATCACCATACCTATTCACAGCTACAATTCCTCACACAACCTATGGACAAGTCTGATGCTGTTTTCAGAAGAAGTCGCCATGTTTTTCTAATCTTCTTCAAGCCACTGTGTCTTGTAATAAATCCAGAAGTGAAGGAGATAGAGGACAGACATGTGTGTCCATCATCATCATCAATATACGGATCCATTAACCCACTTATAGGACAAGTAATCAGCTCATTGTGGTTCTGGCTCCTTGAAGATGAACGATCATTGTGCATCCTGGAGCTCAAGAGGCTGTCATGGCTGACTGATGTGTCCTGGATGGTGTGCTATTCCCAGCAGACACGAGGAAGGATGATGGTCATTATAGTGATCCATATCATGATGGAGCTGCGCCGTCCCACGTTTATGTCTATCGTGTCTCCAATGCATAGTACATAGATATGTTCCGTCTTGGATGACAATGGTACAACAAAACGTCACAGGATAAAAAATTGTGGCACTAAAATGTAAAAATTTCTGATTTATAGAGACCTACAAATGTAAATACAATATATCCTAGATATTATATATAGGCTGTGTACTGTAAAATCGCTGATGAAGTGGGGGTCCCACAGATCAAAGTGGGCTCTTCATTATTGAGTAGTCTTGGTCAAAGTATCATGACAGCGCGCCCATGTGACCACTGAGGCTTAACCACAGCCCATAGCCATAGCAGTGCCAAGGCCTGGGGCATCTCAGGAGAGGCCCAAAAAGGACCGAAGATGCCAGGGAATGTGCAGTGGACTCCACACGAGAGCTCACGAGAGGCGAGGGAAGGTGAATATGAGTGTTTAATATTCTACCACACCTCCCATCGGCCTCCACTTATTATGAAGAAACCTCAGAATATAATAATGAATTTTGAGTGACGAAACCCAAAAAGATTTTTTGATAATTTGTAATGAGCCCGGCTCATTATGAACTGGTTCACTCATCTCTATGTGAGACCCTTTCTCTTAGGGGGTGTTCACACCAATTTGATGCTGAATTTGTCAAGCCGAAAATTTCTTCTTCAGGAATTTGAATCAGATTTTTTCTGTTTGGCAGAAACGGATGAGGATTTTGACGCTAAATTTGATGCAGAATTTGGAGAAGAGTGCCACTGTATTTTGCCTTTATTGGGCAGGACCAAATTACGTGAGCGTATTTTGCAAAATTCTGCGCCAATGTAAAAGGTGTATTTTCCACCTCCCACTCATTTCAATGGGAGTTCTCAGACAGAATCCACCTGAAGAACGAGCAGGACGCTTATTTATTCCGCTAGCTGAAAAAATCAGCTACTGTCTCCCATTGAAATGAATGGGAGGCAGATTTCAAGTGGAATTTGAGGTGGATTTTGAGGCGGATTCCGTCTCTACAGTATGTATTTGTAATAGTGGCCAACTAGGGATGTGGACTCACTAAGTCACTAAGATTTGCCAGGGGGCCTAAACCAGGGGGCAAAGTCTAAGGGATTGAGCCTTTTTTACCCCATAGACTTTCCCACAGGTCTACAATACCAGTTATAGCCCATGGGTTGCTGCTATTTTTGTTTGTTCAAGTTGGCCAAAATTTGGCCAAGGACATCAGGGAGAATGGACCCCATGGACATAGTCACAACCCTTCTGAACATTGTCACACCCTATTCTTGTGATTCTTGTGATACCCCTTTTTCAGACCTGACTGCCACATAAAGTGCCAGCAATATACAAAATGGAGTTTTGCCTGCTCTTCCGGGAGTCCAGGAGGTCACCCCTTTTTTCTAGAGCCTCCTGGACATTCAAGAAGAGTTGGCAAGTATGCCTAAGGTCAGGGCTACCCCACAGATTGTGTCAGATATACCGGTACCCACACTGGCCAAAACTGACATTGGTCGAGACTGTTGGATGGGATGTATCATGGTGTGTAGACATCTCAGCTAGGTTGTGGCTAAACTACATGACTTGTGGTCAACTGAGACTGAGCGGTATCTACTTGCTTTCCAAAACTTATTGTCTCTTTCTTCATCCCAAAACTTCATCCTTACTTTTATTGTTTCACGGCGCGCTTAGGGTCAACCATAAGTTGACCGGTTGTCCATGATCTGATTCACTAGCAGTGCCTACGCCATATGACTCAGCTCCAAGTGCATTCTGCTTCCTTCCCACTGACAGATCAGACTGTTTCTACTCAGCAATTACTCTAATGGTCTCTCAAGTCTGCAAAAAAAAAAAATGTTAATTTGTTAAAACACCTCCAGATGCAGTTTGCTATAGACACGCGTTACTTTATATCGCACCAGGATGTCTTTCATCATTGTGTCTCCATGATTACACATTCGGAGATTGTAAAATATGTAAATATCAGGAATCAGGTGCAGTTTCAATGACACATCCCTTTATGAGGAGATTGTCAACTGTTAAGCAGGTGTACGAGAGCTGCGGCGGTGAAGTCCTACCGTCTATGCCGTAAATCATATAATTAGGGTACACAAGCTCTTCCCCGGCCTCGTGCGGTTACACCGCCTGTTGAATGTTATATTTTTAATCCTACTCTTAGTAGAGATCATAAGAGCATGAACAGAGCTGAACTACTTGTACTCGCTAGCTGCATGTTCACACTATTTATAGGGGTCCTGCTGACTTCGTGTTCTACAGTTTTTGGGGGGCAAAAATTGCTGAATATGTAAAATGCTTTTAAAGGGGGAACCCTTCAAGCAGTCCCTTTTCTCTTTTATTAAAAAGGGACTGTTTGTTTCAAGAAATAGCACCACAAATATGTGAAAAATTTGCAACAAAAAAACTTTTCCGCATCCTGAGGCTAAGGGTTTAACCATTTAAGGATGCAGCATAGTTTGGACGTAAATGCACTTTTTTCATATTTTTCTTCTCCGCCTTCCAAATTTCATAACTTTTTTATTTTTCTGTTGACATAGCTATGTGAGGGCTTATTCTTTGTGGGACGAGTTGTACTTTTATTGGGGTACCTATAATGTTCAGATTAGCTTTTATTAACATTTTTGGGGGTCTGTGTAAAAAAAACCCCACAATTCCATCATCATTTTTTGCATGCTGTTCCTTCAACGTTCACTCTGCATTATACATGACCCGGCAGCTTTCTCCGGCGGGTCATTACGATTACGGCGATACCAGATTTATATCGGTTTTATTACCTTTTACCGCTTTTACAACTAAAACATCATTTTTCAAAAATGAAGAATTTTCCTGGGGTCACCGTATACTGACGCCTATAACTTTTTTATGGTTTTGTTGATGGAGATATGTCAGGGCTTTTTATTTGTGGGACAAATTGTAGTTTTTATTGGTACCAATGTTTGGTATGTATGAGTTTTTGATCACTTTTTATTGCTATTTTTGGGAGGTGAGGCGACCAACATACGTTAATTTATGTATCGCAGTATATTTTTTATGGCGATACCTAACATTCTTGTTTACTTTATTTTGTTTACATTATATGTTTTTTTTAAATATTTTATTATTTGTTTATTTTTAGACTTTATTTTTAACTTTATTTTTTTTTCTATTTTTCCCATTCCACAAGGGGATTAGAACTTTGGATCTGCTGATCCATACATTGGCTCCAAATGATCAATAAATATAGGCAGTAACGAGTAACAGCCTACTGGCTGCCATGGCAACCCCTCTGACCCCACATTCTCATCACAGGGGAGCTGAGGGGTGATCTTGCCCCCAAACCACCCGGATGCCGTGATTGCTATTGATCATGGCATCTGAGGGGAAAGTATTTTCTGACTCTGCCGGCTAGTCCTGAGTCTTGGCTGTGTAATACAGCTGAGGCCCAGAAGTAATGTCACAGATACAGCTCCTGTACTGGCAGTATTACAGCTCCGTATGCTCAGTACAATGTAATAGTACTGTGTGGAGTAGCAACGGGTTAAAGGGGTTTTTCAGAAGTATAAAAATATATAACAGAGTGCTACAGATGACACAAAAAGAAAAAAAGGGCTCACGTGCATGGCGTCAAGGACCTGCCTTCTGCGCAGTATAATGTCCCACAGTGGCTCCTCCACATACTACACAGTATCCCATGGTGGCCCCTCATACAGTATAATGTCCCATAGTGGCCCCTCCACACAATATAATATCCCATAGTGGCCCCTCCACATAGCATAATGTCTCACAGTAGCCCCTCCCCACAGTATAATGTCCCAAAGTGTCCCAAAATATTTGGGGTTTGCCACCCATGAATTGCTATTATATTCTGGTGTCTATGATTAGGTCTCAGCAGTCACATGGGTCACACCATCATCATGAGATATAGCCGCATAACACACAGCAGTCCCTGGCTACAATAGACCTGAAGAGGATGGGGACCCACGCTGGAGCCCAGGAGAGGTGAGTAACACTGTTTATGTTTACTCACCTTCCCTGGGCCTCCCCTCATTATACTCTGGGGTCTGAAGACTCACAATATCTACAAGCCCCCATCTACCATGTTCCATTTATAATACTGGTGTCTTTTTATGTGGCAGAGGGGCTTATGCCTTTTCTTAGGCTCCAGGGCTCACATGTGACTTCTGATCCTGTAGTTATGCCCCTGACGCATATTTCTCCTTGTGAATTCAGAGGTACCAGGACGTACATCATGGGTTCCTAGTCATGTGCTCCAGTTCTTATTTTCCAATTTGCAATTCATGACGAGCCCCTACAGAACAATACTCTTTACAAACAGAGAATAATATCCTTCCAGTGAAGTCTTCTATTGTATTTATACATTTCCAGTGGTTGATCTCAGCGGGGTTATCCAGCAGATGTGGCGATATATATTCACTGTAAACATTAGTGCCCCATGAACCTCTCACTATACATGGATCCTGGTAATTGTTAAGTGATGGTGCCCTTGCGTGCCATGTCTCGTGACCTCTCCGTCTAAGACGTTGACTCTTCTATCTGTTTCCGGTAATTAGTAGTTGGCGAGGTCGACGTGTACAACCATCTGAGAGCAGATAGCTATTAATTCATTAGTACATACGGTATAATAGCTTAGTACTCTACTGCATTGTCTTTTTCAGCAGCTTTATCATAGTGTGTCTACTGTAACGTCATATATAGACTGCGCATAGGGAAATCACCAACGTTGGATTTACGAGTATCTCCACCAGAGGACATGATTGTGAGGCTCACCCTCTATCCATGCAGGACATGTACATGTCTACATTTAAGTGGCTGGTAATATTTCTAATGATCACTTTTCACACGTCTATAAGATGTAATAGAATATTTGTAAATCATTGCAGAAGAAAGTGGACTGGCTCAAAGTCTCCTCCAAATTGGATTGTCCTCTGTTAGACCTTTGGGACCCATTACTATGTCCTAGCCTCAACTCACTGGAGCTTCTGCTAAACTCTAATCTTGTAGACTGCTATGGATTTGCTAGATATGCAATTCCCTAATATGTGCAATACAGTTCACTGTTTGGAACAATAGAAGCTACCTATAATCAGATACATCTCCCGGTAACAGAGTCTAAGGCAACCCCAGAGCCCACCAAAAGGTAAGATAGACTTGGCTGCTAAGAGTCAATAAGGTGCCAGAAAACCGGTGCAAATTCGTAGGGTTTAGTCCAAACCAGATGACGAATGGCAGATGAATAAAGAGTAGCCAAGCTACCCAAAATCAAAACCAGGAAGGTATAGATAAAGCCAAACTGTAAACAGAAGAATTAGTAGTAGATGAAGCCAAGGTCGAGTTCAGATATGAAAGCGAGGGGTTAATCAATAAAACAATTTAAGTCAGTATGTAAGAAATCACAATAGTGACTGGGCAAGGCACGAGGAATGACTACTGAGCACAACAGGGAGTCATGACACATAAAGTAATCACAGGCACTGAGCAGTGTCATTGTGTTTACCCTGCCTCAGCCTTGGATTGGCTGCTGAGCCAGAGCTCTAATGGCTTGGTGTTCCAAGGCTCAACAGTCCCAGCCAAAGTTTAGCTGGTAGGCATAGCAACCTTAAGGAGATGGTCATGTTCATGATCTCCCCGACCACCACTGTGCAGCCTAAAGTGGTGGCTGATGGGTGAAGGAACAAACCTCACTGAGTGTGATCACCATCCAGCACCACCCTCTAAGACTCTAAGACAAAAATTGACAGGGGCCACAGTAAATAGAGGCAAATACATGTGCTTCCCCACACACATTCCTGCCCCTAGTGCACACAAAGTGACTATACTCTTGTAGTACAGAGCCATAAGATTTGGTATGTGCATGTGGCCTGATGTCTGTACTTTCCCTTTAAGACATACAGTATGTTGTAGAATTTTAACCTTGTCGGGAAGGTTTTCATCTCATGTAGTAATTTAATGCCGGCCGTTGCGCTGCAGATTTTAATAGTTTATTTTTTTCTAACCTTCACATAGAATCTGATTTAACTTAAATTGCAGTTATGGAAAAACCGACATTCACATTGAATGGCTTCATTCTCCATATGGAAGGGAGACGCAAGTGTGGAAACGCACTTTATACGGAAAATGAACACATATACCTCAGTTACTTAGTGCAGATGTTGAAGACCATAATGACTTGCTGGTTATTGTAACGTAAGCTCATTATCTTCCAGAGACGTCTGTTTGCTTATGATAAACTTGATGTGTTAAAGGGCCAGCATTAGAAATTGGATCAGAAATGTGGCCAAGGTCACGGAGTAAAGATGGTGAAAGAAACGTACAAAATATAATAAGAATAAAACAACAATTATAGACCTGATTTCACTCCTTTTTCTAGATTCTTTTCAAAAATGTTGTGTTAGGTGTAAAAATGGTGTAAAATACTTCATAGTAATTTTTGGCACATTTTACTAAGTAGCCTAAGAAAGCAAATTAAAAATTTCCTCTTCCTTTTCATGCAGTGCTACATTTCTCATTTTCTTCCTTATTTTTTTTTTCATTCCCTCCTATCTTCTTTTTGTTTCTATTTTATCTTCTTCTTTATGTTTTCTCTTTTTTTCTTTCATTCTTGCTCCTTCCTTCTACTTTTTATTTCTTTCTTTTCTTTCTTTATCTTTAATTTCCTCATTTCTATTCCATCTTTTGTTCAACCATTTTCCTATTCTTCATTTTCCTTTTTTTTATAACCGTTTCCACCTTCACTTTCTCTTTGCTTTTTTCATTATCATTATTTCCTTTATACTTATATTATTTGACAGTTTTTTGCCATTTTTTTTATTCGTTCTTTCCTTTTATTTTTTTTCCTTCTGCTTCTTTTTCTCCTTTCTTTTAGTCTTTTCCTTATTTTATTCCTTGCTTCCCTGTTCACCGTTTCCCCCTCCTTTTTTATTATTTGTTTTTCACTTCCCTTTCCTGCTCCTTTTTCTTTTCTATCTGCTTTATATTTTTTGCATTGTCCTGTTTTTCTTATTCTATATTTTACTCTGTGCTATTACATTAATTTTTATTTTTTTATTTTTAGCTCCTAATTTTTTATTTATTAATAGATTAATAATAATCTATTTATATTATCTCATCCTTTAATTATTTTTTATTATCATTTTGATATATCCTAAATGCCTCATACTTAGGTTGTATTCACATGACCACCCTGATGCACGGCCATGTTTTTTATAGTCAAGTCAGCATCAGTGTGACATCCTTTTATTTTTAAGGACCCATTGACTTTCTGTGAAAATGGATCCACTTTTCTGATCTGTCAAAAAGTAGAGAATGCTCTAAATTTTTACAGATCGCCTGTGAACATGGGTAGTGTGAATAGAGCCTTCATAATCTAAAAAAATTCAGGTTATGGGTATACTGGTTGTCTTCCCCGAATTTCTGAGATGATTAGTAAGCTAACAAACAGGGAGGAAAAAAAGGTAGTTGGAGGCCTTTACGCAAAAACATCTGGTATGGGCTGTCTCATCAGTATGGGCCGTCTCATCAGTATGGGCCGTCTCATCAGTATGGGCCGTCTCATCAGTATGGGATGTCTCATCAGTATGGGCCGTCTCATCAGTATGGGTCATCTCCTCAGTATGGGCCGTCTCATCAGTATGGGCCGTCTCATCAGTATGGGATGTCTCATCAGTATGGGCCGTCTCATCAGTATGGGCCGTCTCATCAGTATGGGCCGTCTCATCAGTATGGGCCGTCTCATCAGTATGGGCCGTCTCATCAGTATGGGATGTCTCATCAGTATGGGCCGTCTCATCAGTATGGGCCATCTCCTCAGTATGGGCCGTCTCATCAGTATGGGTCATCTCCTCAGTATGGGCCGTCTCATCAGTATGGGCCGTCTCATCAGTATGGGATGTCTCATCAGTATGGGCCATCTCATCAGTATGGGCCGTCTCCTCAGTATGGGCCGTCTCATCAGTATGGGCCGTCTCATCAGTATGGGCCGTCTCATCAGTATGGGCCGTCTCATCAGTATGGGCCGTCTCATCAGTATGGGCCGTCTCATCAGTATGGGCCGTCTCATCAGTATGGGCCATCTCATCAGTATGGGCCGTCTCATCAGTATGGGCCGTCTCATCAGTATGGGCCATCTCATCAGTATGGGATGTCTCATCAGTATGGGCCATCTCATCAGTATGGGCCGTCTCATCAGTATGGGCCATCTCATCAGTATGGGCCGTCTCATCAGTATGGGCCGTCTCATCAGTATGGGCCGTCTCATCAGTATGGGCCATCTCATCAGTATGGGCCGTCTCATCAGTATGGGCCATCTCATCAGTATGGGCCGTCTCAACAGTATGGGCCGTCTCATCAGTATGGGATGTCTCATCAGTATGGGCCATCTCATCAGTATGGGCTGTCTCATCAGTATGGGATGTCTCATCAGTATGGGCCGTCTCATCAGTATGGGCCATCTCATCAGTATGGGCCATCTCATCAGTATGGGCCGTCTCATCAGTATGGGCCGTCTCATCAGTATGGGCCGTCTCAGTAGAGCATCTCATGATGCATGGCTAACTCAGTGTGGGCATACTTAGTGCTGAACATAATTCAACATTGGTAACAATTCACAGTAAGAATCCAATATGTATAAAGGTATCTGGGAGCGTCTGGGAAGGGTTGGAGGGAGCTGAAGCCCAATTGCCCTTTTGTCCTTCCAAAAAAACAAGGCTCATTACACACAATTAAAGTAAAGCTCCCTGGTCATTAACCATAGATGTAAGTCTTTCTGCCCTCTTTGTTGTCTTCTCCGCACGCTTAGTTCTAAAGACCTAGTAAAGGTTAGCCTTTTAATCTACTTTTTCAAAAACTTTTGGAGCGGAGAATTTCTGACTATTAATTTCATGCGAATATCTCCATATAAATATAGCGTTCACGTTTCAAAAGCTTTCTCCAAAGACTGTCATGACAAAGTCTCATGGAACAAACTACCCCCAATTTATCTGGCATCATTAGAGTGTCACCATGATGGTCGGGGTTCCTCAGAACCGTCACCTTCCATCAATTATGCTAATATGGTTGACAGATTGCAAACTGTCTAAGGAGGTAAAAATACTTTCAGATTGAACTTTCGCTATATGCAAAGTTCTTCCATATCCCAACAGGTTGTGTTTCATCTACAGTATGTGGCAGGCGGCATTCAGAAAGAGAGAAAGAGAACAGATGCACTCTGGGTATGTAACTCTGCGGCTTAGTGAAATATTGTCAACTGTTAAACAGGTGTGCACATGCTGCCATTATGTATGTCGCAAATCATATAATTATGGCACAGCCAGCTCCGGTGTATAAATTCTCTTGCTTTTGTTCATTCCGTCTTCATTTTCCAGCATTTATGGAAATTTAGTTACAACATAATGAGGCTGATTTTTTTCTTTGCTTTTGGAAACATCTCATTTTTTTTTTTTCTTAAATGTATGATTTTGATAGCCGGCTTATTATAGATGAGGAAGTCAATCGCTTTACAACCCAGGATTTATGATTATGTATAAGATATTTGGGGTTCATCGCTGGTGGGAAAGATATTTTTTTTAATTTTCAACATTTTCAGTCCAAAAATATCATATCAATATTCAACGTACCAGTGTAGTAGGTAATGGATAAAGGGGGTTAGCCATAGGATGTGCCATATGTGATCAAGTGCTGGGACTCCTACAGAGGAGAAGAATTGGGTCACTTAAGCACTATGTGTCAACAGAATAGTAGCAAGCATACGTGGTTACTGCTCCATGCACGTCTATGGGACTGACAAAGCGCTGCACTCAAGTTCAGGTAAGGATGGGAATTAGAGATGAGCAAATCAGTATGACCTGATTTTTCAAAAACTTTCAGGTTTAACAGAAATCCAAAACTTTGAGGGATCACCTCGCACAAACCGGAAGTAAGACTATTATACTGTGGGGTCTCTTGGAGTCCTCTTCTGGCCTCCTGGGTGACATCACGTGTGAATATGCACCAACTTTTCAGCTGGACCCTATACATCAATGCCAGGCTTTCAAGAAGCCTAGTGACATGATCTGGGATTCAAATCCCTCCAGAATATGCTATGTAAAGAAAGAGAGACCTATCCACAGAAATCTGTTTCAGGGTTATTGCCCCACACCAGTGGAGATTTAGACTGATTTTGCAGGATTTGTTTTGGTGTGCGCAGAGTCTTACAGACCACATATGCACTGCTAAGAATTCTGGGAAAAGAACATGCCCAAGGGCAGCATGATGGCTCAGTGGTTATCACGGCAGTCTTTCAGGGCTGTAGTACTAGGTTCAAATCCAACCAATAGACAACATCTGCAAGGTGTTTACATGGCTTTACTCTGGGTACTCCGGTTTCCTCCCACACTCCATAGACGTACTGATAAGGAATGTAGATTGTGAGCCTTATACCGGACAGTGACTGACCATGTCTTTAAAGTGCTGCGGAATATGATGGCACAAAATAGAAAAATAAATACACATATGTTCTTGGTGAAAAAAATTAAAAACTTGCTCTAGCGTCTCTTTTTGGAAGGTATCTCCCTATAGATTAATGCCTGGTTTTCTGAAAACTTCCTTCCTATCTGATCTGTAGGGAGCTACCTTCCAAAAGGTGACGCTAGAGGAACTTTTGCTTTGCATATTCATTCTCAGAATTCTATCAGAACAGGAATAATATGTAAGACTCGACACACCTGAAAGGGTGACCTGCAAAGACAGTCTGTTAAGGGTTATCCGAATAATAACAAAGCTTACCAGCCCATTCCCTGCACTAGTTAAAGGAGTTGTCCAGGATTACTAGGCCTAAGGAAAGGACATGGGACGTCACAGGTGATGTTTGCGAGTGATGTCCCGGTTCCCTTACTTATGCTGATTGGCCTCAGCAGTCATGTGTATTTCCGCCAAAACAAGACACCAGAACAGCAGGACTGGACCATGGTGGGAGACACCAGAGCACCAAGGGCAGCTGAGTGTTTTTTTTTCCCACCTTTCCCGGCCTAACATAAAAAAAAAAAAAAAAAAAATATCCTGGACAACCCTTTTAACCTTTTTTGACTAATATATACTTCTGTCCTCTGGGGCCCCATTTATTACTTGCACAGAGGGCAGCTTGGGAACTCTCGTTCCTCTGCCTCTCCTGCTGACGCTCTGACTACCAGTCTCATGACCATCTCCACTCTACTCAACAATTCTGTGGCCCGAGTAGAGTGGAATCTGTGATGTCAGTGAGAATTGGAGCGTCAGTCGAGGAGACAGAGGACTGAGAGTTTGGGCCTCCCAAGTTGCCCTAGCTACAGGTAATACAGGGGCATCTCAATAAACTAGAATATCTGTGAAACGTTCATTCATTTCAGTAATTCAGTAATACAATCCATAATCAGCGTCTTCCATGATTGTGTGTCCTACTGAACCAGACTGAGGGACCATTTAAAGGCTTAGGAAACCTTGGCAGGTGACACTGAATTTACAAGACTGAACTGAACTTACAATATTCTAATTTTCTTAGATTTGGGTTTTCATTCCCTGTAATCCATAATCAACATTTACAGAAATAAAACACTTGAAATAGAAGACTCTGTGTGTAAAGAATCTAGAAAATATAGGAGGTCACTTTATTAATTTAATTACTGAAAGAAATAAACGTTTCAAAGATATTCTAATTTATTGAGATGCCCCTGTAGATAGAGCTCCAGGGAACCAGACTGCATACTAGTAATGAAGCTTCAGCAGTGCAGGTACTGTATTATTCCCCAGATAATAGGTGGACACATCTGTATTTTTAGTGATCATTTAAGGAAGAAAGAGGCCAGCATTACAAAACTAAACCGAAATATCAGGCTTTATATTTGTTCCTACGGTATTATTCCAGGTAATGGTAAAGGGATTTTTCTGTTCCTCGCTGTCGTATTGACGCTGGTGACTGAACTTGATTTCTTTATTCTACAAAGTACAGAAATCACACTCAGTGGATTAATCCGAAATAAAAAAAGATGGAAATAACTTCCCAAAAATGAATCCCACTACCCATTGGTGACACCACAGGTAGATAAGAAGTCGGGACTAATCAATACCGCACATTCATCTATCATAGAAAGAGAAGCCAACAATAGTCCCTGCTAAAACGAAGAAGACAAAGGCCTCATACGTGTAATATGAAGACAGCCCGGAGTCTCGGAAAGAAAAGATGAAACACTCCAAGAAAAGGGGAAAAATTTAAGACAGCAGGCACATCCAGGCTCGATCCTAGTCAATCAGTCCAAGCATTGAGATATATTTGCTAAAGGAACCCCCTTTTCATTCTTCCCACTATTCAGAAAGAATCAACTTTTTGTACTCACCACAATCTACTATTTTTTAACTTTATGAAGCAAATTAGGCAAGAATGAGGTCTTGTTACAATCTTTTCTAAGGGAATATTTCTTGTTCCACAGATCTTTTTTCATCTGGAAAGACCTTCAAAATAAGGTGAAAAGTTCTCATTGCTCATAGGAGGTGTCTGGTCTGAGGTATGAATGAAAGAGGACCTTTCAACACCTCCACCAATTCAAGTTCCTATCACCTGTTAATAGTCACTGCTCCACTGATTCTGGCACAGTTCGAATTTTCTCTCTAGCCCCCACCATTCCCTATCAACAAGTACAGTTAGTTTTGGTGCCTGATGTGCTATTTAAGCTCTGTAATGTCAGGTGGGCGGTGTCAGGCTGGGGCGTGATTCAGAGATCCAATCACAGGCAGCCAGAGTCAGAGCTCAGAATCACACCCCCTCTCTGCTCCTGCCTGACTCCGCCCTTCTAACAGGACAGAGCCTAAACAGCATATCAGGCCCCAAAACTAATAGCATTGATTGCTCAGGAACAGTGGGGGCTAGAGAAAAAAATTCCAACTATGCTGGAATCAGTGGAGCAGCACCTACTAAAGTATTGGACTTGTGGTCTGGATTAACACTTTCATTTGGGGTCTACATAAATTTAGGTTTTTACCCTGGGCTATCACTTAAATTTGGGGCTTCATCTATTGGTCTAGTTTCATTTGGGGTTGGGTCCAGATAAATTTACAGATCAGGAATGAAGTAAAAAATATTGATGGCCTTTCCTAACCATAGGTCATCAATACCAGACAGGTGGAGGTCCAATGCTGGATACATCTATCTGTCTATAGACCCTCACAGATATGATATCAGTGACCTATCCTTAGGATAGGTCAATAATATTTTTAGCCCAGAAAACATCTTTTATTTTAGGGTCTAGAATAATGAAAAACTCATGGTGGAAAAGGGACACTTTATAAAGGTAAAATTTCAGAACCACCCTCTTTGTTACATACCTCTACAATACAGGATGTGATAAAGAAGCCACAATTGTTTTTGATAGAAAGAACTCTGTGATCATCTCTAAAAAAAACGGAGCATATAAAGGCCACTCTGGATTTGCTTTGGAGTATTTTCTGGTCTGGTGTGTGGTGAGTATTAGATCGGAAGACCAGGAGATTGAATTTAATATGTGGTCAAGATTAACTTTGGTGTCTATATAAGTTTAGGGGCCAATGGAGTATGTGCCATAGCTTAGGGCCACTGGTCTGGAAGTGGCAGATTTAGTGAGTGCTCAAGTTCCAAGGCTCCTGGAGGACTAGTGCAGCCCAAACCACCCACAATCTTCAAATACTGAGGCACAGTGGCTGCCAAGCAAAGTAAGAAGTCAGAAGACGTTGGATTAGGGTTAATGAGGCAGATCCCGTCTACACCATCTGGTAGTCTGTGCACAATAGTCAAATAGCTTCTGATCTATCTGATGAGTGAAAAGTTGGTCAGAAACTAAAAGGCCCTCAGAACTTATCCCTCAGGTGCCCCTGGATTTTTTTGGCACCCTATGCATGCCAATTTTGCTTTCCCACTTGAGATAGGGAGCCGGATCATACCACAGTGCCCACTTGGGGTACTTGGTTGGAACTTGACTTGTAAAGGTGGAAAAACACAGATCTAAGGCCTGTATTAATTTTGGGATTGATCTGGACTGAAGAAACCCCAGAGTATAATAATTTTACTTCTTCGGGGTTGACAACCACCAAAATTTCAGGTTTGTGTCAAAGGCTAAACTTTTGGAAAATTTGGGTCGAATCTGGATAGTTTTGCTTATCTCTAGTGACAGGTAGAGAAGAGTTGAAATTTTGCCCCAATCCCTTGAGCCTTTACCCCTGCCCCTCGTCCATTCCTTGACTACTTTCTACCTTTCCTCGTAATCTCTCCCCTTTGGTTTCATGAACGCTATTTCTGTTGTATTTCCGATGTTTCCTTCACTTGTCTCATTGTAAAGGCAGAAAACAATTCCCGTAAATGGAGGAGGTGTGAACAGTTAATCATTTGTCGTGTATTCAATATATTCATGAGACATAATTAGGGACCACAATATGATTTATATTCACCGGGAGAAGATTTATACTAAAATCAAAGTGCATTTCCTAAGCGGGCTACCTACAAAACCATTACCCCGACGCTTATCACAAGACGCCAATTGTGTCATGTTTGTAAAATATGCAATTAATTTGAAGAAATGTATTTTCTCCTAAAAAGTTATATAAATAATGCAAGATGATTAAGATAAATGCAACAAAGAAACTCTCCGCCAAGATAATCGCCAAACTTCAGGCGGCTTTTTAACTTCTAAATGTGACATTGAATGGAAAATCTCATTGTGTTTCATCAGGGAATTGGCCGAGCGGAAGATATTGGAATATAGAAAATAGAATTTGTTTGTTAAATTTTAACCGTGAAATTTACCAGCGATTTCTGTACCTGTCATTCCGGACGCTTGTTTGTGCCCATTAATAGGAATATCAATTTACACATGTTAATGTTTTCTCACTCACCCTGAAGGATCGATCACATCACCGATATCACAAGTTGCTTCTTCACTATCCTTGTTAATATATAATTATGAGAGTCGCCACCTACAATCTGTCACCTGTATCTGGATGATTCGCAGAGATGTAGAATTCACCTAAATGTACCTGCTTCCAGGATACAGAGGCATCAAGATTTTAAGTTAATTCTTCCCTCTGTTGAATTTATTAACATTCATAAGGACTCTTTATTGAATCAGTTTTCTGTGATCTACAAATGTATCAGAGCTGAGCGGGGCGCACAGAGACTGTATGTATTATCAGGAATCTAAATATTGCTCCTACATCTCTGCCCAGCAGTTATTATTCTCTTCTATGCAGCACTGCTGGGGGATATTCTATATGACATGTGCATTTGCCACACGGTTGTTGCTTTAAGGTTGCTATGCCTATCAGCCAAACTTGGACTGGCTCTGTTTAGTATGCAGTATTCAGCTTTGGCGAGGTATTCTAACCTGACACTTTCCTTACTCAGGTGCCTGTGATTAATTCAGTTTTCTGGCTCTATGTTCTCAGAACTTGCTCCTCTGTTTCCTGCTATTTTGGCTTACTGATTTGGCTTTATCTGTGACCTCCTAGATTTGACCATGGGTTGGACCAGATATTCCTCTGCTTTCAGTTTGTCTATTCTTGTATTCTCCTGGTTTTTGACCCCGGCTTGTATATGCTCTCTCTGTCCACCATATGGTTTCTGGTTTGCGCCTTAGCTTGCAAGTGCACCTATTTTTTAGCACAGTGTTCTGGGATTATAGACTGGTTATAAGTTCATCCTGCCTTGCATTTTTCCAGTGATCATGTGAAATCCCTCTACAACCTTTCCTCCATAAGACCCTAATGCCTGCTGGATTGTCCAGACCTGCAAGACCATTGCCCCCTAGTGGAGTTAGGGTGAAGTCTCTAACTATCTGCCTTATATGGCTATCAAACATGTGACCTAAGAACTGAGTTCTGGCTGTATTACCATCATCTGAGCTCCGACAAGATATAGATATAGCAAAGTTTACAGTTGCACATAATGTGTTGACAATACTATGGCACAGAGTGTTAAAACAATTTTTTTCAAAACATTCCATTGGCTTTATGATAAGTCAAGAAGCTGCAGAAACTCAACTGAGCTCTGCTACATCGGAACTGCTCACTGGCAACCAAAGCATAATAAGTGGAGCCCCACGCTAGGTGCACAAACATAACAAAGACTTATCCTAACTTTTTTCACCTCTCCTGGGCATTCTCGCAGTGTTCAGCACTCCTTCAGGGTCCTTTTCTGGCCTCCTAGGTGACATCATACACCCTGTGTGACTGCCGACCCCTTTGATAGGGTCTCAGTGGTCACATGGGGTGTGCTGATATAATGACATTTGTTTTAAGGGGCCACAAACTCAATGTGAAACAGGCAGACAAAACCGGTCGAGGACCATGTGAATATTTGCAAAACAAGTTTTGACCATCTCTACCCTCAAGGTACATTATGTAAGCAATGAGAAAGCATTCCATCGATATAACAAATGATGGAATTCCGATCAATCTTATATTTGTCACCTTTCCGGTGATAAATGTTTTTGACTGTATCCCTTTAAGGAGGTCAATGGTGGACATATGTAACTAAAGTCTCTAACTATCTGCCAAACATGTGACCTAAGAAATCTCCTGAAATGTAGATGGCGGACATCACTGTAACTATTTGGATCCTTTAACATTACTAATAAGTCTTCAAAAATATTGTTGGGAACCTCTTTGCATAGTTGCAGGTATATAGTGTGATATGTAGATATGCTCCGGCCCAACATAAACAAATTACTCTTGATATTATACAATATTGTAAAGCAAAAGATATAAAACGTGTCTACATTAAAAGGAAGAAAAAAAGGGGTTGAAATGTTAAAATGTTGTATTTTTCTCTAAAAGCTTCAGACATCTGAGAAGACAAGATCCATTTGAACCACATCAAATACTGTGTAACCTTGAGCTGCGGTATCAGGGCTCCGATTCCTATAGATAGGATTACATGTATAATTTAATGGGGCAAAGCACCTGCCTCTCACACACATCTATCCCTGAGCTGCAAACCATCTGTTGTTATGCTGAGAAGCCAGTCAAACAATTACCGAGCGGCGGAGACTGAATGACAACACTTCACTAACAAATCCTGCAGGGAGCTGACACTAACCAGCGTCTTCACATTGGGTTTACCCTACAAAATACTCCGCTTAGAGCAGCAAATTATACATTTGTTTTATACCCAAATTAAATATACACAGGGAACCTCCGCTCTACTGATATAATGTCTAAACAGGGGGTGAAGACCATGAAGGGTAGCCTAAAACTTCTGTGTCCCAGTGCAAAATCTGGAACATGGACACCACCTATCATGGGTCTCCGGTAATACTGGCGTCTTAGTACATGATATAGGGACCTTTAAAGAGCTCCTTTCACCACCTTCAAAAAGTCCAGCTCTTTATATCATTTAACAGGGGCTGCTCCACTGATTCTGGCACCGTTGGAATTTTTTCTCTAGCCCCCACTGTTCTTGAGCAGTCAATGCTGTTAGTTTTGGTGCCTGATATACTATTTAGGTTCTGTACTGTCAGGAGGGCGGAGTCAGGCAGGAGCAGACAAGGGGTGTGACTCTGAGCTCTGATACTGGCTGACTCTGATTGCCGCAACCCAGATGGAGGGAACCGGAGGATGGGAGTAGTAGTGGTGGATGATGTGCCACTTGCTAGGCCGAGCACACTCAACCATGACCCAGCCCCGCTCCTGGGCTGGACACTGCTGAGGGGGGTCCTGCAGCACTACCTGGATGGTGGTGGTAGTAGTTTCCCCCGGGGCGCTTCCAGTTGGAGAGGGGACCTGTCCTCTCTGAGCCGATGTGATGGTGTTCGGAAGGGCCCTGATGGTAAGGCAGGCACGACTCATCCTGTTCAACTGCATCTGCTGGCTGCCTAACAACTTTATTCAGCAATTGGAGACAAGTACCAACAGCAGCTTCCAACAATGGAGGTAGTAGTACCTCAGTGTCCAATTCCCCCAGCCTTGGTCTTAGGAGGGTGCCCAGGGGTGATGATACAGGCTCTATGTCAGACCTCTCCTCCAACTACAACTCCTCTCATGCCACTCCCAGTTGTGCAGGGAGTCCTGACAGGGATCTGGTTACCTTTGCTTAGATCCGAGTGAATTCCTCCTGTCAGTGTCCTCCACTGCTCCTCCTGGCACGGTTTTCAAAAGTCCTGACAGCTGAACTCCCTTCTCAGGGCTGTCTCTGGATTAGCCTGGAGCAGATAACAATCCTCCTAGATGCTGTATAGGCAGCCACTGAAGTCCAGTATCAGTGCTGATGAGTATCTCTGTACAAAGCAGGAAACCAACTGCTCACAAGCTAGACTGACACAAGACTGAGTTCTCAATGGTCGCCCTGGAGACCTAGGTCTCCTACAACCCCGCCCAGTGGCCTGTGATTAATCAGGGCTGAACCAAGGGAAAGGTTTGAAAATAACAAGGCAAATCTGCAAACAATGTATATACAGTGACATAGAACATAGAGGATGGGACATACCAACACAACCCAGAGGCACAAAAGACAAACACTTAAAGCAGTAGCACTCTGGGATGCAGCATGATTGGAGCTCTGAATCACACCCTCCTGTCTGACACCGCCCACCTGACTGAGCTTAAATAGCACATCAGCCATCAAAACTACCTGTGCTTGTTGCTCAGGAACGGTGGGGGCTAGAGAAGAAATTCCAACTGTGCTGGAATCAGTGGAGCAGTGCCTATTAACAGATGTTAAGAACTTGAATAGGTGGAGGTGGTGAAAGGTCCTCTTTAAACTCGCTTATTCTCTAGGGACTGTGTACAACTCCTACCTTTGTTCCTTCTCTAGAAAGACCCCTGTGCAGATGCTGTGGTTGAACCCAAACTTGGGAGCATAAAAGGTTCCTGTAAGAAGGATACAACTGACTGTCTCCTAAAGGGGACTATAGCAGTTTGTTATTTTTTTCTTACCTTCCTGTAAGGGTTTTGCCAAACGTAGCAACCCTGACACTACTGCAGCGGTCTGGGAGGAAGGACAGAGACAAGTGAGCCCTAATCTCACCCCAGCCACTGTCCCTTCCTACTTGTCTCACTGTCCTAATGACAGGAACAACTTGGAGCCGGTCCCTACTCTGAATAAGTGACAACACAGAATGAAGACAGGACGCACAAACAACAAAAGAGAGGTCAGGAAGCCAAGGGGTCAGTAACAAACGAGCAAAGCAGTACAAAGTCAAAATCCAAGAGAATAGTCAGGGGCAAGCCAAAGGGTCAGAGAATCAAGTAGCAAAGTATAAAGGAGTATAGAAAGACAGCAGGCAAAACACAAGTGAAATAACCGGCAACTTACTGAGAAATGACATCCTGTATATAGAAAGTCTGGGCCCAGCCACAAATCTGATAGGTACACAGGCTGTCAATCAACAGACCAGGAAGAGATTAACTCTATGCAGTCCAGATAGAAATGTTCCTAATTACACAGGTGTGGCTTTACACAGCAAGGGAAATAGGACCATGTTCAGACTGAGCAGCAAGAAACTTAAACAAAGAACCAAACTGAAGACGCCTCCTTCGTCACAGCGTGCGAGTGGAGGGCGGCGCCGAGACCCGAAACGGCAGAGACGTTACACTTCCTTGGTCCTCTACTTATTATACTCTGGGGTCTGAGAAGACCCCAAAGTATAATCATAGTGCAAACAGGAGGGCCAAACCTCACGAATATTCACCTATCTCTGGTCTTGATGAATCCATCCCACTGTGCTTCATGAACATATAATACATGCCATTGTAGTGATTTCCAGAAAACCTGTAATGAAATACATATAAGATGTCAGCGGACCCCAAGTATAAATTAGATACCCACTGTATGTCCCCCTAATAAGTTCTGTCATCATTCTAACAACATGCCTCTTAGCTGGACATGTCTCCATATATGTGTCCTGAAATGACCAGTTTTTCAGAACATAGTTTAGTGATATTGTATCACAAGATGTCTATCCTATATGTGTCTGTGCGTGGCCACCTAGTGGTTGTGTTGGGAGCTGCAGTCTGTTAAAATTTTTGGTAACATGTTGTGATATTGTATTGAATTGGTTTAATGAGAAATTGGATTCCTGAACAGCTATTGTTCTAATGGTATTCTATCTCGTATGATCTGATGAATGGGCAGGGAGTATTGAGGTTGGGAGCCAAAACTTTACCTTACCGAAGTTCTTATTTTTTTTTTACGACCCATCTCGTTCTTAATGAACCTATTGATGTTATATATGATGGCTTAGCATATTGTATCTCATCATAACAGACATGCCTTCATTTACTATGGAACTATCTCAATTATGTGATCAAATGAATATTTAACACAGAACTTTCCAGCTGGGATTAATCTTCCGGTAAGAATAAATGTACTTCATGGTGAAAAGCGGGAAAAACACCTCAATATGGGGGTCACATGACTGACCAATAAATATGTCTGGCAGCTTCTGTGACCCCGTAACGAGGTTCAGCGTCTTCTCCAAAGTAAGAAATAAATGTGATAAGAGCGTCTCATTAATCTTTCACCATGCTGGAATATCTGCACTTACTGTAATTCCCCCCGCAATCTAAGTGTTCATACAAATAAAAAAAACATACTAAAGACACCCCCGAGATCGCTGCGGTATCTGGTCTGTGTGACTTATTATAATGGATGAGTGATAGAGGGAAGAAGTAAACCCAAGAAAACTCTGTCATTCAAGGTAATTTTCTGCAGTAAAAAAAAAAAAAATTATAAAAATAAAAATATCTATCTATCTATCTATCTATCTCATATCTATGTATCTATCTATCTATCTATTTATCTATCTATCTATCTCATCTATCTATATATCTCATATCTATCTATCTATCTATCTATCTATCTATCTATCTATCTCATATCTATCTATCTATCTCATATCTATCTATCTATCTATCTATCTATCTCATATCTATCTATCTAGCTCATATCTATCTATTTATCTGTCTATTTATTTATCTACAGTATTTATCTATCATTTAAATTTGGGGCTTGATCTATTGGTATAGTTTCATTTGGGGTTGGGTCCAGATTAATTTACAAATCATCAATTTCAGATATCTATCTATCTATCTATCTATCTATCTATCTATCTACTCATATCTATCTATCTATCTATCTATCTCATATCTATCTATCTATATATCTCATATCTATCTATCTATCTATCTATCTATCTCATATCTATATCATATCTATCTATCTATCTATCTATCTATCTCATATATATCTATCTCATATCTATCTATTTATCTCATATCTATCTATCTATCTATCTATCTCATATTTATCTATTTATCTGTCCATCTATCTATCTACATATCCATATTTTGCATACTTCTCATTTTTAGTATAATACATCAAAATATTTTTAGAGAACAACCAACTCAGGAAATCAGATTTAAAGGGGTAGTCCAGATTGAGCTATTGAGCTCCACTTCCTCTTCTCAGGCAGTGACATCACGTTCATTGGTTACATGGCCAGCTCAGCCTGATTCAAATGAATGGGAATGAGTTGCAATTTCAGGCAATTTCAGCCACTATACAATGTATGGCGCTGTGCTTGGTAAGCAGTGAAGAGGCCGCAGCAATCAATATCATATTCCGAGACAACCCCTTTATCTATTCAGTCCAATCCACATAATATTGACTCCTCAACCCGTCATTCCTCCCAATACATGTGGCTATTTTAGGTTAGATAATTTAGGGTCACCTGAATCACACAGTGTTTCCCCCTTGTGAATTGCAGCCTCCATTACCGAGATATGGCTGGGTTCTGGCAGTTCACAGGTGCAGGGTGTGGTAGAGAAAAGCATCAGAATGCAGCAGAGCCAAATAGATAACATAGTGAAGCAGACTTTGTCAATAACGCAATTTGTGATACAGATTTGGGACCTATCAAGTTTTTTCTTTTTTTTTTTCTTCCTAATTTTACGCACCCTCTCTGGTATCCGTTTATTATACTCTGGGACCTGAAGAGATCCCAGAATATAATAATAGCTGTTCTGGTTCCCAACAACTTCAATTTAACCTTAAATAAATAAATAAATAATTAAATTAAATTTAATTTCAATTTATTATTATTTTCAATTAATTTTATTTAAACAGAATTAAGTTTCCCGGTAAACCTTGCATATATTTGCAAAACGAATCCCCATTGCTAGTGTCAACCCCATTAAAATATTTCCCCTTTCCTCTATGTGCGCCCCTTCCTAAATCATCATTGTCTTTGCTATTTCAAATAATAGAAAAAAATTGGTGATATTTTTGGTCATCGATGTCAAAGGAAAGGGCTGTGGGTCTATTATTAATTCCATGTTCCCTCTTCGCACATGTGCGAGCTATTTATATCCTATATTTTATGGTCTACCTTAAAGGACGCCAAGCACTTAAGCGCGCACGCTTATGCACGGTTCCCATTTTTCCCCCCAATCTTTAAATGCTTCGATTTCCTTTTGCTAACAAATCTGCCATAAATCTCGCGGCTATGTGTCTAAATGGCCTGTAATGGTATTCTTACATCCGGACGGAGACTCGCGATCATTAACATTTATACTTCTTACTGGTAAAGAGGCAGATGACATAAATGCTGCAAAATGATCCAGTAATTCAATTGCTGTCACATTAGGAATTTTAATATTAAGGTCCGGGCCATAAATCCCAATTTCATGTGCTGTCAGAACAGAAGGAACGCTGGGTTGTCTCTTTCTGTAGACATGCACCGCTCCAATTCGGCTTTTAATGATGTAGTAATAATAAGCCATTTTCCATACCTGGCTGCAGTTCTAGAAATCTACTCAGCGGTGCCAACTTCAAAAACACAAGATGCCATGTCAATTTTTTGATGAGTAAAGGTGGTGAAATGAATCATGCAAAAAGATTTTTAAGAATTTGAAAAAATTTTTGAAAAATGTCCAGTGCTAAATGAATAAAAGCTGTACAGGTAGATGGTAGCATAGGGAAATAATATCTCAGGGGTTCTTGTTTCTGGGGATCAGGGTGGCACAAGGTTGATACCGTATCAATTTAAAAAGAATCTGTCACCAGATATCAACCCAGCCCCACAGATAGATAGGTTAGTGTCACCAGGACCAGCATATCACCCCAGCCCTGCAGATAGATAGGTTAGTGTCACCAGACCCAGCATATCACCCCAGCCCTGCAGATAGATAGGTTAGTGTCACCAGACCCAGCATATCACCCCAGCCCCGCAGATAGATAGGTTAGTGTCACCAGACCCAGCATATCACCCCAGCCCTGCAGATAGATAGGTTATAGTCACCAGACCCAGCATATCACCCCAGCCCTGCAGATAGATAGGTTAGTGTCACCAGGACCAGCATATCACCCCAGCCCTGCAGATAGATAGGTTAGTGTCACCAGGACCAGCATATCACCCCAGCCCTGCAGATAGATAGGTTAGTGTCACCAGAACCAGCATATCACCCCAGCCCTGCAGATAGGTAGGTTAGTGTCACCAGACCCCAGCATATCACCCCAGCCCTGCAGATAGATAGGTTAGTGTCACCAGACCCAGCATATCACCCCAGCCCTGCAGATAGATAGGTTAGTGTCACCAGAACCAGCATATCACCCCAGCCCTGCAGATAGATAGGTTAGTGTCACCAGAACCAGAATATCACCCCAGCCCTGCAGATAGATAGGTTAGTGTCACCAGAACCAGCATATCACCCCAGCCCTGCAGATAGATAGGTTAGTGTCACCAGACCCCAGCATATCACCCCAGCCCTGCAGATAGATAGGTTAGTGTCACCAGACCCCAGCATATCACCCCAACCCTGCAGATAGATAGGTTAGTGTCACCAGAACCAGCATATCACCCCAGCCCTGCAGATAGATAGGTTAGTGTCACCAGAACCAGCATATCACCCCAGCCCTGCAGATAGATAGGTTAGTGTCACCAGAACCAGCATATCACCCCAGCCCTGCAGATAGATAGGTTAGTATCACCAGACCCAGCATATCACCCCAGCCCTGCAGATAGATAGGTTAGTGTCACCAGACCCAGCATATCACCCCAGCCCCGCAGATAGATAGGTTAGTGTCACCAGACCCCAGCATATCACCCCAGCCCTGCAGATAGATAGGTTAGTGTCACCAGACCCAGCATATCACCCCAGCCCTGCAGATAGATAGGTTAGTGTCACCAGAACCAGCATATCACCCCAGCCCTGCAGATAGATAGGTTAGTGTCACCAGACCCAGCATATCACCCCAGCCCTGCAGATAGATAGGTTAGTGTCACCAGACCCCAGCATATCACCCCAGCCCTGCAGATAGATAGGTTAGTGTCACCAGAACCAGCATATCACCCCAGCCCTGCAGATAGATAGGTTAGTGTCACCAGACCCCAGCATATCACCCCAGCCCTGCAGATAGATAGGTTAGTGTCACCAGACCCAGCATATCACCCCAGCCCCGCAGATAGATAGGTTAGTGTCACCAGACCCAGCATATCACCCCAGCCCTGCAGATAGATAGGTTAGTGTCACCAGACCCAGCATATCACCCCAGCCCTGCAGATAGGTTATAGTCACCAGACCCAGCATATCACCCCAGCCCTGCAGATAGATAGGTTAGTGTCACCAGAACCAGCATATCACCCCAGCCCTGCAGATAGATAGGTTAGTGTCACCAGACCCAGCATATCACCCCAGCCCTGCAGATAGATAGGTTAGTGTCACCAGCATATCACCCCAGCCCTGCAGATAGATAGGTTAGTGTCACCAGAACCAGCATATCACCCCAGCCCTGCAGATAGATAGGTTAGTGTCACCAGATCCAGCATATCACCCCAGCCCTGCAGATAGATAGGTTAGTTTCACCAGACCCAGCATATAACCCCAGCCCTTCAGATAGATAGGTTAGTGTCACCAGACCCCAGCATATCACCCCAGCCCTGCAGATAGATAGGTTAGTGTCACCAGAACCAGCATATCACCCCAGCCCTGCAGATAGATAGGTTAGTGTCACCAGAACCAGCATATCACCCCAGCCCTGCAGATAGATAGGTTAGTATCACCAGACCCAGCATATCACCCCAGCCCTGCAGATAGATAGGTTAGTGTCACCAGACCCAGCATATCACCCCAGCCCCGCAGATAGATAGGTTAGTGTCACCAGACCCCAGCATATCACCCCAGCCCTGCAGATAGATAGGTTAGTGTCACCAGACCCAGCATATCACCCCAGCCCTGCAGATAGATAGGTTAGTGTCACCAGAACCAGCATATCACCCCAGCCCTGCAGATAGATAGGTTAGTGTCACCAGACCCAGCATATCACCCCAGCCCTGCAGATAGATAGGTTAGTGTCACCAGACCCCAGCATATCACCCCAGCCCTGCAGATAGATAGGTTAGTGTCACCAGAACCAGCATATCACCCCAGCCCTGCAGATAGATAGGTTAGTGTCACCAGACCCCAGCATATCACCCCAGCCCTGCAGATAGATAGGTTAGTGTCACCAGACCCAGCATATCACCCCAGCCCCGCAGATAGATAGGTTAGTGTCACCAGACCCAGCATATCACCCCAGCCCTGCAGATAGATAGGTTAGTGTCACCAGACCCAGCATATCACCCCAGCCCTGCAGATAGGTTATAGTCACCAGACCCAGCATATCACCCCAGCCCTGCAGATAGATAGGTTAGTGTCACCAGAACCAGCATATCACCCCAGCCCTGCAGATAGATAGGTTAGTGTCACCAGACCCAGCATATCACCCCAGCCCTGCAGATAGATAGGTTAGTGTCACCAGCATATCACCCCAGCCCTGCAGATAGATAGGTTAGTGTCACCAGAACCAGCATATCACCCCAGCCCTGCAGATAGATAGGTTAGTGTCACCAGATCCAGCATATCACCCCAGCCCTGCAGATAGATAGGTTAGTTTCACCAGACCCAGCATATAACCCCAGCCCTGCAGATAGATAGGTTAGTGTCACCAGACCCCAGCATATCACCCCAGCCCTGCAGATAGATAGGTTAGTGTCACCAGCATATCACTCCAGCCCTGCAGATAGATAGGTTAGTGTCACCAGACCCCAGCATATCACCCCAGCCCTGCAGATAGATAGGTTAGTGTCACCAGAACCAGCATATCAACCCAGCCCTGCAGATAGATAGGTTAGTGTCACCAGAACCAGCATATCACCCCAGCCCTGCAGATAGATAGGTTAGTGTCACCAGAACCAGCATATCACCCCAGCCCTGCAGATAGATAGGTTAGTGTCACCAGAACCAGCATATCACCCCAGCCCTGCAGATAGATAGGTTAGTGTCACCAGACCCCAGCATATCACCCCAGCCCTGCAGATAGATAGGTTAGTGTCACCAGACCCAGCATATCACCCCAGCCCTGCAGATAGATAGGTTAGTGTCACCAGACCCAGCATATCACCCCAGCCCTGCAGATAGATAGGTTAGTGTCACCAGACCCAGCATATCACCCCAGCCCTGCAGATAGATAGGTTAGGGTCACCAGACCCCTGCATATCACCCCAGCCCTACAGATAGATAGGTTAGTGTCACCAGACCCAGCATATCACCCCAGCCCCGAAACAAAACAAAACTGGAAAAGTAATCCCAAGTCAAAGGACCCTAAAAAAAACCCTTTCTTTCTATTACCAAATCCATAATTATGGGAAAAAAAATAATTATTATCATAACATAACAAAATGAACTATAAAATGATAATTTTCTCCAAATGATAAATGTAAAAAAAAAAAATTTAAGAAATGTAATAATTGCTGTTTTATATACATTACAATATGAGTGCTCCAAAATAGCACCATTAGAAAACACAAATCATCCCACATAAAAACAAGCCCTCATACAGTTACATTGAAATATAATAAGTTATTGCTTTCAGGGATGAAAAAACTGAAAAAACAGCCAAGTCCTGAAGGCCACAATAGGGTTAAATGTATAGTTCTTTCTATTAACACACAACATTTATCTCAGGTGCGATTTCCTACTGGTTTGAGAAATCGGCTTAGAGAAGAAATCATCTGGAAAGATTTTTTTTCCTTTATTTTCTTCCATCCGGAGCTATTGTTCTATACAGTAAATCATGGCGGTGTTATCTTCCGTCTACAGTCTCCGCACTACAAGCGATGCTGTCATCCGCTGCCTCCACCTGTCACACATAATCCACTTCTATTTTAATCCGTTTGTGAGCTCGCTGGACAATCAAGGTGACCTTACCGCCATATACCGCGCCTTTTACATAACCGTTTATGTGCCGCACAATACTAATCTCACCATCTCCTCCCATTAGAAATTCTGTTAATTTGGGATTTCCACGCTTCATATATTCCCAATATAGAGCTTATTATATACATTCATTTCTCATTTCTCTACAGTCAGATCTTTTGTTCTACACATAGAAGGTTAGATAAGCGTTTATAGGCTCTGCAGAAGTGAATAGAGGTGTCTCTCCAGCTGTCATGCGCAGGTGGAGTAGGATTTGTTGTAGTGAATAGTCCTGGGTGGTTAAAGCGGTATGTCCATGATGTACTGATCGGAAGGGCATAATGATAGGGAGATGGTATTCCCTCTTTAATGTGCAGATCCATGGGGGGGTGTTGGGTAGAAAGATGGCTGTACATCCAAGGGCACAATGATTTTACCACTTGTAATACTTATCCTGTATCCAATAGTGTCTGAATGCCCATATGTGACCAATAGATTTGAACAAATCTCTGAAGATTTGTTTCAGGTTTGGCGGGGTCCGTCCAAAGATTTTTTTCAGGTTCAATAAGATTTATATGAACCACAGCTTAAATTGGCTTAAAACATAGTATATAACACTGTCAGGGCTCCTAAGACCCTATCTATAAAACATAGTGTAGAATACTCTTAGGGATCCTAGGAAACTATCTATAAAACATAGTGTATAACACTGTCAGGGCTCCTAGGAACCTATCTATAAAATAATAATAATAATAATAATAATAATAATAGTCCTTTAATAGTCCCACAATGGGGAAATTCAGTGTGTTACAGCAGCAAAGATAAGCAGATACAAATACAAATACAACATGTACAGGAATGTTCCAAGGTGAGAGGCATTACATTGATAGTAGACAGACAGATAGGACGTAGCGGGGGGGGGGGGGGGGATATAACAGGCAGAGAGATATTTCAGTTCTCTGTGTGTATTGATCTCCGCTTAGGTCGGTGTTGGTTGTACAGCCTAACCGCGGTGGGGAGGAAAGACTTCCGATAGCGCTCCTTCTCACACCTAGGGTGGAGCAGTCGGTCACTGACAGTACTGCTCAGCGCGATCACAGTCTCATGCATGGGATGGGACTTCTTCTTCTGCATGGAGCTCACCACGGACAGTATCCTTCTGTCACCCACCACCTGCACTGGGTCCAGTGGGCTCCCCAGGACAGAGCTGGCCCTTCTAATCAGCTTGTCAAGTTTATTTCTGTCCCTGGTTGATATACTGCTCCCCCAGCAGGCCACTCCAAAGAAGATGGCTGATGCCACTACCAAGTTGAAGAAAGTTCTAAGAAGTGCCCCCCGGATTCCAAAGGCTCTCAGTTTCCTAAGCAGGTAGAGCCTGCTGTGGCCCTTCCTGTACAGGGCCTCCATATGATCTGCCCAGTCCAGCTTATTATTAAGGAGCAGACCCAGGTACTTATAGGTGTTCACAATCTCGATGCCCGTCCCCAGGATGTCCACTGGTTTTGGAGGGCATCTGCCTTTGCGGAAGTCCACCACCATCTCCTTGGTCTTCCCCGCGTTAATCTTCAGGTGGTTCCGGTGGCACCAGTCCACAAAATCCTGGTTCAGTTCTCTGTACTCCCTGTCATCATCATCTGTGATGAGACCCACTATTGCAGAGTCGTCAGAATACTTCTGTAGGTAGCAGCTGGATGAGTTGCACCTAAAATCTGCAGTGTACAGTGTGAAGAGGATGTATAAGTGTATAACACTGTCAGGGCTCCTAGGAACCTATCTATAAAACATAGTGTATAACACTGTCAGGGCTCCTAGGAACCTATCTATAAAACATAGTGTAGAACACTGTCAGGGCTCCTAGGAACCTATCTATAAAACATAGTGTAGAATACTCTTAGGGCTCCTAGAAACCTATCTATAAAACACAGTGTAGAACAATGTCAGGGCTCCTAGGAACCTATCTATAAAACACAGTGTATAACACTGTCAGGGCTCCTAGGAACCTATCTATAAAACATAGTGTATAACACTGTCAGGGCTCCTAGGAACCTATCTATAAAACACAGTGTATAACACTGTCAGGGCTCCTAGGAACCTATCTATAAAACATAGTGTATAACACTGTCAGGGCTCCTAGGAACCTATCTATAAAACACAGTGTATAACACTGTCAGGGCTCCTAGGAACCTATCTATAAAACATAGTGTATAACACTGTCAGGGCTCCTAGGAACCTATCTATAAAACACAGTGTATAACACTGTCAGGGCTCCTAGGAACCTATCTATAAAACATAGTGTATAACACTGTCAGGGCTCCTAGGAACCTATCTATAAAACACAGTGTATAACACTGTCAGGGCTCCTAGGAACCTATCTATAAAACATAGTGTAGAACACTGTCAGGGCTCCTAGGAACCTATCTATAAAACATAGTGTATAACACTGTCAGGGCTCCTAGGAACCTATCTATAAAACATAGTGTAAAACACTCTTAGGGCTCCTAGGAACCTATCTATAAAACATAGTGTAGAACACTGTCAGGGCTCCTAGGAACCTATCTATAAAACACAGTGTATAACACTGTCAGGGCTCCTAGGAACCTATCTATAAAACATAGTGTATAACACTGTCAGGGCTCCTAGGAACCTATCTATAAAACACAGTGTATAACACTGTCAGGGCTCCTAGGAACCTATCTATAAAACATAGTGTATAACACTGTCAGGGCTCCTAGGAACCTATCTATAAAACACAGTGTATAACACTGTCAGGGTTCCTAGGAACCTATCTAGAAAACATAGTGTAGAACACTGTCAGGGCTCCTAGGAACCTATCTAGAAAACATAGTGTAGAACACTGTCAGGGCTCCTAGGAACCTATCTATAAAACATAGTGTAGAACACTCTTAGGGCTCCTAGGAACCTATCTATAAAACATAGTGTAGAATACTGTCAGGGCTCCTAGGAACCTATCTATAAAATACAGTGTAGAACACTGTCAGGGCTCCTAGGAACCTATCTATAAAACATAGTGTAGAACACTGTCAGGGCTCCTAGGAACCTATCTATAAAACATAGTGTAGAACACTGTCAGGGCTCCTAGGAACCTATCTATAAAACATAGTGTATAACACTGTCAGGGCTCCTAGGAACCTATCTATAAAACATAGTGTATAACACTCTTAGGGCTCATAGGAACCTATCTAGAAAACATAGTGTAGAATACTCTTAGGGCTCCTAGGAACCTATCTATAAAACATAGTGTATAACACTGTCAGGGCTTCAAGGAAGCTATTTATCACATTTCTAGCTCTCTAAGGCAAACACAACCAAAGTTATGTCAAAAAGATTGTGACATGTCTGTGTATGTCTAAGGAAAAATGGATGGTAAGCAGAGGATACAAACTCAGTGTTTAACCATATACTGCACTTTTTTGGGGAAAGATGCTTGCCTGTGGGTTTTTTTTATACACACATGGCGGTTATAGTGTAAAAAGCAATGTTTTATAGAAAAATTAGTTTATATATATTGGTTAACAAAAAAAACAACATCCCTTAATAGAGATTTTTCAGAATAGCACAGACTTAATATGTGTTTTGCAGTGTTTCGCACAGCACAGTGCAGAAATTCTCCCTTCCTCCACTCCTATGATTTATCTATCAGCCTGTAATTGAATAAATCGGTATACGCCGTTCTTCTTCTCCTCCTATTATTTTGTAATTCTGTTGCAGTTGTTTTCTAGTAGAAAATGGAGGAATTGCTTTGGATCAAGCAGTGATGAATAACATGTCTGTCCCCTTGCTTGAGAAACAGGAAATGGCTCTTCTCCTTCTTGCAAAGACCATTATATTGTGTCTTTGATATCAGCACTATAATGTCTTACCTAGCACTCACTATTGGCTGAGAGGCTGTCAGGTGATGTCAGGTGATGCCAGGATGTCACACACGTGTCCCTTCTGTATTTTCACTGCACAGTGCAAGTCTTGGTGGCCATTTTAGTTCACCTAAGATGAATCGCAACATATTCGGTTTAGTTAAAAGCCGAACTATTTGGAAAATTCATCTCGAATCCAGCTCGTAATGAATTGATTCGCCTATCTCTAGTGACCACCACTCTATTCACTTCTATAAGCCTGACGGATACAGTTGAGTACATTGATCTGTTAAGCCCATAGAAGTGAATAGTCACAAATGTGCACCCCTGCTCTATCTACACGGGCACCCCTGTCCTCATGAACACTGGTGGCCGCAGCAATTAGACCCCTTAGGAATCAGACACTTATCCTATGGAAAGGGGAAACCCTTGAAAATACTCAGGAGGTACGATGCATCAGACTTGGCTTATGTGCAGCAAAGGAAATGACAGATAAAGGCGTTGCGAGTGAAATTGCAAACTCAGCTCTGCTGCATCTGTATTCAATACACCTAATGCTGAAAATGATGCATCTCATATGTAAATGAGACAAAGCAAAGCCGAGGGCTGTCTCATTTACCTCCCACAAAGGATGCTGGGAGTGACAAATGGGGGTGATTACCAGTATATAAATATATATCAGTAATTACGGTAAGAAGAGGGGGTGGTGGGCAATGCTTTATTACACTCGCAATAGAGGGAATACAATAAATTGTTCTGTTACCCTTGTGATTGATGTAAATGATTTGTGCATGGTATAGATCCTCCACCCATGATAACGCCAGGACCCGGGACGTTCCATGATACAGTCTCATCCGGCCAGGCTGCGGAGTGCCTCATTACCCCCTGCCTACGAGCGCAGCAGCTTTGCATCAATGTGATATAAGAGCATTAAATCAAATCGATGACAATCATATATTTATGTGGCTGACAATAATGCAACAGCTCCAAAGTGGAAGATGTCATTGCCCCGTGCGAGAGTGAATTATGGCGAGCCGGACCGGCCCCCGGTAACAAACAAGACACAATGTGGGTTGACGAACTGTCAGTTCACATGTCAAAAAGCAATTGATATATATTAATATAAAGTCAAGCAATTGAAGGCCAGGGAGCACAGAGCAAATAGCGTTTGTAATTCAGCCATGCTCAATTCTGCCGCTATGATAAGACCTGACATATCTTAAATGAAAATGTACTAAGGAATAAAACTCAGAATGAGACACTGTGTCAGGAAAGATCTCGCCATAGCGGGGTGGAATGAAAATGCATATTGCTTGCTCACCAGACAATAAAGTATGTCATAGCTAAGGAAATACATTTCCACATCTGAACACTGCATTTCACTCTTCAGGTGCCGTACGCTAAATATCCGTCAATCAAAAGGCGAAAAAAGAGCGAAAAACCACTAAAAATAAATCCAATAAATCTGTAAAGAGGAAATATGGAATCTACTCAAGGACGGTATAGAAAATAAAGACGTACAGGGCTAACCTAACGGAGTTTCACCTCTTTCTTAAAGGGATTGTGCCATTAAGGACACTCATCTCCTATCCACAGGACAGTGTCCAATCAATGGGGGTCTCGCAGAAAACAGGAGAACGGGGAACCAAAAGTCCTCCTAAAGCCTCCTTGTGAATGGAGAACCAGTACATCAACAGAGTTACACTTCAGCTGCTCGATAGAAGTGAATGGAGCACTGGTCACAGCCCCATTCACTCAAGTGGGACTGAGCTGCTGCTGCACCACATAACTAATAACCATGATGTCATCGGCACAGGGAAAAGGCCTCTTCAAACAGCTGATCAGCGGGGGTCACAGGGGGCCGACCACCACTGATCACATATTTATGACCTATCCTAAGCAGAGGTCACCAATATATACTGTAAGTTCTGGAAAACTACTTTAAACTAAAGTTTTAAGAAAAATGCACCGACTTTATTTTAATAGAACATGTCAACAAATCCCTTGACTGTCCATGCACCGGAAAAGCAAATCTTAGATATATAGTGTCATTTATTGTAAATCTGTCATTTCTATCCCTCCTGCTAAACCCTGCTCACTTTTGCATAAGTTGCGAGAAAAGAGCAAAACATCAAAAGGTAGCCAATTTTGGCACCAATGTTACCGATACCATAATTTCATGCAAAAAAATTTGTTAAAAATTGAAAGTCCGCCGATTGTTCTGAAAATGTGCAGTTTTAACTCATTGACTGACTTGCAATAACCAAAAGTTATCTGAACCACATGATCTAAACCAGCCAATGACAACTACATACAAACTAAGACTTAGGTTAGGTTCTTCTTGGTCATTGAAAGTAGGTCAAGGATGGAGAGTTACTAGTTACGTAGACGGCGGCCATATGAGTGATTCATGTTGGAAGAATTCCATACGTTTTGGTTTCGCTGGAATACAAAACTTTTCGGAAATTCATAACAAAGTCAATGTATGCCAAATCGATTTGCTCATTTCTACTGTATATATTGGAGGATTTAAGCCTACTATATCTCACTTGGAGTGGTATTGTCCTTTGGGAACCTGATAAAGAAAGGTGCTAAGTTAAGAAGCGTCTGTGTGTACATAAGATCACACATGATTAAAGTTAATGGAAGCCTAAGACTAAGGGATTCCCAATTTACAGTGGGCATTGGTGCCAATGGCCCATCTTTGGAAACACTTAGGGTCTTAGTGATCTGATCAGACCTATATAACATACAGTGGGGGAATTTATGAATTTTTCAAAATTAGGTGGGTCTTCGGAGGAGGGGTGAGGCCATCCACAGCCAATATATTTACTGTGTTTTGTGCCAAAAACTGGCTCATGCCAGGTGTAGATTTGTTTCTGTTGTACGGACAAGACATTTACCACTTGGTGCAATCCACCTGTAAATAAGCCTGGAGTATAAAATACCAGTCCTAATAAATTCTCCCCATTATATTTACTTAATATTTAGGTCCATTTCATATAACGGGGTTCTCTGGGACAGTAACATCAATGACCTACCCTTAAAGATGAACCATCAATGCTTGATCAGTGAGCGTCCCATCTCCTGGACCAAAGTTGTCCGCTCTCCTGAGAAATTCCTGCCATGCCTATCAGCACAACGAAGAGGCCACGGCACCACTTCATCTTGTTTCCTTCTTTATACAGGCACAGCCACTTGTCTGTCCTAGTGGCCTTTCTTAGTATTGTAGTTCATCCCATTCAAGAAAATTAATTGTGCTGATTGGTGGAGATACTGGAGGACTCTGCTATCAATGTAGGGGGTTTTCCATGTTGGTGGCCAATTTTGATGCTGAAGATCTATCCTCAGGATAGGTCATCAGTATCAGATGGGTGGGGGTCCAACACCTGGAGCCCATGCCAGTCAGTTGTAACAGGTGCCAGAACCTATACAGGGGACAGAGTTGGGAGCAGAAGGCTCCATCCACTGTATAGCGGGTGCCAGAACCTATACAGGGAGGATGTCAAAAGGAGGAGCCTCCATCCACTGTATAGCAGCAGTGCCAAGTACTGCAGCTCTGCTCCTTTTACCTTCTATTTCTGGCTCCTTCCTCTGTATATGCTCTTTTGCTGGAAGCAAATCGGTATTAGTGTAGGAGCCCCACCAATTTCATACTGATAACTAGAGATGAGCGAACCTCCCAAGAATCCTTATGTTTCTGCTTCGGGCAGCTCTGGTCCCTGATTTGTTTCGAGTTGAACAAGTTTGGGTAGAACCGTAAGTGAAATTATTGTACCTGGGGATCTCTTCCGATCCTTCAGTACAATAGGTGGAGGACCAGGGGAGGTGACAAAAATAAAAAAAACATTTATACTCATCTTGCTTCAATTCTTTTGGACCTCCTTGAGACGTCTTGGCATTCTCTATTGGTCTCCTCGGTGGCGTCATACTTCCGGGGTCACCACTGAGGCCCAATGATGTCATAATGCTTGGCATGCTCAAGTGACCGCTGTGGCCCATTCACAGTCCTTGGCGATGACCCCAGGGGCAAAATGTCTCCAGGAGAGCACTGGATGCCACAAGAATGCCCAAATGAGGTAAAGGAAGGTATAAATGTTTTTTTTTTTGTCACCTCCAATGGGCCTCCACATATTATACTCTGGGGTCATTTACTGCTAGGCATGTCAAGATAAATCGCCAATTGTTCGATTTCTTTAAAAACTGAACAATTTGGAATATTTGAGCCCAACAAATCGGTTCTACCATCTCTACTGATAACCTAGTCTGAGGATAGGTCAACCGTATCAAAATTGGTCTCCAGCCCAGAAAACCCCTTTAGGCTAAGGCCCCATGTATAGTAGCAAAGTGCAGTCAAAAAAACTGTTTTTTCCATTGCGATTTGGCAGAGTTTTCCTCTGCAGACTTTGTGTCCCTGTTATATCTATACAGAAAACTTCAGCGTTTCCGTAGGTACAATTGACATGCTGCGATTTTCTGCTGCGGAATTTTTTTCTGCCATGTGTGAATTGGATTAGCCAGAATCCCATCCACTTTTCAAGTACTGTAAAACACAACGTTTGCGCAACCCCCCAACCTCAAGGATGTTATATTAGGCCATATCCTTCAAAGCCAGTCTCCTTCATAGATTCGGGACCATGTCAGATATTGTCGATGATTCCACATGTGGAGAATTTTCTAAACTTATCTTCTATTTTGTTTCTCCGAAACAAAAACATCAGAGCCAAGACGAGAATTTCACAAACTGTCAATTCTTTGACAACATGAGGTCTTCACGGACTCTCTGCACAAGTAACATCTGCATCCCGGACCTGTCACATATAATCAATGCTATGACTAGCCGGAGAGACAAGGCTGTTTTTCTTACATCATCAAGAACACAATCATTATTCACTTCCCCCTCAGCTCGGAGACAAGAAGCGGCAGCTCTGGGATAAAAAAGGATTAATTAGATCCCACTCACTGTAAATGAAGAACAAGAGCGTGTCACCGGCTGTCAACAGGCAAACCGCGCGCGGCGTAACCGCCCTGAACCCCCAACAAATAGTGAGACGCAATTAGAAGCTGGAAGTATCTGATGGGTAATGAGAGGAGACAATAATTAAGAAGTGCAGGTAAATAAGTTACAAATTAACCCCGCGGTGGGAGTCATTTTTTTAAGATGTTTTTAACATGGCTCCCTCAAAGTTCTCGGTAAACACTAAAGATGGGCGAACCACTGAAGATTTGGTTCATCTTGGCTTTGAACGAGCCGACCCTCCAGTCCGTTTCAGTCCGAACCTGTTGGGATAAAACGGGAAGTGAAATTATTATATTCTGGAGTCTTTGGGGTCTTTGTATTTCTACCCCCAGTCCATGGTGGTATTTACTAGAGATGAGCGAACGACTGAACATTTGGTTCATCTTGGCTTTGGACGAGTCGACCCTCCAGTCCGTTTCAGTCTGAACCTGTTGGGATAGAACGGGAAGTGAAATTATTATACTCTGGAGTCTTTGGGGTCTATGTATTACTGCCCCTAGTCCATGGTGGTGTTTACTAGACATGAGTACAGATTCATCCCAAATTTTTCAAACGTTTCCTGTTCGTCCAAACACAAAACTTTTGTGAAATTATTATACTCTGTAGTCTCATCTGACCCCAGAGTATAATAGGTGGAGGCCTAGGGTAGGTGACAAAAATAACAAACATTTATACTCACCTTCCTTCACCTCTTTTGGGCCTTCACACAGCATCCTAGAGTTCTCTCTTAGCCTCCTGGTGACGTCAGGCGCTCGGGGTCACCACTGACCTTACCAGTTGCATGGGCCCGCTGAGCACCATGACATATGAGAGTGCTAGATGCCACGAGGAGGCCCATAAGAGGTGAGAGAAGGTGAGTATGAATGTTTTTTTTTATTTTAGTCACCTCCTCGGACCGCCACCTATTATACTTTGGGGTCTGTTTGGATGAACACAAACCTTTTGGAAAATTTGGGATGAATCCAGTTCACTCATCTCTAGTAAACACCACCATGGACTGGGGGTAATAATACATAAAAGTCAGTGTGTCGATAACTGATATCATCCTCTCCAGACTGCAGAAAGGATCTGTCATCAGGTGAAGGTCCAAGCTGAACAGTATTTACGTATGTTAAGAAACGCTAACTCTTATTTTGACCCCATCCAATCCCACCCAGTCCCTTTTTGCCCCCTATAATAATAATGCCCTCCTCTGTGTAACATAGAGTGATTGAGCCTCTTTGGTGTCCCCATACAGTATAATGTCCCATTAGTAGCCCCACATGGTTTAACCCTTTAAAGATGTGGGGCAGTTCGTACATTAATGCTCAGGGACATGTTCCATATTTTCCATCTCCACCTTCAAAAATTCATAACTTTTTTATTTTTCTGTCGACAAAGCTTTGTGCTGGCTTATTCTTTTTGTGATAAGTTGTACTTTTATTTGGCACAATTATGGTGTACATATAATGTTTTGATAAAAGTTTATTAACATTTTGGGGGGGTCCGTGTAAAAAAAACCACATTTCTATCATTAAATGTTGCATTTTGTTTTCACAGCTTTCACTCTGCATTATAAATAACCTGGCAAGTTTGTCTGGCAAGCGAATATGATTATGACAATACAAAATACAGGGGATCTCACCCCCTAACCACCCAAATGCCATGATTGCTATTGATCATGGCATCTGATGGGTTAAATTGCTGGATTATTTTGAGGCTTCGACGGCTAGTCCTGGGTTACAGCTGTGTAATGCAGCTGCGACCCGGAAGTCATGCCGCAAGTTCAGCCCCTGTGCCTGCAGCATGAGAGCGCCATACTATTATGGTACTGAGTGTTAATTACATGGGCAGCACGATATAATAGTAAGGTGCCTAGCGGGAAGGGGTTAATGACCTCACACAGTATAATGCCCATTAGTATCCTCAGTATAATACTCCCATAGTGCTCTCACACAATGCCCCAATAGTGCCCCCACAAAGTATATTACTACTTTACTGCCCCCACACAGAATAATACTGATATAGTACCCCCACACAGTACAATGCCCCCATAGTGCCCCCACACAGTACAATGCCCCCATAGTGCCCCCAACCAGTACAATGCCCCCATAGTGCCCCCACACAGTACAATGTCCCCATAGTGCCCCCAACCAGTACAATGCCCCCATAGTACCCCCATACAGTACAATGCTCCCATAGTGCCCCCACACAGTACAATGCTCCCATAGTGCCCCCAACCAGTACAATGCCCCCATAGTGCCCCTACACAGTACAATGTCCCCATAGTGCCCCCAACCAGTACAATGCCCCCATAGTGCCCCCACACAGTACAATGTCCCCATAGTGTCCCCAACCAGTACAATGCCCCCATAGTACCCCCATACAGTACAATGCTCCCATAGTGCCCCCACACAGTACAATGCTCCCATAGTGCCCCCAACCAGTACAATGCCCCCATAGTGCCCCTACACAGTACAATGTCCCCATAGTGCCCCCAACCAGTACAATGCCCCCATAGTGCCCCCACACAGTACAATGTCCCCATAGTGCCCCCAACCAGTACAATGCCCCCATAGTACCCCCATACAGTACAATGCTCCCATAGTGCCCCCACACAGTACAATGCTCCCATAGTGCCCCCAACCAGTACAATGCCCCCATAGTGCCCCTACACAGTACAATGTCCCCATAGTGCCCCCAACCAGTACAATGCCCCCATAGTACCCCCATACAGTACAATGTTCCCATAGTGTCCCCACACAGTACAATGATCCCATAGTGCCCCCACACAGTACAATGCTCCCATAGTGCCCCCAACCAGCATAATGCCCCCATAGTACCCCCACACAGTACAATGCTCCCATAGTGCCCCCAACCAGTACAATGCCCCCATAGTACCCCCATACAGTACAAAGCCCCCATAGTGCCCCCAACCAGTACAATGCCCCCATAGTACCCCCATACAGTACAATGTTCCCATAGTGCCCCCACACAGTACAATGCTCCCATAGTGCCCCCACACAGTACAATGCTCCCATAGTGCCCCCAACCAGCATAATGCCCCCATAGTGCCCCCACACAGTACAATGCTCCCATAGTGCCCCCAACCAGTACAATGCCCCCATAGTACCCCCATATAGTACAATGCTCCCATAGTGCCCCCAAACAGTACAATGCCCCCATGGAATAAGTGATAAATGATAGAGCGGCGGGGTCTGACTGCTGGGACCCCGAGCTTTTGCTAGAATACAACACAGTCTATAAAACAACTAGTTAAAGCACAGTCGGGAATTGGATTTCCGACTGTGTTTTTAACTAGTGATATTGTAGGGTTTTTTTTTTTTTTTTTTTTTTTTACAAAGAGTGTTACAGAATCTCAGCTTTCATATGATACCAGAAGCATTGATATAGGTGGCATAAAACCAGAGATACAGCCATATGAAGTGGCCATTCCCACAGTTAGCAAATGCTACATCTGTACCCACTAGCAATATAAATGTGTACAGATGTTCCTGGTCACAGCTCAGTTAGAGGGTTGCTGGGGAGAATTTTACAGCCTGTTTTCTATTAAAAGGAAGTTAGATAGGTTAATAAAGTATATTACAAAAATGTTCACCAAACACCCCCCGACACAATAGCAAATAAATAAATGGGAGATACCCTTTAACTACTGGTTACTCAACATTTTAGAGCAATCAGAGCCGAGACCATCTACAAAGAGCGTCTCTTGCTCTGGAGGAGTCAACATATCTGTGAATTACAAGAACAGCTGGTTCATTTCAAAAGTACCATGTAATACATCACTTTACCTGCGGTGGCGCTGCCTCATTCACAGTGCCATAGACATTGGATGGAGTCGCAGAGCACTTATGCTTTTTACTCTCCTAGATGTGGTGTTATAGCCATTGTTGGACTGAGGGTCCTTGGGCCCACCAAATAAAATTATTCTGGGGGGTCCACCCTCCTAGGAAGTAGACCATAGTACCCTTTAAATTTGTGTCTTCTGTCTAGGTCCACCTGAGGATCTTTTGGTACTATGGTGGGACAGTTCAATACTGCTTGTGGCTGGGGGAGTCAGGGGACTTGGGCCCCAGCAGTCAGACCTCCGCTGGACTAGCATTCCATTAGATAAGTCATAAACCCTTCTAGCTGGAATACCCCTTTAAAAATTTTTGTGGCTTACTAACCTTTATCCCTTTTATTCCCAGTTGGCACTGGGGAGTAAATATATAACACCATTACAATAAGTGGGGGGCCCTGATACAGATCATACCAGGAACTCTCTAGGCAAAAATCTTCATGACAAAAAACTAAATTGTGACTTTGAAAAAAGTTCACCAAAAACTAACAGAAGATGAAACATTTTACTTTTTTTTTCTTATGTTTTTTTTTACAGCTTTTACACAATTGAACCTTTTATTGAACTTGAGCAGAAAACAAGTTTATTGCCACCAATTTGGCATAAATATCAGAGAACTCCGCGGTGCGACGGCGAGGTCTCCCAGACATGCTGATCTGAGTTCAGGAGGTAACGCTGCCTCCGCCGTGCGCTTACTTTTTATATCTTCTCTATAATGTGTTTTGAAGACAACAAGCGAGGTTGTGACCGCTCTTTGTGTTTAGTATTCAGAATTCGGAGTCTGTCAACACTATTTAATTTCCTTTCCAGTCTGTTCCTATGTTAATGCAATTTACACTTTTAACTGTATTTGCTGACTGTAAGAATAAATGGGAGATTAATAGCGGCGGTTTTGCAATTTGTTAATTGACATTGCTAAAATGTAACGCGCTCTCTGTAGAAAAATAAAAAGTGTGTGCTAGTGCTGACGCATCTGGGCCACGGGGATGGTAAGTTGATTCTGATGGCTATTAAAATGTGTGTCAATGTAAGGATTGCTCTGCAATCCAAAACTGCTAAATTAATAGCGATCACGGTCCCTTAAAGGGATTTTCCGTTACTTCAACACCGATAGCCAAGCCTGATTGGTGGTGGTCCGATGCCCAGGAACCCTGTACTGTTAAAGGGAGTCTGTCAGAAAAATCCAGCAAACCACCTCAGGTAGATAGGTTAGGGTCACCTGAATCAAATGGTGTTTTCCCATTGTGAATTGGTGTCTCCGTTATCGAGATATCTCTGTTTTTGTTAATATGCAAATGACTCTTTAGAGCAATGGCAGCCCCCTCATTATTGACAAAAACAGCAATATCTCGGCAATGGAGGTAGCGATTCACAAGGGGAAAACACCGTTTGATTCAAGTGACCCTAACCTATGTATCTGCGGGCTGGGTTGATATGCCAGGTTCTGATGATTAATCTCCTTTAAGGGGCTCCAATATTGCAAAGTTGCTATGTGTTGTAAGTGGCTCCAGATCTCCAACCATATCATTGTGCTAATCGATAGAGGCCATGAGTGTCGGACCCCACAATCACACCCTAATGATAGAAACGTCCACTATAAGTCAAGATAAAAAGTTAACCTGTTAATAAGCAGAAGCTTTTGTGGACCAGGGCTGTCTAGGCATTACATGGATATCATTTATTTGAATGACCAAATGCACTACCAGGTTTCTCCAATAGTGGCCGCTGCAGGGAAAATGAGCAGCTAAAGGCAATATATCTGCTATGTTTAAAGTTTCTTAGGGGCCAGACTTGGGGCACTTAGTACATTCATTGTCAGTGATACCACAATACAACATGTACCATAGCATATCCATGTAACTAGGCAGATGGGATACCCAAAAGGTTTTTTTTGGAAATGCTGTTTAATGCAAATATTAACCTTTAATTGCACTTTAAAGATCATATAAGAAAATAAAGGGGTTTTCTAGCCATAGCAGGATGCAGGAAGGAGGAAACGGGTCGGCCTGTCTCTGTGTCTAGATGTCTCTCATCCGACCAATGCATCTATAGATAGTTTAACATTCCCAATTGCCTAGTATATTTTGAAAGCAGAGACATAATAAGGAAGAGGCATAGTGTGATTGTGGTTGATGGGTAGAGAACGATATCTTGTAATTAACTTTTTTAGTTTTAATTAAGTTAAAAAAAAACAGAGTTAGTGATAGCGGCATATCTTATATCTGTTATGTTATAGTGTAGTTTTGAATTCATAATAGACAGAAAAGATATATAGATAAATAGATAGATATGAGATAGATAGATAGATAGATAGATAGATAGAGAGATAGATAGATAGATAAATAGATAGATAGATAGATACAGTGGGGAAAAAAAAGTATTTAGTCAGCCACCAATTGTGCAAGTTCTCCCACTTAAAAAGATGAGGCAGGCCTGTAATTGCCATCATAGGTAGACCTCAACTATGAGAGACAAAATGAGAAAACAAATCAAGAAAATCACATTGTCTGATTTTGTAAGAATTTATTTGCAAATTATGGTGGAAAATAAGTATTTGGTCACCTACAAACAAGCAAGATTTCTGGCTCTCACAGACCTGTAACGTCTTCTTTAAGAGGCTCCTCTGTCCTCCACTCATTACCTGTAGTAATGGCTCCTGTTTGACATTGTTATCAGTATAAAAGACGCCTGTCCACAACCTCAAACAGTCACACTCCAAACTCCACTATGGTGAAGACCAAAGAGCTATGGAAGGACCAGAAACAAAATGGTAGCCCTGCACCAGGCTGGGAAGACTGAATCTGCAATAGGCAAGCAGCTTGGTGTGAAGAAATCACCTGTGGGAGCAATAATTAGAAAATGGAAGACATACAAGACCACTGATAATCTCCCTCCATCAGGGGCTCCACGCAAGATCTCACCCCGTGGGGTCAAAATGATCACAAGAACGGTGAGCAAAAATCCCAGAACCACACGGGGGGACCTAGTGAGTGACTGCAGAAAGCTGGGACTAACGTAACAAAGGCTACCGTCAGTAACACACTACGCCGCCAGGGACTCAGATCCTGCAGTGCCAGACGTGGCCCCCTGCTTAAGCCAGTACATATCCGGGCCCGTCTGAAGTTTGTTAGAGAGCATCTGGATGTTCCAGAAGAGTATTGGGAGAATGTCATATGGTCAGATGAAACCAAAGTACAACTGTTTGGTAGAAACACAACTCGTGGTGTTTGGAGGAGAGTGAATGCTGAGTTGTATCCAAAGAACACCAAACCTACTGTGAAGCATGGGGGGGGGGCAACATCATGCTATGGGGCTGTTTCTCTGCAAAGGGACCAGGACGACTGATCCGTGTACAAGAAAGAATGAATGGGGCCATGTATCGTGAGATTTTGAGTGCAAACCTCCTTCCATCCTCAGGCCATTGAAGATGAAACGTGGCTGTGTCTTTCAGCATGACAATGATCCCAAGCACATCGCCAGGACAACGAAGGAGCGGCTTCGTAAGAAGCATTTCAAGGTCCTGGAGTGGCCTAGCCAGTCTCCAGATCTCAACCCCATAGAAAACCTTTGGAGGGGAGTAGAAAGTCCGTGTTGCCCAGCAACAGCCCCAAAACATCCCTGCTCTAGAGGAGATCTGCATGGAGGAATGGGCCAACATACCTGCAACAGTGTGTGCCAACCTTGTGAAGACTTACAGGAAACGTTTCACCTCTGTCATTGCCAACAAAGAATATAGAACAAAGTATTGAGATGAACTTTTGTTATTGACCAAATACTTATTTCCCACCATAATTTGCAAATAAATTCTTTAAAAATCAGACAATGTGATTTTTCTGGATATAGTTTTCTCATTTTGTCTCTCATAGTTGAGGTCTACCTATGATGACAATTACAGGCCAGCCTCATCTTTTTAAGTGGGAGAACTTGCACAATTGGTGGCTGACTAAATACTTTTTTTCCCCACTGTAGATAGAGTTCCTTGGGCCCACCAGATAAAATGATTCTAACAGACCATGGTACTCCTGAAATTTTTTGCTGTACAATTATAGTGTTAGAGCCTGGGCCCATCAGAGGATCCTTGGGTACTCTGGTGGGCTAGTCCAACAATGGATAGATAGATAGATAGATAGATAGATAGATAGATAGATAGATAGATAGATAACTCATTGACAGTACTACACTATGATGTTGTGCTTTCGCTGTCACTTCTCATCATTGGACACACTTCTGTGCATTCAGCTTTCTATAGACGTTTCCAGGCAGGGATTAATGTAAACGTTCCCACAATGGGTGACATTATTCCTCCTGGTTACATCGCCCAGACGCTTTGCATCCAATGTCATTACATTTTGTTATCATACACGCCAGCTCCTCACACCAGATTTGATTCATAATCGTCACTTCAGACAAGATAATCTGGGAAACATCTCTGTAGTGGAGCGGAGGGTGATTTGCCCCGGCGATTTAATGCATGTATTCTTTTTTATCCAAGAGGCAGATAATCATCATTGGAAGATGCACAGACCAGGAATTAATCACTGCACGAAATGTCATCACGCCATCTTCATCTTTACTGTTTATTCTACAACTTATGTCTGTACAGTAGAATTCTCAAACATGTCTTTTAACCCCTTCCTGACAGTGACATTTAAAATTTTTTTTTTTCTCCCGGTTTCCAAAACCCATAACTTAGTTACTTCACTTTAGCTATATTTGGGCTTGTTTTTTGCAGGACACGTAATTTTTCTAATGGCACATTTTAATGTTTCAATGTAGTGAGAAACTGTAAAAATAATTTAAAAAAAAAAAAATAATAATAATAATATTAAATTGTCGACTACGATTGGAAAAAAAAAATTTCGACATTGTTTTTTTATTTTATTTTATTTTTTTTTTGTTTCATTTTCACAGCATTTACGATATGGTAAAAATTGCAGGTTAACTTTTAGGAGTTTGTGGTACCAGTATGAAGATCAAATTTATATACTTTTTCTTATGTTTAACTGCTTTTAAAAATATTTTGTGTAGTATTTTTTTTTTTTTTATATTTTTATCTACGTAACCATGTGAGGGCTTGTTTTTTGTGGCTGTAGTTTTTATTGGTACATTCATTTCAAAGTACATCTAACTTTGTTAACTTTTTATTACTTTATTATTTTTTTGGATGGAGTGGGGTGCACAAGAACAATAATTGGGCACTGGAATGTTTTATTAATTTTTTTTTGTTGACGTCGTTCACATTTAGATTTAAATAGTTGGAACATTTTCTGATATGGCGATACCTAATATCAATTTTTATTGCTTAGGATTTTTAAATGTAAAATAAGGAAGGCATTTTTAAAAAAATGTTTCTATTTTTTTTTTAGACTTTTAACAATTTTTTTACTTTTATTTTGAGTCCCCCATAGGCGAGGTGCAATTGAGAATCATTCGATCACTGATACAATACATGGCAATATTTTATAAGGTCTTAAAAAGGGCCCCAACTGCCTTCACAACCAATCGATGGGTGAGTTTTTAATGCATTTCATTAAGTCTTAATTACAATGTTACTTGTGTGTTAATTACATGGTGGCAACTAATATGCATAAAACTATAGACACTGGATAGTGTAGAGACTATGCACGATTTCTACTAGCAGGTTATAAATGAAAGTGGTTGTGAAGAAGTGCCACAGCGCCACTTTTGTCTATAGGCTGTGTCTGGAATTGCATCTCAGTACAATTCTCTTACATGCTGCAATACCAAACACAACCTGTGGACAACAATGGTGCTGTTGCCAGAAACAAGCAGACCATTTCTCTAATCTCAGGCAAACTCTGTAAAGTAGGTCTCTACTTTTGACAATTGCTACTTATTAGAAAGAGTCCCTTCACATTACGGTAATCATAAGTTGACTAAGCTTTTCTATGCATAGGCATCCTACAAGAATAGGTATACTACATACCATATATTAACCAAATACTCAAATAATACAACAATATAGTGCTCAGATAATACCACCATGCAGTGTTCCAATAGTACCACCATACTGTACTTAAATAATACCATCATACCATACAGTCCTCAAATAATTTCACCATACAGTGTTCAAATTATACCACCAAACAATACTTAAATAATATCACCTTAGAGCAATTAAATAATACCACCATACAGTGCTAGAATGATACCACCATACACTACTTAAATAATACCAACATACAGTAATTAAATAATACCACCATTCAGTACTCAATAATACCATCATACAGTGCTCAAGTAATATCGCAATACAGTACTTAAATAATACTACCATACAGTGACCAAATAATATAGTCATACAGTGTTCAAAAATACAACCATACAGTGCTCAAATAGCAGCGCCATACAGAGACCAAATTAGCAGCATATATAATTTGTAGTCCTTAAGCAAAGTAGAGTTAAGGTAACGGTGGACACATCTGTATCTCTATGTCCTTAAAAAGGACCTGTCACAACTTTCCACTCTTTACAAGTAAACATAGGTGTGGCCTAGGCATAAATGACCCGTAATCTGCACTAGCAGGCATAGATTTTAGTGCAGGCGCATGCCCCGATGAAGTGTGCACCTGATTTATGACAAGTGTGCACCCTCATAAACAAGGCTTATCCTCCGCCGGTCTCGGGGATATAAAGACTGGCATTGACAAAGCCAGTCTTCATAAATCCGCTCCTATGAGGTACAATCACTATGGGCCTACACCATTTGTGTGGAATAAAAAAGTCACAAAAACCATTGGTTTGTAAATTATATTTGTGGAATATAAGTCATAAGTGAGGTCATGAAAGGGAGCACGGTGGGAGAAGCATGGTGGGGGGAGCATGGTGGGGGGAGCATGGTGGGAGGAGCATGGTGTAAGGAGCACGGTGGGAGGAGCATGGTGGGGGGAGCATGGTGGGAGGAGCATGGTGGGGAGTAGCATGATGTAAGGAGCATGGTGGGAGTAGCATGGTGTAAGGAGCATGGTGGGAGTAGCATGGTGTAAGGAGCATGGTGGGAGTAGCATGGTGTAAGGAGCATGGTGGGAGTAGCATGATGTAAGGAGCATGGTGGGAGTAGCATGGTGTAAGGAGCATGGTGGAAGTAGCATGGTGTAAGGAGCATGGTGGAGGGAGCTTGCTGGAGGGGGCTCATCAGATTTATTACCAATTACACACGTTTTCTGCTGTAAGGCCTTATTCACACGACAATGAAAAATTTCCATATGACGGACGTTTTTGCAATGTGCGTCACACGACCGTATTGAGAACACATTGAATATTTTGCGTCTATACACTTGTCTGTTTTTTTTTGGCTGGCATGCTCTATCTTTGTCTGTTTTCCTGGTCACACATACCCAATAGAAATCAATGGATCCGTTTTTATCTGATGTACAGATTGACATCCATTTTATATCTGTTACAAACAGATGAGTGATTTGGGCCTAAAAACCATAGACCGATGAACCAAGAACGGATGCAAAACAACCGTTAAAAATGGGCATGCGCATCTGTTTTTAACGGCTGTTAGATCTGTCTAAAACATCATTTTTGTGTGAATAAGGCCTAAATGACCCCTAAAATCTATGCCAGCAAAGATCTGGTGTAGAATATAGTAAGGGCACAGATTGCATCTGATTTATGATGTGGTGTGTTCCTCCTCCGCCCGGACAGAGACTGTCAAGACAGGTGTAGAAACTGTTGTTCCCTTCTTGCTGCTGCGGGCAACGGAGCCCCCGCCCTGACATTTAGTAGGCTCCCCCATCCTTGATATTACAGGGATACCCTTTTTAGGGGTTAATATAATGACTGCTCCGCTCTGTGGGTATGTGTACAGCTGACATCTTGTGGCCTATATTATGATGGCTATACCTGGTTACCATGACAACCTGTAGGGTATTAACCTTGAAAGAGTTGTGGGTAAAGTATAGGCAGTGAATTAATGACAGCGTGTCTGCGATGTCCAGGGACCCGGCCCATGTCAGTCCAGCAGCCTGACAGTCATTAGAGGTGCCGTCTGACACAGGCCTGAGGGCTGGGAGCACGAAATAATACAGACCTTGGACAAAGAGCAAAAAATATACCGGAATTGTATTAGTTCTAAATATGTAATGAGAAGACAGCGGTGGCATCATGTATAATACCGCATATCTCCTACAAGAGATAATAATGACCGCCATAATGACCCAGAATGTGGAATTCACTAAAAGTGGGCACCGGCGGATTTATTATTTTTACTACAGCAAAATAATAGGCCATGGAGCAAGTAATAAGTGACAAAGCCCAAAAGGGAAAGACAGGAGGAAATAAAATACAATTTAAAGGGGTACACCATTAAAAGTATTTATAGAGTATAAATATCGGATTGGGGGGTCAGACCGCTGAGACCCCCACTGATCCCAAGAATTGGGAGGCCCTGTACATTCAGCCTACCTCCAACTCTACCACTGAAGTGAATGGCAGCGCCGTCCATCATCAGACACACCTATATTAAGCTGGACTGTAGTCAGGCTGAATGTGAGGCTGGGGGAGAAGACCCCCTGGTCAGACCCCCAATGATCAGGTGTCCTATGGATAGAGGATAAATACCTCTTGTAACAAAACTCCTTTAGTCTAAGGCCCCACATATCAAGCCACAGCTAAAAAAAGCTGCGGGAAAGATAGATAGATAGATAGATAGATAGATAGATAGATAGATAGAAAAATCTGAAATTTATAGGAAAATATGAAGTCGATATTATAGATGTTAGATAGACAGAAAGATACGAGATAGATAGAATGAAGGAAGAAAGGAAAGAAAGAAAGAAAGAAAGAAAGAAAGAAAGATACAATAGATAAATACACAGAAAGCAGAGAGACAGATAGATAAATAGATACATAGATAGATAGATACATATATATGAGATAGATAGATAGATATGAGATAGATAGATAGATATGAGATAGATAGATAGATAGATAGATGAGATAGATAGATAGATAGATGAGATAGATAGATAGATATGAGATAGATAGATAGATAATAGATATATAGCTAGATTAGATAGATATGAGATACAGTATATATATAGATAAAGATAGATAGATATGAGATAGATAGATAGATAGATAGATAGATAGATAGATAGATAGATAGAAGGGCAATGAAAAAGAAAGAATGTAAAAGGAAATATAAATAGATAGAAAGATACTAGGCAGATAGAAATGAAAGAAAGATAGAAAAAGACAGACAGAAAGAAAGGATGAACAAACAAATGAAAGAAAGTAAGAAAGAAAGAGAAAGAAAGAATGAAATAAAGAAAGAAAGAAAGAAAGAAAGAAAGAAAGAAAGAAAGAAAGTACACAATAAATAAATATTCAGAAGACAGAGAGAGAAGATTAGTTCAGAGCCACTTGAGTATAGCTGAGCTGCAATACCACACACAACCTCTGGATATGAATGGCGCTATTTCTTCCCGAACATGGATCCTCTTTCCTTTAGTTGCCAGCACTGACTGGACTCTTGAGGCAGAAGTCATGAGATCTGCTAAAATAAAAGTCATGATGGAAACTGAATTAGCAGCTTCATGTGTAAATTGTCCTCAGACACTGTCCATTTATCACAGAGATGAATGACACTGCGGTTAATAAGGACTCCTTGAGTATAATGGCGGGTCATGAGGCCTTCTCCAATCACTGTGAAAGCTGCGGGTAATTAGGAGGGGAGTCATTAGATGAGCACAAAGAGAAAACCTCGTCCTCTTTACTTTTATATCTTAATGACTATAAGAACATTTCATCTCAATGTATAAAAAAACTTGTTAAATGGCAACACAATCCAGAGTACATAATAACCCTATTACCGCTATTGTCTCCTATCAAGGTCCCCAGCTGAAAATTTTCTTCCTGTCCAGGGATGCAGGTGGGCAGTATCTGATAATGTAATACTAGAGGGGTATGCTATAAATGTTTAATCAATAGGTACCATCACCAACCTGCAGGATGACGATCCCATGTCCCTTGTGGCAGCAATTAAGAAAAAAGTAAAGAAGGGCACCGGCACTTCTGCTCCTTATACTGATGTTTCCTCCAGGGCTGTTTACTCATAGGGCATGAAGAGTATTCTTCTTACTACTCTGTGTACTCTCTCCTCTCCTCTTCTGTTTAGAAGTACAGGTATTGCTCTTCCTTTTCCCTTGACTTGTCGCTCCACCCCCGAGGAGCCACCAAATTTACAGTCCAATCCAGGACTGAGGTGCATCATTGTATGGCACTCTAGATGCAGGCATTTTCAGAAGAAGGCACTTTCAAGGGCATCTAATGTACTGCATGGAAAGAACTGAGGTTGAGATAAAGCATGCATCAACTGAGCTGCTATGTTGAGGCATCTAGAGCTGATAAATTGCGTGGAGCATTCCAGAGCTGAAACACTATGTGGTGACATCTAGGACTGAGACACTCTGTGGAGGCATCTAGGGCTGAGGCATTGTGTGGAGAACCCTATGGCTGAGACATTGTGTGGAGAACCCTGTGGCTGAGATATTGTGTGGAGAACCCTATGGCTGAGACATTGTGTGGAGAACCCTGTGGCTGAGATATTGTGTGGAGAACCCTATGGCTGAGACATTGTGTGGAGAACCCTATGGCTGAGACATTGTGTGGAGAACCCTATGGCTGAGACATTGTGTGGAGAACCCTATGACTGAGACATTGTGTATAGAACCTTATGGGTGAGATATTGTGTGGAGAACCCTATAACTGAGACATTGCGTGGAGAACCCTATGGCTGAGACATTGTGTGGAGAACCCTGTGGCTGAGACAATGTGTGGAGAACCCTATGGCTGAGACATTGTGTGGAGAACCCTATGGCTGAGACATTGTGTATAGAACCCTATGGCTGAGACATTGTGAGGAGGAATCTAGGGCTGAAGCACATTGAGGTGACATCTAGGGCCAAGGCACTATGTGGTGGCATCTAAGGAAGAGGCATTGTTTGTAGACATCTAAATGTAGGAGGGTAAAAAAATATACGGGAAAGGGGGCTGCTAATTTATGACTACTGCCTCCTTTAAGCGGTAGTCTGGCTTCTGGTCTTGGTGGAAGGAGGCTACATGAGCAATGGTATTTGTTTTAACCCATTCTAAAGAAGGTGAAGAATGACTGACCAGTTGGTAGTCTGGGCCTTCATATTAGCGTGTCTCCACAGGTGGTGCTTACCCTTAAATGTTTTTGGATATTACCCAAAATAAACGTTTCATAACATGATAATTTAGAGTAGATGTGTGTACGTATAAAGCTTAACCTTTACAGAATAAGATCAACATGTCATAATCAAGTGAAGATATTTTTTGGTTACATGATTATCATAGAGCGTGATTATAAGCCCTGGGAAAACCACTCAAGTGTTTATAAAAAGCAAAAACAAGTGGAGGTCTCAAGCTAAAGAAGGACAAAAACATCAGTGACGACGTATGATAGAATAATCTCTTGTGGCCCTCGATCTCTGTTTTTTTGGGTTTTTTTACATTCTTCAGTCTTCTTGATCTTCTGTAAAGCTGGACATACTGGACATGTCAGATACATTTTTTTTATATATTTCATATGATCATTTTTTTTCTCTCAAAAAGTATTTAAAGTGAGTTATGGGCATTTCCATTTGCCCTATAAAGTCCTTCGGCTGTAATAACTGACCATTATAGCACCTTTTACTTGAGAAGAAGTTGTGCATAGTAGATACCCCTTTTAGAAGTTTCGTCATGTCATATTATAACCTTTTGAGGTGAAAGTTAAAAATAAAAACTAAATTGATAATAAAGTATAACGTTTGGCCATTTGACCCCTCTGCTCAAAAATCCCTGTCAGATTTGTTCATTACACTGATCGACAAAATCTTGCACCAAATGTTTCATAAATCTTCTAGGCCCAAGTACAAAATCTGTGACGGGGCCCACACCAGCCATGGGCCATTTACAAACATGTTTTTCCTTTGAGCTTGAGATATCCGCAGATAAGTGGTACAAGTTAATCACCTTTGACCAGTCTGACAATAGTGTCTAAGTAAGAGGTTTTTTTCGACTTTGGCCATCTAGTGCCACTTACAGTGGGGAAAAAAAAGTATTTAGTCAGCCACCAGTTGTGCAAGTTCTCCCACTTATAAAGATGAGGCCGGGCTGTAATTGTCATCATAGGTAGACCTCAACTATGAGACACAAAATGAGAAAACAAATCCAGAAAATCACATTGTCTGATTTTTAAAGAATTGATTTGCAAATTATGGTGGAAAATAAGTATTTGGTCAATAACAAAAGTTCATCTCAATACTTTGTTATATATCCTTTGTTGGCAATGACAGAGGTCAAACGTTGTCTGTAAGTCTTCACAAGTTTGGCACACACTGTTGCTGGTATGTTGGCCCATTCCTCCATGCAGATCTCCTCTAGAGCAGGGATGTTTTGGGGCTGTCGCTGGGCAAAACGGACTTTCAACTCCCTCCAAAGGTTTTCTATGGGGTTGAGATCTGGAGACTGGCTAGGCCACTCCAGGACCTTGAAATGCTTCTTACGAAGCCGCTCCTTCGTTGCCCTGGCGGTGTGCTTGGGATCATTGTCATGCTGAAAGACCCAGACACGTTTCATCTTCAATGCCCTTGCTGATGGAAGGAGGTTTGCACTCAAAATCTCACCATACATGGCCCCATTCATTCTTTCATGTACACGGATCAGTCGTCCTGGTCCCTTTGCAGAGAAACAGCCCCAAAGCCTGATGTTGCCCCCCCCATGCTTCACAGTAGGTATGGTGTTCTTTGGATGCAACTCAGCATTCACTCTCCTCCAAACACCACGAGTTGTGTTTCTACCAAACAGTTCTACTTTGGTTTCATCTGACCATATGACATTCTCCCAATACTCTTCTGGAACATCCAGATGCTCTCTAGAAAACTTCAGACGGGCCCGGATATGTACTGGCTTAAGCAGGGGGACACGTCTGGCACTGCAGGATCTGAGTCCCTGGCGGCGTAGTGTGTTACTGACGGTAGCCTTTGTTACGTTAGTCCCAGCTTTCTGCAGATCAGTCACTAGGTCCCCCCGTGTGGTTCTGGGATTTTTGCTCACCGTTCTTGTGATCATTTTGACCCCACAGGGTGAGATCTTGCGTGGAGCCCCTGATGGAGGGAGATTATCAGTGGCCTTGTATGTCTTCCATTTTCTAATTATTGCTCCCACAGGTGATTTCTTCACACCAAGCTGCTTGCCTATTGCAGATTCAGTCTTCCCAGCCTGGTGCAGGGCTACCATTTTGTTTCTGGTGTCCTTCCACAGCTCTTTGGTCTTCACCATAGTGGAGTTTGGAGTGTGACTGTTTGAGGTTGTGGACAGGAGTCTTTTATACTGATAACAATGTCACACAGGAGCCATTACTACAGGTAATGAGTGGAGGACAGAGGAGCCTCTTAAAGAAGAAGTTACAGGTCTGTGAGAGCCAGAAATCTTGCTTGTTTGTAGGTGACCAAATACTTATTTTCCCCCATAATTTGCAAATAAATTCTTTAAAAATCAGACAATGTGATTTTCTTGATTTGTTTTCTCATTTTGTCTCTCATAGTTGAGGTCTACCTATGATGACAATTACAGACCGGCGTCGTCTTTTAAGTGGGAGAACTTGCACAATTGGTGGCTGACTAAATACTTTTTTTTCCCCACTGTATCTCAAGATGTCTCAAGAGGAAAGGTAAAGGGGGCACATCTATATAATACTGGTATTTTTTTGAGACAGAAGGGCTTTTGGACCCTCTTAGGCACCTGGTCCTATGTAGGACTGTAAAGGTAAAGGGGGCACATCTTTATAATACTGGTATCTTTTTGAGGCAGAAGGGTTTTTGGGCCCTCTTAGGCACCTAGACTGATGTGGGACTGTTACACCCTATGGCTAGCTCCAAATATCCCATGTAATATATCAAAATGAACATAAGACAATGCCGAACACGGTATCAAATACTATTTTAAAGCCTCTTCCTATGGTTAAAAAAAAAAAGTGAAAAATTGTTAGATTTTAATTATTTTCACATTCTGAAGACCATATAATTTAACTAAGCATGTACATACACACATACTTGCTGTAGCACTGTTTTGGCATCTAGTTACCTGGAGTGAAAAAGGTGTGGAGTTCCTGCACATTTGCAACAAACGGGGTGTCTCTTTGGGGGCATTCACTTGGACGGGACTTACACATGTCCCACAATGTATGGTGTAAAATCCTAGTATCAAATCAGTATAATAGGAAATTATGTATTATTTTCTATAAGCATCAGCTTGTCAAGGTTTGACATAGAGAAATCATTGAATTTGTAAAAAGATGGTTATAAAGATGTTGCGTAAAGTAACAATGGCGCGCCAGATTGCTGCCGATTCTGCTTACACTTAATACATGGCATTAAGGCATCATTTGATTGCCAGCCTTCACATAGAAACTTACACATTGCAATTGTTATGTCATGCAAGAGCTAAATGAGTATACGGACCCCCCACTTTCTGTTGTGTCTGAGCTTTATAATGCTATAATGCTCCGAACAATCGCAGTAAATGCGTCAAGGGACTTTTAATACAATCTGCTGATGAGGGAAAGTATTAAGTGTATTCAGCCATGAAAAAGATGTTGATTATAATATACCTCAGCTGCGCTACTACGTGTTGACCATGAAGAAAAATAAAATAGAAAATCAAATGTGATTAGTTCCTGATGGGTTGAAATTCTTGCGGTATAAATGGCATGGAGAGACTATATACAGTATTTACCCCCCTCCCATATAATATAAAGAGGTGGTGGGAGTGAGTGTGTGTAATAGCCATATAGTAAGTTATGCAATCATATTATTGTAATATTTGCAAAGCATCGACTCGGGGGTCTGCAAATGGCCCAGACCGATTATTATTGTTTGGCAACGCGGTAATTACGCTGCGTGATTATGATATTATAAGTAAAAGTTCCTTAGAAGAAACGTCTAAGAGCAGCATTGACATTCTGGAAACAGACACACGAAAAACATAAAACTGTAAGAGCAGAGATAATATATCAAGTGAATTATGCTTATTATTGCATTACACACTGTGACAATTACAAGGGTCACTGGCAATACAGAAAGTTTGCCCTATTAATTATCACAAGAAGGTCTATTCAAGGAGGCCCCATAGACTGCAGCCATATTACTATTTCAATGCCACAGAGTTTTAGCCAGAGCAAAGAGCCTTTGCTAAGAACAGTCTTTGGAGAGACAACCATACATCCAGGTAAAGTGTACTTTTAGTGTCCCATGTTAGACTATGAACCTTAGTGTGTAAATTCTATTTTCTAGATTTAAAACATGGTTTCTTTAGGCTTTTTTGGTACTTGCAGGTGGCAGACTCCAATCATTTCAATAGGACAAATTAGAAGGACATTTGCATTACTGTTGCCCTTTACTTCCTCCTTGCTAATAGTTACCAGAGAGGTAGAACAATTTAGAAGATCTTACTCAAAAAGGAGTTAAAACATGATTACTCTACCCTTTGTGGTACTTTAAAGTGGCAGATTCCATTTATTTTAATAAGATGGCAAATCAGGAGACTTGCATTGCTGCTGCCCTTTACTTTCTCATTGCTAATGACAGTTAACAGTATTGGATGGATATTGAAATGGATGGCTTAAAAGGGATGACCAAATTGGAGAAGATCTGTCCATATTCTATTCCCCCTTGGGATCCCCTTCTTTTAGCTAGAATGAAGAGACCATGCAAAGAACAGATTTGGGATAGACAGCCATATACCCAGTTAAAGTGTACTTCCAGTATACCACTAAGAAAACCCTTAGAATATACATCTCAGTGTGAAAACTTAATTTTCTAGCTTTTAATCATGCTTGCTCTTTTCTTTTTTCTGACATTTGCAGGTGGAGATTTGCACTACTGTTGCCCTTTACTTCCTCCTTGCTAATTTACCAAAGCATATAGAGAGAGGTAGAAAAATTTAGCTAAAATTGAAGATCTTACCCAAACAGAGAATTAAATACTTGATTGATCTATTTTTTTTTTGGTATGTACTGGAGGAAGACTCCATGGGCAGCACAGTGGTTCAGGGGCTAGAACTGATGCCTTGTAGTGCTGGAGTCCTAGGTTCGAAGGGCCAAAACTGATTATTATTGTTTGGTAATGTGGTAATTATGCTTTGTGATTATGATATTATAAGTAAAAGATCCTTAGAAGAAACATCTAAGAGCAGCATTGGACAACAGCAAGTACAACATGTGCAAGAAGTTTTTATTTTCTCCCCATATTTGTGTGGGTTTCCTCCCACACGCCAAAGACAAGCTGGTAGGGAATTTAGATTGTGAAAGTGTTGACAATATTCCTGTAAATATATAAGTAAGCAAAATAATAAATAAATATGAGGCTAATCAGAAGGAGACTTGCATTACTGTTGCCCTATACTTTCTCCCCGCTAATTACAGTCATCAGATTAAGTAGAGAGAAGTGTGGAAATATAATTAAAATAAATGGAAGATCTTATCCAATCTTTTTTTTTTTTGTACTTTATGGCAGAAGACTTTACCCTTTACTTCCTCCTTGCTATCAGAGCATATGGAGAGACGTAGGTAAATATAACTAATATAATTTGAATACAAACAGGGTATTAGATTCTTTCTGTGTATCTCTAGAAGTAACTTACTATCTAAAAAGTGATGATGTGATTACAGTAGCATCACCACTGAACCAAGCAGCATATAGGAGTTGTTAAACCCAGCACCACGGAATTTGGACCTACAGTGGGGAAAAAAAAGTATTTAGTCAGCCACCAATTTCACCCCGTGGGGTCAAAATGACCACAAGAACGGTGAGCAAAAATCCCAGAACCACACGGGGGGACCTAGTGAGTGACCTGCAGAAAGCTGGGACTAACGTAACAAAGGCTACCGTCAGTGACACACTACGCCGCCAGGGACTCAGATCCTGCAGTGCCAGACGTGGCCCCCTGCTTAAGCCAGTACATATCCGGGCCCGTCTGAAGTTTCCTAGAGAGCATTTGGATGTTCCAGAAGAGTATTGGGAGAATGTCATATGGTCAGATGAAACCAAAGTAGAACTGTTTGGTAGAAACACAACTCGTGGTGTTTGGAGGAGAGTGAATGCTGAGTTGTATCCAAAGAACACCAGACCTACTGTGAGGCATGGGGGGGCAACATCATGCTTTGGGGCTGTTTCTCTGCAAAGGGACCAGGACGACTGATCCGTGTACATGAAAGAATGAATGGGGCCATGTATCGTGAGATTTTGAGTGCAAACCTCCTTCCATCAGCAAGGGCATTGAAGATGAAACGTGGCTGGGTCTTTCAGCATGACAATGATCCCAAGCACACCGCCAGGAAGGAGCGGCTTCGTAAGAAGCATTTCAAGGTCCTGGAGTGGCCTAGCCAGTCTCCAGATCTCAACCCCATAGAAAACCTTTGGAGGGAGTTGAAAGTCCGTGTTGCCCAGCGACAACCCCAAAACATCCCTGCTCTAGAGGAGATCTGCATGGAGGAATGGGCCAACATACCAGCAACAGTGTGTGCCAACCTTGTGAAGACTTACAGAAAACGTCTGAGCTCTGTCATTGCCAACAAAGGATATAACAAAGTAATGAGATGAACTTTTGTTACTGACCAAATACTTATTTTCCACCATAATTTGCAAATAAATTCTTTAAAAATCAGACAATGTGATTTTCTGGATTAGTTTTCTCATTTTGTCTCTCATAGTTGAGGTCTACCTATGATGACAATTACAGGTCGGCCTCATCTTTTTAAGTGGGAGAACTTGCACAATTGGTGGCTGACTAAATACTTTTTTTTCCCCACTGTACTTATATGAATGAAAGAAAATTATATGTAGACGCTACTGCCCTTAAGCATAAGAATATTATGTATTAACCATTTAACCCTTCTGGGCTTCTAGGGGTATTAGACTTCCAATAGCCCCCTACCACCATGAACATTATCAATAACCACATCACCATCCAAGACCACCCAAGACCATCAGTTATATTACTTGGAATATTATTCTATTTGTCACTTTTTCTTGTTTTATACTTCGGTATATTTTTTTATTTCTTTAATTACATCCCTACATTGTAGAAGTTTCAACTAATACTAATTATTTTCTAACAAACTGAGCTAAAATCTGAAAATGACAAGAAAACTATAATAAGTTATTATCAGGTCTGTACCGAGATTCTAATTACCATTCATCAGCCGCAGAAATAACTCTACCCAGGGTAATAATGAGCCCTTACCTTATCAGAGGAAGAGGCCTCAAGACGGGATGTCTTCCACCACACTGTCCGCTAATAATGCTATTATTGGAATCTGTATTGAATCTGAATATTTTTGGGCTCTTTATTGGCACAAATTGTGCAAAAAGAACATAGAACTCCTGCAAACTCAACTTTTCCAAGGAAAATGATATTCGAAGATGGAGATCTTACAGATCCCATTATAGTCAGAGGTGTTCTTTACCTTTAAAGGCAACTGAACTACTTGGGTGAAGATCATATTCCACAGAGCTGAGTTTTTCATTAGGGGAAGCTCATTCTAAGAGCCCATTGTTTTTTCTATGGTTTTACTGTCTTACTGTTCGTGACTGTATGGGCGGCAACCATTGCAGTTAGGTCCCGCCTGTAAAGTCTGTACAAAAGGCACTTTCAAACCAGAAATTCAGATAGTACAGCATCCCATTAAAGCACAGAACTGTAATATAATGTATAATTTCACCCTTTACCCACGCACAGGATATCTTCCAAATGTTGTAGAACATAAGGTATGGGCTACTCCCAAAAGTTCCAAAGCCAAACTGTCCGGTTCATTGAGTTTCCATGAAACATTCCCCAGGAGGTTGTGTTACACGTTGTATGTGCATGCTATGTCCCAGCTGTAGATGAGCGAAAAATTTGCTTCCAAATTTTGCAAAAACTTGACGTTTGGTTGAATTTTAAATTTTGGGGGTTCACCAACCACAAATCATAATTATAATTGACTGCTGAGGTCCAATCAAAGCGATGAGGCTGAAAAACACAGGGAACATGAAAGAAAGAAGGTTATTATGGGTATTTTTTTTTTTCCGCACCTTCCCTACCCTTACATTATCATACTCTAGATTCTGAAGAGACCCCATAGTATAATAGCATTTGCACTAGGGGGTGAGCCTTGTGAATAGTCACAAAATGAATCTCACACGGTTTGCCCATTACTACTCCCTGCTTTTGGGCCTGGGTACGTGAAAAAGGAGAAAACCATTTCTGGATTCCCAACTCTAGCATTATCTCTTGTGAGATGTGTCCATCCTTACCATAGCATGAGCTTGGTCAAGGACCATGCTAGCAAAATCCTTGAGAGGCTGTAATTCCCAGCACAACCACTGGGTGTCCACATAAAGACACATAGAGCATATACAGTACAGACCAAAAGTTTGGACACACCTTCTCATTCCAAGAGTTTTCTGTATTTTCATGACTATAAAAATTGTAGATTCACACTGAAGGCATCAAAACTATGAATTAACACATGTGGAATTATATACTTAACAAAAAAGTGTGAAACAACTGAAAATATGTCTTATATTCTAGGTTCTTCAAAGTAGCCACCTTTTGCTTTGATTACTGCTTTGCACACTCTTGGCATTCTCTTGATGAGCTTCAAGAGGTAGTCACCTGAAATGGTTTTCACTTCACAGGTGTGCCCTGTTAGGTTTAATAAGTGGGATTTCTTGCCTTATAAATGGGGTTGGGACCATCAGTTGTGTTGTTCAGAAGTCAGGTGGATACACAGCTGATAGTCCTACTGAATGGAGTGTTAGAATTTGTATTATGGCAAGAAAAAAGCAGCTAAGTAAAGAAAAACGAGTGGCCATCATTACTTTAAGAAATGAAGGTCAGTCAGTCCGAAAAAATTTTGAAAACTTTGAAAGTGTCCCCAAGTGCAGTGGCCAAAACCATCAAGGGCTACAAAGAAACTGGCTCACATGAGGCCCGCCCCAGGAAATGAAGACCAAGAGTCACCTTTGCTGCGGAGGATAAGTTCATCCGAGTCACCAGCCTCAGAAATCGCAGGTTAACAGCAGCTCAGATTAGAGACCAGGTCAATGCCACACAGAGTTCTAGCAGCAGACACATCTCTACAACAACTGTTAAGAGGAGACTGTGTGCAGCAGGCCTTCATGGTAAAATAGCTGCTAGGAAACCACTGCTAAGGACAGGCAACAAGCAGAAGAGATGTTTGGGAAAGAACACAAGGAATGGACATTAGACCTGTGGAAATCTGTGCTTTGGTCTGATGAGTCCAAATTTGAGATCTTTGGTTCCAACCACCGTGTCTTTGTGCGATGCAGAAAAGGTGAACGAATGGACTCTACATGCCTGGTTCCCACCGTGAAGCATGGAGGAGGAGGTGCGATGGTGTGGGGGTGCTTTGCTGGTGACACTGTTGGGGATTTATTCAAAATTGAAGGAATACTGAACCAGCATGGTTACCACAGCATCTTGCAGCGGCATGCTATTCCATCCGGTTTGTGTTTAGTTGGACCATCATTTATTTTTCAACAGGACAATGACCCCAAACACACCTCCAGACTGTGTAAGGGCTATGTGACCAAGAAGGAGAGTGATGGGGTGCTACGCCAGATGACCTGGCCTCCACAGTCACCAGACCTGAACCCAATCCAGATGGTTTGGGGTGAGCTGGACCGCAGAGTGAAGGCAAAAGGGACAACAAGTGCTAAGCATCTCTGGGAACTCCTTCAAGACTGTTGGAAGACCATTTCAGGTGACTTCCTCTTGAAGCTCATCAAGAGAATGCCAAGAGTGTGCAAAGCAGTAATCAAAGCAAAAGGTGGCTACTTTGAAGAACCTAGAATATAAGACATATTTTCAGTTGTTTCACACTTTTTTGTTAAGTATATAATTCCACATGTGTTAATTCATAGTTTTGATGCCTTCAGTGTGAATCTACAATTTTTATAGTCATGAAAATACAGAAAACTCTTGGAATGAGAAGGTGTGTCCAAACTTTTGGTCTGTACTGTACATCTTGTGATACATCGCTGTATTGTAAAATCATATTGTTTTGAAAAGCTGGTCATCTCCATACTGTGCGACTGCTATAGGATTCTTGAAAAAGAGGGGACCCAGTTTTAGTTGACTCCATCTCGGGTGGTATAAGACTATGCAGGACTCTGAAGGAGCTGCACTGTGGTATTGGGCACAACCACCAGGCCCTTCTGTGCTCAAAGAAAATTTTAGCTCATTTCATTCCCTGCACTGGTAAAGTTTTATTATTAATGTACACCCTAGTCCCCTGGACCTCGGTGAAGTGGCTGCAGGGGAGAAAGGGGAACAAGAGTTCTGGCCTCCCCAGCTGCCCTCCACGCAGGTAACTTTAGTATATTTTAGTAATAAAGTTTAACTGGAGCAGGGAATAACCTGGTAAGCTTTATTACTTCCCAAATTACCTCTTTAAAGAGCTTATATGGGATATTTATATAGCCTATCCATAGGATAGCATACATAAATATCAGATTGGGGCCAATAGCCAGACTCAGCATGGGTCAGCTGTTTGGGGCTACATCTGACCCCTATACATAGTGCACAGAGCTGTAAGCAGAAAGCTGTGTACAGTAGTCAAGTAGCTTTACTGCAGCTCAGCTCCCATTGACGTCAGTGTTAGCTGCAGTAATGACGCCCAGCCACTATACATGGTATGGAGCTATCTGCTTCCAGCTCCATGCACTATATAGTACGAGGATTGGATGCAACCCTGAACTGCTGATCCGTCAGCCCCCGCTGATCAGATATTTATGGCCTATCCTAGGGATAGGCCATGCAAATAATATTCCCAGACAACCCCTTTAAAAAACTTGCATTTCATAAGTGTCAGGAAACGATATGAATATACAAGACAATATTGGAAATGCTAAGAGGTGTTGAGTGCCAGGCCCTTATTTAAGACCCTCAATTACCATCTGAATTCTGTTCAGGGAAATCTAGGGCAGCTCGGTGTAAAATTGTTAAGTGTGACTCAATGCTGGCAGCGCCGCTCAGACGGGTTTCACACAATTTCATTGTACAGTTTTTGAAAGCAAAACTGTTCACAGCAGTCGGCTTTTGAGAGTAAACCTCGGGGACTAGTAAAGATCTCGGATAAGTGAGAAGAACATTTAGAAAATAGAAACTGCTTCTGAGCGAAGCCACCAAATTGGGTGTAAGATGTTCTTAACTGACTTTGTATATACACATTTCTGCAAATGCAACGGCGTATTGTACAGTAACTTATTAACTCCACAGGGACCTGGATCTGGTGCATAAAAAGCTAGAACACTGGTTGTGGGATTTACAGTATTTGCAAAACGAGGACAGCAAGCGTCACATGATCCGGGTAAAACAGAACTGGTAAAGCGTTACCTTCCCGGGTTTTTTTTTGTTATTATTATTATTCTGAATTTCTTATTGACTACTATGATTTTAATTGTAAAAAAATAATAGACTTTTATTAACTAAGAATGGTCATTGGTGATAATTATTACGAGCAATTAGCCTAAAAATTGCAAAAAGAGATGCATTAGCATAATAATAATAATAATAATAATAATAATAAAAAAATAATAAGTCATCATCATAAGTAGTGGATTATAATATGGCTTTTTAGGGCAGTTGCCCAGAGCCCGAGGCTCCTGGGGGTCCAATGGCCAGTCAAATCTCTCACCAAGTTTAACAAGTGTATGCCACTTAGAAGTGACCTGCAGTGGCAGTAGAATTTTACATGGACTTGTAAATACCTAATAGGCAGAGGACCCACAATCTTCATACACACTTTATCCACCCTTGCTTGCATATCTTATGTTTTGGGTGCTTTGGTTTCTTTGTGGGCATCAACAGGCCACTCTGCCTTGACCATGGTAGTTATATATTTGACCCAACCTAGTTATGACTCCCATGACCTGATTCAGGGGGATATTATCTGTAGGTTTTTAGCCAACAAGAATGGTTCTGTCGTTAGAATCTAACATGCAAAGTATAACCACAATTCCAAAAAAGTTGGGAAGGTGTGTAAAATGTAAAGAAAGCAAGAATAGAATCAGCTGGAAATCTAATCTAACCATATTTCATTCACTACAGAACATAGAATATCAGAAGGTGAAAGTTACACAATAGTACATAAAACATATCAGAAGGTGAAAGTTACACAATAGAACACAGAACACATATCAGAAGGTGAAAGTTACACAATAGAACACAGAACACATATCAGAAGGTGAAAGTTACACAATAGAACATAGAACACATATCAGAAGGTGAAAGTTACACAATAGTACATAAAACATATCAGAAGGTGAAAGTTACACAATAGAACATAGAATACATATCAGGAGGTGAAAGTTACACAATAGTATGTAGAACACATATCAGAATGTGAAAGTTACACAGTAGAACATAGAACACATATCAGAAGGTGAAAGTTACACAATAGAACATAGGTCACAAAATTATAAAAATATTTAGAAGCAGTTGTTGGTGAATCTCAGACCATCTTTGCTTCTGAGAGACTCTGTCTCTCTAACATGCCCTTTTTATACACAGTCATGTGACTTTGTTGAAAATTGGCCCTCCAGCTGTTTTTTATTAGTATCGCTTACTTTTCCAGCCTTTTGTTTACATTGTCCCAACCTTTTTGAGAAGTGTTACTGCCATCAATTTCTAAATGAGTTGTTTACAAATGAAATGAAAAGATTTTAATGGGGTTTTCCAAGCAAAACTTATCATTACAAATATGGCACCTACCTACTCTCTGACATAGGAAATGAGGGAGGGGGAGTGCAGAAAGGTGGGGGGGAGGGAGACCAAGAAAGCAGAGAACAATGACGTTGTAAAACACATGAGCAAGAGGAGGGGGAATAAGTTGCATCTCTGAGTGTAGCTCAATAAACCATGGGATTTGTAGTAAAAACAGAACAGGAAGCAGCAGATGCGGAGGAGTTCCCAAAGAAACCAGAAAAACACTATCTAGAATCTAGATATGTGTTCTATGGCAATAAAATATGGTTAGATGAGTTTTCCAATTCTTGTTTTTACACAGTGTCCCAATATTTTTACAATTGGGGTTGTACAATAAGTAAAGTTAATTTGCATAAAATCTGCATAAAATTGAAACATTCCTTTAATAGGAACAACAAGTTCCTTCCTGTAGGATCAGCTGTCCTTTGACAGCCACTCCATGTCATGATTCAGCATTCTTACCCCTTCCATTCGCCATTTTCCACCAAGACAGAAGAGATTCCCTTTCTCTCCGCCCCGAACCCTATAACAAGGGGACATCAATCACACACACAAAGAACACCTAAAATTACGACATAAGATGAAGAGCGCGCCTACTAATATCCTTACCGACTATATAGAAGCCATTGAAACCTTAATGCTCAGCACTTAAAAATTGTCACAGCGACATTACCAAACCATAAAATTAAAAGCGGGGATCAATTACTTAGTTTCAACCTTTTAGTAGAAAATGATTTTCTTAATATATGATATGACAGCACCGGAGCTGTTTTCTTGGGTTTTACAAGAGGTAATGAACAGTAAACCGACCAATTACTCACACACTTCACTAAATGTCATTTTTTTTTTTTTTTTGATGGCGCCACATAGTACGCAAAAGAAATTATTTCGTCTAATAAAGAAAGGGCATTTAGGCCAATTTCATCCTTCAGGTGTTCCATTCTGGTAAGTAATGCCTGAGTAACTTTGCGCAGCGCTGAGATATAGACAGAAGATCTTGATGTCTGTTTAACTATACACTTAATTGAGCCGTTCGCCGTATCTTTATATGCGGCAATTCAACCAGAAAACACCTCCAACCTATGTATGACGGAGAGAAATTATGTCAGCTTCTATAGCGTATTTCTTGTCGAGATGTCGCCGGCACAGTCGTCCCTTCCGCTCATGTGTCACTTTTTTTTTTTTTTCCGGAGAGAAGCTCAGCTAATTGATAATTATGTCCGTGTGTTTTTCGGATAAAAGCGACTTCTGAATCCGGCGTTGCTGCGAAATTTGATCAACTGACTTGAAAAAGAAGCGAAAAAAAAGAAACTTGAGATGTTTTCGTTTTCAGAAGGAACCTATTTAATCAGAGAATCCGTAATTAGTTTTATCTCTTTTTTTTTTACTTTTGCTCACTTGTGCCATGGAGGATTTCAAAGAAAGTTTTTTACTCAGATGTAATAGACTTGCAAGAAATAAAATGCAGGCGGAGAAATGGGGCTGTTAGCCATCGATTCCAGCCCAAGCCCTGTGTATTCTGCTGTGGTCACTGGATTCCACATCTTCCTGTTTCTTAACTCCCAATCGTCCCAGATTCAGCAGGACAGTCCCAGATTTCAGGTGTTGTCCCGCTGTCCCAGGCAGCAGGAGGAATGCTTTGGCTTCAACTCATGAGTTGTATATACTGGTGAAGCTGGCAGCCGTCCACTTCCCGCTTCACCATTCAAGCAGGTGTGACGTTGTGATGTCATTTCATCGTGTCTGCTGCTTCCTAAAGCCATCAGCAGTAGAGACCAGAGGAATGGGGTGAGATGTTAGGCTTTTCGTTTGTGCTATTTTTGTGGGGAACACAAGGAGAGGGAGATTGTAATGTGGGGGCCACAAGGAGGGGGACATTATACTCTTTGGCCATATAAAAGGGGTCATTATACTGTGGGGACCACATGGGGAAACATTATACTGTGGGATTTATAGTTAGAGGGACTGTATACCATATATTGTAGGGACCATAATACTGTAAAGGCTCATGCTTGCTATAATATTAACACTGGAGCAAATATCTAAAATTGCAGGATCTGTCTGACAACAGAGAGTAGTAGAATAATCTACAGTCATATGAAAAGTTTGGGCACCCCTATTAATCTTAATCATTTTTAGTTCTAAATATTTGGGTGTTGACAGCCATTTCAATTTGATATATCTAATAACTGATGGACACAGTAATATTTCGGTTGAAATGAGGTTTTTGTCTCGATTTGCTTTCGGGTTGGGCCCACGAAGTGATTATATTTGTAGATCCTCCTTTTGCAAAAATAACAGCCTCTAGTCGCTTCCTGTAGCTTTTCAGTTCCTGGTCCTGGTGGGTGGCTCTTCCTTCCGTTCAGTTGTTGGATGGTCCCGAGCTGGGCCGTCATTTCCCCGATGTCCAGGATATCAGGTCTGGGGCTGGGATGGCCATTCCAGACATTGTATTGTTCCTCTGCATGAATGCCTGGTGTTTGGGCTGTGTTTTGGTCATTGTCTTGCTGAATATCCATCCCCGGCGTCTTCTTCGTCACTGTTCTTGCTTATTCTCAAGAATCTGCTGATACTGAGTTGAATCCATGCGCCCTCAACTTTAACAAGTTCCCGGTGCCGGCTTGCCGCCGCCCCCAGCTGTTGGCCTCCCCAATTTTCAGTGGGTAGCAAGTGTTTTTCTTGGGTGCTGTGTTTTTTGTGCCTGCTAACGCCTTTTTGTATGACCAAACAACTCAATCTTTGTTTCATCCTATATCACACAGCGACCTTCTCCTGAGAGATGGTTTGGGTTGTTGGGGGCGTGGGGGCTTCTTCGCCCCCCCCGCTTCCCTTGTGCAAAGTGTCCTGTATTGTTGACCGATGCCCAGTGACGCCATCTGCACCAAGAGTGATGCTGCGCTCTTTGGGGGGTCTGTGGTTGTCCTTGACTGTTCTCCCATTCTTCTTCTCTGCCTTTCTGATTTTTTCTTGGCCTGCAGCTTCTGGGCTTTACACGACCTTTCCCTGTGGTCTTCCTTTCCTTACTATGTTCCTCACAGTGGAAACTGACAGGTTTCTCTGTTTGTTCCCCTGTTTTTGTATTCTTCCCTGAACACTTGTTTTCGATGTTGTCTTTGTTTTCGTCATTTGAGGTTGTTTTGGGGCCCATGATGCCACTCTTCAGGGGTTTTTTAAATAGGAGAACAATTTGCAATTGGCCACCTTAAATACCTTTTCTCATGATTGGATACACCTGGCTTGAAGTTCGCTCAGTGAGGTTCAAAACCAATTTTGTGCTTCAGTAAGTCAGTAAAGTGTTGGGTATTCAAATCATATGTGGGTCCGCAATTTTTGGCCCCGGTCAATTTTTGGTTTAATGCATATTGCACATTTTCTGTTGTACATAACCTCATTTCAATCCTGATTTACTGTGTCCATCGTTTTAGATATATCAATTGAATGGCTGTTGACACCCAAATATTTAGAACTAAATGATTAAGATTAATGGGGTGCCCAAACTTTTTCATATGACTGTATCTATATATCACACAGCGCTGGGGGGTTGGGTCCCCCCCCCCCCGCCGTCTCCCCCGGGGTCGGCCGCGGTCTGCGGCTTCTCTTGTTCCTCTTCCTGTGCTTTAGATCTGCACCAGTGCTCCACTCTTTTTTTTAAAGATTTATAATCTATAACAGTAAATTTCGGACCCCTTATACTAAATCCTCCGCCCACTTTTTTAAGAACTGAGCAGCTAAAATTTGTCACAATTTCTTGCAGCAATATGGCTTGCACAAAAAATTCCCAACTTTTTAACAGCAGAACACTGCCACAATTTAATTAATCGTGACCCCCACCCCCCAGTTATTTTCACAATCAAGATGGCAAGGGGGACGTCATTCTTTTTGGCTACGTTTTTGTAAATTAGGTTTATAAATTTCTTAGCTATAATGTAATGGGTTGTGTGGCCACATGGCTCTGCGGGTGCTGGTTCTAATTGAGGAATTCTAGAGTCTTACAGGCAATGCTTCATGGGGAAAATATGCAAATTAGGTCTCCTCCAGAGGGAAGAAAACTTTCTTGCTAGTGTTATCTATAGGTAGCTACCCTGTAAGTCAATGTCCAACCCATAAAGGCCACTATACAGTAAGTGCCTCCATATACAGACCCCCATACAATAAGTGCCCTTGTAGACGAGTCTCGGCTGAGGCACTTTAAGCTGCTACCTACTGGATTGCTCCAGCAGGTAATGGCCAATTTTTACTTCTCTATCCCCACTCTTGTCCACAACCACCTCTGCTTAGGCCTCCAGGGGGTGCTGCAGCAGGGTGTCTGGGGCAGTCGTAGATAGGAGCATAGATAGGTAAATGAAAATCGGCCGTTACCTGCTGGAGTAATCCAATGGGTAACAGTCTATTAAAAAAAAAAAAGAAGCGGGCGCCCTAAGGTCAAAGGCCCATAGCTGCTTCTACGGCTGCTATGGTAGTAGGTATTCCCCTATGCCAGTAGCAATATGAAGCCCAAGGTGGCTGTGACACTTGCTAAGTATCGCACTGTTTTTGTAAATAGTGTCTTTTGTTATTGTCACCATCGTATTTCCTTTCACGCACCGTTCACTTTATCTGCAGTGTTTAGAGGAGGTGATAGGACAATAAACACCTTCACACAAACACCTGCAAATCCTGACATCGACACAATAAATACTGGGTAGTAACATGAAGATCAGCACTGCTGCCCCAAACAACCAGTCACACCTGTTGCTAAAAATCAAGTGTAATTGAAGAAAATTAATTTAAAAAAAAATATATAAGACTTTCTAATGGACAGGGCACCAAAATCTGGTCACAACATTACACGGCAACCTGTAAGGAACAGTACACGAAAACACCAGATCTTACTAGGAGATACCGTCAATGTCTGATAGGTGGTATAATGCAGGGGTGTTACTAAAAGAGCAGGGGCACAATCCCCAACTCCTACATACAGGAGAATAAAGCACTGATCAGATCACAAGCAAAATTATAATAGTTACATCCAGGGGTGACGTCATCTCAAATTAGAGATGTTCTTCTTCTTTATGTTCTCCATCTGGCCCAGAACACTATGGCACTTCTTGTTCCAGCCATCTCTGCCTACTTTACCACACAGACATCTTAGGGTGCTCACTTTTAACATCATTCACCCCACGTTTATGAAAGTAAACCTTCCTGGAGACCTTACAGTGTCTTCTTTCTATTACCCTTAATACTGCTCCTTCGGTGTGGCCAAGTGCTCCGGGCAGAAATCAGCGCCCCAAAATGTTTGTGCTAAGCAGATAGTGCTCAGTAAAAGAGTCCCCAAAATAACTGTAAACAGACAATGTCCCTTACAGTAACTTGTATCCTACATAGTCACAGAAAAATAATTGTAAGCAGTAGAGATGGACGAAACTGGCAACATTTGTTTAGTGAATATTCACGAGGTTCGTCCACCTGTTTGGTTTTGGGATCCACTTATTTGGCCCTAACTAAAAGTGCTTTTATTATACTCTAGAGTATAATAAGTGGAGGCTCAGGGGAGGCGCAGAAACATAATAAACCCTTATACTCCTCTTCCCTCATCTCTCTGTGTCCTCTTCTGACCTCTTGGGTGACATTAATGCAAGAATAACCCAATAACAGGTCTCATCAGGTCTGCAAAGCCTGAGATGTCACCCTGGAGGCTGGGAGAGGACACAGGGGGAGCGCCAGACACTGCAAGGGAGCTCAGGAGAGGGGAGGGAAGGTAAGTATTAGTGTTTATTATGTTTCTGCACCTCCCTTGGACTTTCTCTTATTATACTCTGGGGGTTTGAACCCAAAACGTTTGGAAAATTCAGGATGAATCTGCTTTGTTCCGAACTGGTTTGCTCATCTCTAGTTAACAGATGGTGCCCATGACAGTCATTAATAAACCAAAAAAAAAAACAAAACATGTTTTGATTTAGGTTTTCAAAAAGATACAAAAGATAAAAAGTCTATAAATGAGCATTACAGCAAAAATACGGCTTGGAGTTGGCATCAAGAGGATGTGTCCATCGATGAGCGGGCTTATGTGTCCTGGGCATGGGTAAACATGGAGGGGGCGGCTCTTTCAGGTCCAGGGAGTCCAACTCCAATACTGATCCCAATATTAATAGTGTCTATATAGAGTCCCCCAAAATAATAGCACCAGTTAGAGTATCCCCATCATGCAAAGCAACATAACCCCAACAGTAACAGTGCCCAATGCCCCCCCAAACATACCAAACAGAGGTTCCCTATGGTGCTCCAATATTAATTGTGCCCCCCCCCAAAATGTGCACGCCTCCAACAGTAACAGTGCTCAATCTCCGATAAATAACATATTGTAGTTTACTATTTTATATATGTCCTAAGATTCGAGACACAAGGCAAGGAATCAGGATGCCTGGTGATGATGAAGACCCTGCTGGTGAGGCATTGAAACATCCCTCCTCCAATCATGAATTTCATAGAAAAACAGCGTGTCCCCCAGCAGGTAAACACTGTACATACACAGCAAAGTAATTGATGCGATACACAGGTACAGATATAATGGTACGGCAGAAAGCCGATGTTCTGAAATGGGCTTGATTTTATGTACGGAATCAATTCTAAGAAATAAAACTTCTTCCATACATTTTTTATTGTGTGGTTTCCTCTCTGAAGTTATTGGTAGGTCCAGTCATGGTTGGACCTAATGCAGATTGTGTATTGCAGCGCAGGAGATTGTAGATGGTCTTCTAGGCGGATGTCACATCTTTAAACATGGCAGCCGCTCAGGAGCTTATAGTTACCGAGTAATCCAGCAAATAATGAATCCGAGCGCTCCAGTCATGAGGTGAAGAAATAATTTAATTGCAGATTCTCAAGTTCATAAGAAATCCATACAAAGCAGTTACCGTTTTCGGCAGTGATGTCTTCATCAGACTCTATGGTATATAATGAGAACAGTTACATATATATGCGGTAGGATTCGAGAGTAGAAATCCAAAATTGCAGACGGTTAAGTCCTGATACAGGTGGTCCACTATGTGGAGATGATCTCCTCAAGTAGCATGCAAGTGTACTGCTCGGGGAGAATCTGAGTGGTGTCCGCCGCTCTTGCTTTACACGTGCTTCTGTAGCGGTATCCTCTGTTCCTTCGCCAGCCTGGAGCAATTTTGGCCTTCTACTCTCAAATCCTACCGCATATATATATATGTAACTGTTCTCATTATATACCATAGAGTCTGATGAAGACATCACTGCCAAAAATGGTAAGTGCTCTGTATGGATTTCTTATGAACTTGAGAATTTCCAATTAAATTATTTCTTCAACGCATTACTAGAGTGCTTGAATTCATTATTTTCTGTATGGAGATGTTACTTGATCACCTTATGTTGGTATTATTCAGTAGTGTATGGCAATATGTTAAATGACTTTATGTATGGAGCTATTACTCAGTCACCTTATGTTGGTATTATTCATTCGGTAGAGTGGTATATTAGATTACTTTATATATAGAGCTGTTACTTGGTCACCTTATGTTGGTATTATTCAGTAGTGTATGGCAATATATTAAATGACTTTATGTATGTAGCCTTTAATCAGTCACCTTATGTTGGTATTATTCATTCGGTATGGTGGTATGTTAGATTGCTTTATTTATAGAGCTATCACCTTATGTTGGTATTATTCGACACTGTATTTTAGATTACTTTATGTATGGAGATGTTACTTGGTCACCTAATGTTGGTATTATTCAGTAGCGTATGGCAATATGTTAAATGACTTTATGTATGGAGCTATTACTCGGTCACCTTATGTTGGTATTATTCATTCGCTATGGTGGTATGTTACATTACTTTATGTATAGAGCTATTACTCGGTCACCTTATGTTGGTATTATTCATTTGGTATGGTGGTATGGTAGATTGCTTTATGTATAGAGCTATTACCTTAGCTATCACCTTATGTTGGTATTATTCGGCACTGTATGTCAGATTAGTTTATGTATGGAGATGTTACTCGGTCACCTTATGCTGGTATTATTCATTCGGTATGGTAGTATGTTAGATTGCTTAATGTATAGCGCTATTACCTTATGTTTTATTCTTCGGCACTGTATGTTAGATTACTTTATGTATGGAGATGTTACTCGGTCACCTTATGCTGGTATTATTTGGCAATGTATGGCGATTTGTTAGATACTGTAAGTGTTAGACTACGGTTCCTTGGGCCCAAAAGATAAAATTATTCAGAAGCCCACCCTCCAACAACCTGTAGGAAATACACTGTGTTACCCTTCATACATGGGTGTCTTCTGCTACACCATTACTATGTTAGAGCCGTGGCCCATTAGAGGATCCTCTGGTGGACCAGTCTGACACTGTGTTAGATTACTGTATGTATGGAGATGTTACTTGGTCACCTTATACTGGTATTATTGGCACAGTAAGGCTGTATGTTCCATTACTTTATGTATGGAGCTGTTATGGAGATATTTAGCTATTATATGGCACTGCCTTGTACAGTATGTTATGTTTGCAGTATATTGTGCTAGGCGTGCTATATAGCATTGTTACTTAGTTGTGTTATTTAGCCATTATCTTATACGTCCCACTATACACACTGTATGACAGTGCACCATATGGAAAGAGGGGGTCACACAGTAGCATACAAGCTCTTTAGTATAATACTGTATGTTGCTTCCTCAGCCAGAACATCTCCGCTCCGGAGGACATTGCGTTGTGTTATGTTATATTACCGTGCATTCATTTTCTCTGCAATTAAAGTAGTCCTCATTTTGCAGCCCCGGCACCAGGTGCGAGCTAATAGTTATTAAAAATCTCATTAGCCGGGGAAATATAAGTATATCTGCAGAAGTACAATCCTGCCCAGGCCAAAATCATTACCAATAAGAATTTCATTGATGATGATAACAAGATCTCTCAGACGCCATCTGGAAAATTTGTCATCACAAAAACACCCATTTACAGGGTGGATTATAAAGGCGCCTATATAATATGCCACTGCGGGGGTAACAAGCAGAACGCTTCACTTAGAGTTTGTTTATTGTTTAAAAAAAAAATATATAAAAAATTGAAATTGCCGATCGATTGCTTATTTTTTCCTTATTTTGGGACATAAAGGAACGTGGCGGGAGGAATTTGTAAGGCGCATTTTCATTAAAATGATCTGTATTAGAACAGCGCAGACAGAAAAAAGCAATTAGTTCATGAGGTGCCAAGATAAGAAACTACACGCGATCGATATGCTTACAGACATCAGCAGGAGATTTGTTTGTGTATGTACATAAGACAATAAGAAATGTATCAAGATTTGCAAATTAAAAAGTTTCTGCAAAGTCGTATTAGACGCTTTTTGTTTTCCTCTTTTTTTCTGCCAGAACATTGTGCGCTATTTTTTTTTAAAATCAATTTATTAAAAAACAAGCATAAAGATAAGAATCTCGAAGAATCTACAAGAAACTACACCCCCGGAAACATTTCATTTATGTATAGTCTTTATTGAAGTGCAATAAATAAAGGACAAGGAAAATCAATGTCCTTGAGTTGTCGACATTTGTTTTTGCCTTTTTCTTAAAAGGGTTTTTGAGGCCTTTAAATGTTTTTTTTTTTCCTCTAAGTGGCCATTTTACTTGAAAGCAAATACATTTCCAATGTAACATTACTGAAAATGATTTTATCTGTTTTAATTACTTGTATCGTGCCAATATATTATATATATATTCTATATTCAGATATTGTCCCCCTCTCCCCATCTGCTACTTCTTTACCTGTACCTTTCTATCTGTCAGTCTACTATCAATGGGATGCCTCTACCTTGGAACGTTTTGTATATATTGTATGTGTATTTGTATTTCTTATCTTGTATTGCATATCCTTGCTGCTGTAAGACACCGAATTTCCTCATGGTGCGACTATTAAAGGATTATTCTTATTGCCCTCGCTCAGTGTCCCGAGTAGGGCTCACAAATAGTATTTGGAGTGTGGAGGGAAACCGGAAGGAGTGGGAAGAACATACAAACTCCTTGTAGTTCTTGTCCTTGGCTGGATTCCACTCCAGCGCTGCAAGGCAACAGTGCTAACCACTGAGCCACCGTGCTTCCCGAAAAATAAGGTCCCCTATATTTTCATCCTGACTACTCTGCCGATCTCCAGGCTTGGCGCTGGCCGCCACTTCCCAATCTGTATGTGGTATACCATTAATGGATACAATTGATACATTGAATTCCAGTGCGCGGTATGTTCAGCGGTATAAATTCACAAGGTGCACAGGATGCGCTTGCATCCAGGCTCTTCGGGTCTTAGGGGTCCCATAATGTGAGTCTTCCCCATATGAGGAGACAAGTGTTAAATCATAGTAAGGGGCCTGAATTTCATGTTATGCCTCTGATAAGCTCATGCAGTAAGTTCAACCTGACAATCAGTCTTATGGGGTCACCTTTTCCTGTGGTAATAACAGTGTCAGATTAGCCCACCAGAGTATTACAGGATCCTTCGGTGGGCTCAAGCTCTAACACAATGATGGTCCACAAGAAGACACCTAAATTCGAAGGGTACTGTGGTCTACAGTAATTCCTAGGGGTTGTTGGAAGAATCATTTCAGCAGGAGGGCCAAAGGAACCTCAGTCTCACACTTGGTAAGCAATAGTGTGTAGTCTGCTTGTTTCACCCAGTGAGGACTCAGGACACAGAATTCGTTTTACATGGATCTTCTTGGCAGTTTTATTTCACAGGTTTCAGATTACAGAAAGAACAAATATCATAAGCATAAAATTCCTAAGCCCTGTCCAGACACTAACTAAACTAAGACTTGTACCTGACTATGGAGACTAGGCTGACCTAATAATCTTATATCTGCAGCATAATATCAGTGTCCTCTTAGATCTTGCTTTTCACGCACCCCAGACTGATAGATCACGTGATCGTCATTGCCTGGTTATTAATGATGGGCGAACCTATCATCGAAAATATTATTATATATAGAGCTGAGCGAATCCAAGCTGCAGAAGTGGAATTCGATCCGAATTTCTGGAAATATTCGATTTGCATCGAATCCGAATTTCCTCACGCTTTGTGGTAACGATTCGCATTTAGTTCAAAATGGCTGCTCTACAAGGGGTAAGGAAATCTGGGAACACGGGATCACCCACAAAGCCATGCGTGCAGCCAATCAGCAGCCAGCCCTGTGATGTCACAACCCTTTAACCCTTTTGTGAGTGCACACGGCATGTTTGACTGCTGCATCCAAGGTGTTAAATCCCCCCGATCAGTTATGGAGCAGGGTGTTAGCTCTAACTGACAGCTGTAACTGACAGCTAACACCCTGCTCCATAACCGATCTGGGGTTTTAACAATTTGGATGCAGTGATCAAACAAGACCACGGCATCCAAGGGGTTCCGCTATTTTGTCGCCCACCCTAGCTCTCTGCAGCCAATAAGTAGCTGTTTTTGTAAGTGATTTGCCGCAATTTAATTCAGATTGAATAGAATCATATCGCAAAATTCGGCGAAGTTACCAAATCGAATTTTTGAATACTTCACTGATCTCTAATTATATACTCTGGAGTCTCTTCAGACATGAGAGTATAATAACTGGAGTTCCAGGGCATAGGCATATAGGAAAGACACCATTCAAACTCACCTTTTATTGGTTCTGCCATAGCATTTGGTCTTCTTTGGCTTCCTTGGCTGTTCCCCATGAGGTCAACATGTTCTGGGTCACTGCTGAGGACAAATAATTGAGAATAGGAATGTCTGACTATCAAATGTGTAATGGGTAGCCCTGACTCCCACAACATCAGATGTTGGGAGAGAGAAGGATTGGGCTGTTTGATTTCAATATGTTCAATACTTTTGTTCTTTAGGGAGATAAGAAAATAAGTCACCACCACTGGCGATGGATTACTCCTCTTCCTTTATTTCGAATCCTTTCATGCTGCTCTGAGCCCAGTGTGCATGTGCATGGGAAGAGGTCGGTATCTAATGAGTATGGCCAGCTTTAGCAGAAGATCTTGAGTTATTTTTGACCCCTTCATTGGAAAACTACTATATAAAAGCATGCATGACGTGCAAGCTTCACAAGATTTGTTTCGAGAATATTCAAGAGATTTGCTTGGAAAATTAGTTTTTTCAGTCCGGACCAAAAGTGCAGGGTAAAGCTGATACTATACTCTTTAGGCCCCAGAATGTAATAACTGAAAGTAAGGAAAGATGTGTAAAAAACATACAAGACAATTATTCACCTTTCATGGTCTCCATCACAGCTTCCTACGACATTTTGGTCTTCTTCCCAAGCCATCCACCTTGACTGCACAGTCACATGGAGGTGTCGGCCTCATGCATCAAGGCGTGTTGACGTTGATGCCCCCTTATGACTGCTGAGCCCCAATCACAGGTCTCAGTGGTGACCTGTGGGCCTGACAGACACGGCCAAGGAAGAAGAACGAAATGCTGTAGGATGCCACAATGGAGCCCAGAAAAGGTCATGTTTTTTTCAATTGTTACAAATATCCCTGGTTTCTAATTATTATATTCTGTGGCCTGAACAGACCCTAGAGTACGATAATAAACACTCCTGGACTTATCCTAAGTGACCCCCAAACATTTTAAACTCAAAAATTTCTGAAAATCTGCAACAAATCCGGATCATGACCAACCGGTTCGCCCATCTCTATCCATGACTAATTCTAATATACCAACATGAGCTCTAAATGTCATTGTTATAATGGAACGAAATGTTGTCATTGTAATTTATGTTTATGGATACCTAACAGGCGCTGGAGCATGGAAGAAACCTGGGCCGCCGATCCTCTTGATTTGGCTTTGACCTTGGCTGTGTGCTGCGGCGCACGTACAGAAATGAAGGATTGATCAATAAATATTCCTGTTCATTAGCGTTTATTTGCAATGTAAACTCAACCGCCCTTTTACAAGGGAAGATATGTAACAATGCAAATTATCTGCAACCCGTTAGCTAATGATTCATAGCAAGGCGTCAATGAGTGACCATTGTTTAATGGATTATGTGCTTGGTGCTCGGTAACATCTCCGAGCCGCTCGTCTTAAGAGACAGAGTTAAATAAGCATAAAAATATGAGCGCCCTGACTATTAATTACCTCCTCGACTGAGATCCTTGTTAGACAGTCACTTCACTTTGTAGCAATCAGTCCTAATAGCTGTTTACCCACTTTCTCAAAGTTCCCGGAGCACGTTGAAGGCACGCAGCTGCAAGTGTTGTTCGTGTTTTTCTGTATTGACTGCCTATTGATGATTTGCCTCTTATATTTTACTTAAAAGACAACTAATCCTTTCTGAACAAAGAATCCCTGGAGTATGAATATAGACGTTTCTTTATCCTTTATATAATTATATCCTATGAAGAAAGCATTGTCCTAAAATTAAAACAAAAACAACAACAAAAAAATCACAGTTATATGAAGAAAGAAAAATAAGCAGCGCCACTCCTACCCGGTGTCTGTGTCTGGTATTGCAGCTTAGTTCCAGTCAAGTGAATGAAATACCAATTGAACAGACCTTCCAGACTCAGCTAAAGGGCAAGATTTTGGAAGAAAAACTCATTTTTGTAATCTCATGCAATTCTTTGAAAATGTCTTTTAGGCTGAGGCCCCACGTTGCGGAAACACAGCTTTTTTGTTGCAGATTTTGCTTCGTTTTTTTGAGCCAAAGTCAAGAGTGGCTATAAAAGGAATGGAAAATATATAGGAAGTTCTTATACTTCTACCTTCTGCTCAATCTACTCCTGGTTTTTGCTCAAAAAAATGCAGCAAAATCTGCAACAAAAAAAGCTGCGTTTCTGCAACGTGGGGCCTCAGCCTTAAAAGGGAAGCTCCACCTTCATTATATATTATTCAGCGCACAATAAAAAAGAAAGAAATCAGTAATTTTTCTTAATTTTAATTTTTCTACAATTTTGTATATACAGCTTCTAAGGAGACTGATTTGTGTCCATGGTAACAGACTACAAATAAACCTTGTGTAGTCTGATCCTGCAATCTTATTCACGTCCATCTTTTTCTTATTTCTTTTATATAATGCATTCCCACACACAGCCAATTGTTCTGTCCATCTAACAAAAAATAAAAATAAAAATTGTAATTTGTCTTAATTTAAAACTACTTACCATTTTGGATATACATCTACTATGGAGATCTGTATGTCTCCATGGTAACAGACTACAAGTAAAGCTTGTGTAGTCTGAGCCTGAAGTCTTACTCACTTCAGTATGTTCCCTACTTCTTTTTAATGATGCTTTGCCACACTGCCATAGGATGAGAGTCATTTTTTGGAATAAATAAACCATTTTTGTAATCTCATACAACCCCTTTTATAATTTCCTTTGCATCTTGAAGTCTTTTGAAAGGTAAATTCCACCTTTCATATTGTTTTTAATTGGAAAAAAAATAAACTTTGTAAATTGTCTTAATTAAAAATCTCCTAATATTTTGATTGTACAGCTTCTATGGAGGCCTATTGGTCTCCATGGCAACAGACTACAAGCAAACCTTGTGTAGTCTGATCCTGCAGTATTATACACTTCTATCTTTTCCTTATTTCTTTTTATTGTATATTTTTGTCTTTGGCTTATCTTCAACTCTCATATGTAAAGATGGTAAAAAGTAACAGATAGATTCTAAGAGGCAGGACCCCCTCCAGGTAAAAATTCGGACATGCCAGACATTAGTATGACTGAGTTTTTCTTTACCTAGCGGTGTGCTTTAGGTTAGTTATAATATGTAGAGATTGATGTCTATGATGAATTCGATTTGCACATTGGCTCTACTGTATGACGTAGCTGGATTTTCAGAGCACATGACAGGAAGTGTTGTCATAGGAACACTGGGGTAGAAAAGCCGTAGCTGCAGATTTCGAAATTTAATAATAATTTCTGTCTATAAGTTTTGGTAGTTTTTCCTTTGAATCTTGTATCATTGTATATATCTTCCAAACTTGTACACAACTCGTCTTCAGCCTCTTAAGACGTCACTTTCAATTTTCCACCCTTTGAAGCTGACGCCTTGACGTGTTGCGGTTATAAGTCATTGCCAAATGTTTACGTATAGAGCTGCCTGTTTCATATCCACTATGTTAATATCCTATGATGCAACGTTTCCAATCGATATCCCAAACCTCCGAGCCCAACTTCTCGAGATGAATGTTCCTCCGTAATTAGATCAAGACTCGAGACTCTGAATTTCCATCATTCCTCTTGTGTCAGTTTTGCATCTCTTCCTTTAAATTAGACTATAATGAGCTCGGTGGCATTATTAATAATACAGTACAGCAGAGCTGAAGACGTCACGCTCTTAGACTTCAGCCTCTAGTACGGCGAGTGACTCTGTAAAGCCGCGTACCTTTTAATCATAAAAGCCATTTATTACAGACCATTTCATCGAAAGTAAAATATGTCTATAAGCTTTCAAGCAAAGTGTGATTAATATATTTAAACATCAACGCATCCATTAAATTATTGAAAAAAATGTCTCTTTGTGTGCGGTCGAGGGGACCTGATTCCAACTTTTTCTTTTTTACATAATAATAAACCTCTCCTTGAGCTTTCTTTAAATTTTTCTTGATAGGTTGAGAAAAGTCCAGATTTTTACACATGAAATATTGAATTAGAAGGTATTTGTTTCAATAAAGTGAGGCCAGCCTGGAAAGAATTTAGCGGTAGTTTTAGATTTTACATTAAAAGGTTTTGTGCTTTTGACAAAACCTTAACAGGTTCCCCCGATGATAAGCGGATGACATGGTGTGTGGCTGCTGAGATCCCCAGCGATCAGTGGTAATCTAGAAGCAAGTGTTAAATTTCCCTGCAGCGCCACCACAGGCAACATGAAGTATTGCACAATTGTCAATTAAATCAATGGGCTTTTCATAGAATGCAATGATATGTTCTCCACCTCGGCCCAGACACAGCTAGGATTTCCTTCAATTGGGTCAAAAATTCAGTTTACTGCCTGAGTCCAGTGTCTAGATCAGTGTTCCCCCCCCACAAAAAAAAATCCTCTTGACACTCCAGCCAAATAATTCTTACACCGAAAGACAAAAAAATGTCTTAAGGAGGCAGATAATGTTGCATGAAGGCATGTAGTCACTTCACAACCGGAGTGGTGCATCCTCCGGGTGGGTTTCCAAGGCTCCCTTGGGTGCACTGACACCCTTGCTGTTAATCACAGATTGACATCTCCATCTATGCTTCGGCCCTATATCTAAAGTGGCCGTATATATTAGGCTAAAGTTGCCCAAGCCTGTCAATTCCAGCAGGATCGGTCAGTCACCTAACATGTTTTAGATTTTTAACCAGTGTTCATTTGGCATATGATGGAGGAAAATGAATCAGGTATGCTGAATTTCATTAGGCTTAGTCTGTGTTCCCAGGGAGATAAGTTGGCACCAAACTGATTTCCCTGTTCTCTTTGGGAGCACATGCACTCCTAGCTGAATGAAGCCTGCATGTGTATGGTCATCTTAAATACACTGATCAAGGCAAGATGGCTTGCAAGTGCATCAAGGAGCTTCCTCGGTTAAGCAAAGGAGTCCAAGAGAGGTGGATCTGTGGAAGGACATATCTGACCAGAACTTTGTCAAGCATTGGGCAGTTGGTGCATAGACCATCCAAAAACAGGATGCAGCCTGGAGGTTGGGAAGACAGACTGAGCAAAGACCAAATACACTGTCTGGATAGACACAAACGTGAGTCCTGAGTGCTCAGGAATGGGAATCAACAGTTCAGTACTTGGTAGGTGAGCAGTGGAGTCCATGAAGAGGAGGAGGATATAACTGCAGCATGATAAGCTGCAGGTGAGGGAGAGGGAGGCTCCCCTTGTAGGGCAGACGAAGACCACAAGCGACAGACACTGAAGTTATTCTTTTTTGAACATTTAGATTTCTAAACAACAAAGTTGTTCTTTGTTTTAGTAGTATAATGTTGTACCGTGTTAGCCATAGAAAGTAGTGGAAGAGTGAAGAAATTGTTCTAATTTATCAGTAAAACAATTTTAACTTTCAACTTGGTTGTCATTTTTGCTCCCATCACCTGCTGTTTTAGCGGACGAGCTCTCCATCGTTTGGGTCCCCCAACGGACCTGAACGATGGAGAGCCCAGCACAGTTATGAACCTAGCCTAGCACAGTAAGACATCATGGGATATATGCAAATATAGCAGAGCTGAGTTTGTTCTTTGGTTTGAAAATCATGATGTTTTTCATTAGATAAATTCTGAGAATTGAGAAAAAGATTCAGGCAGATTTTGCTGCGGTTTTTTAAGCCAAAGCCAAGAGTGGATTGAGCAGAAGGGAGAAGTATAAGAACTTCCTATATATCTCCCATTTCTTTTGTAGCCATACTTGGCTTTGGCTCAAAAAACCGCAACAAAATCTGCAACAAAAAAAGCTGTGTTTCCACAACATGGGGCCTCAGCCTCAAAAAGACTTTAAAAAATTTTAAAAATTTAAAAAATTTAAAACAATTAAATTTAAAAAAATTTAAAAATTATGTGTCCCATTTTTTTTTATATACCTGGACTAAGTTGTTGGAGGCTGTAGGATGACAAAATTTTTGTGTACCTACCCCCTTCTCAGCAGTGTTGTCATAAATTAGGAAGGATAATGAACCATAGGCATACACATCAGATAATTGGCAACATATTCTACTGATGTCAACAGGATTTGATCGCAACCTGATGTGTATGAACACCACACAAGTGGCTACTATTGGAGAAAACAAGGTGCAACTGGTGAGATTTCAACATAGGGCAGGATTTTTAATTTGCGTGATAAGTGGTGCCGGATATGGTATCCCTTACTCTAGAGATGAGTGAACTTATTCAGATTGAACCGGATTCGACCCAAATTTTCGAAAAGTTTCAGGCTTAACCTGAACCCAAAACTTTGGGGGTTCGTCACTCATGAAACACTATTATACCCTGGGATCTCAGATCTCAGAGATTAATAAATGGAGGATCAGGGGACCACATTAAAGCGTCATGAGGTCTGAAGGTCGGCCTGAAACAAGTCTTTGGACCAAGCCACCAGAACCCGAAACAAAATGAATCTTCATAGGTTCGCCCATCTCTACCTATGACAATAAAGACGTATACTTGACCACTAGACTTCTTCTAGTAAACACAAGGTGATACCTGGTAAGTATGCACACAGTCACATATACACAAGTATCAGATTATCGGAACAGTATAGAATGTTCTATTGCAGATTAAGGGAATTTCTTTGTACCTCTTGGATAAGTACAGAACATGAATATAAGAACTTCCACATGCTGGTTATATTTGCGTCTCCTTCATTATGTGATGCCATATTAATAAGTAGCTCCTCGCTCCGGTCCAGTAATAAACCCACACTACTAAACCTGCCATAGTCATTCGCAATAAACTGTAATGTACCCAAAACGCTTTCATGGCGCTTAATAATTCTTGTGCTTATGTAGCAGCTCGCTCGTCTCTGTAATAAGCACTTACAGAACAGGACGATTGTTTTTGCTCTTCGATGCTTGAACGGTTTCACCACTTTTGAGATTCTTTGCAAAATTTGGCCATTATGCATAGATTAAAGCAATTAATGCAAATGAAATCGGCCAATCAGAAGTCTTCTTTTAATACATGTGACGCATGGAGCAGGACAGGAGTCACCACATCATCTCCAGTGCGTAGGTATCTCTTTGTAGATCGATGGAAGACTAGTGTTAGTCTTATCATCAGTCGTAGTCTCCAGGGGTCTCTTCACACTTTATGATCATTTCTTGCTTTTTTGTCATTTTGTGAAAATCAGTACAGCAGAATGATCACAATGTGTGAATACACTCCAAGGCTGCTCTGCTGGGGAATACTGTCTTATCAAAATCTGCAGGCTCCGAGGAACTGAAAGTCAGAGCATATTTGTGGTGCAGCATTAGTTGGACATGGGGTCCATCGGAGGGAAAAAATCTAGTGCTCTGAAATGATCCAGTGGATAGGAGATCACTGTCTGTCTGCTGGGACCCCCATAATCATGAGAACGAGGGTCCCTTGTACCCTTATATGAATGGAGAGTCTGGTCGTACATGCATGGCTGCTCCATTCACTTCCATAGGAGCCGGAGATAGCTCAGTACATTGCTGGAGAGGCAGCGCGCATATTCCATCTACCACTCCAGTCAGACAGGGGAAAGGTCCCGCAATTGTTGAGGGCCTCAGCAGTCTTTACCCCACCAAACAGTTATCAATAACAATATGTACATTTCAGTTGTGGAAATGGCATGGATTTCTAATAGATTTCCCCCAGTCATTTAATTAAAATTAAAATTCTGTAACCAAATCCTAGCACTGCGGAGTTTGCTTTTGATTACCCACAATTGTGTAAAATAAAAAATAAAAATTACAGAATAATAACCTTACGCAATCTTTTATTTATTTATTTATTTATTTATTTATTTTTGGTTCATTTTCACTACTGTTTTTCATGCTTTTTTACACTAGTTTTTTTTTTTTTTTTTGCCAAAAAAGCACTGCATCCAAATGTAACAGGTTAGCCAGCAGAAATTTGTAAAAAAAACAAACAAACACCCTACCTACATTGCATTGTTTTATTATTATTATTATTATTATTATTATTATTATTATTATTATTATTTATCAGAGTTTTATTTATTTATGTATTTATTTATTTATTTTGCTGCTTCTGATTTTTTTTCCCAAAAAAATATTGTACATCTTTTTTAAGCTGTTTTCAATAGACTTCTTTATAGGGAAATTAAGTGCCAGAAAAAAAATGTCTGAAAAACTATATTTGAATAAAAAAAAAATGCAATGCATTACTTTTTAAGGCAAAGAGTAAAATTTACTGTATACACAGAGTAACGAGGGTTCCCACCCCCCAAAAAAGGGGAAAATTTATTAAAACTGTTAGTCTTAAACATTTCCCTTGCTGGCAAGAGATACACCTAAAATATTCTCGTGCCTCTTTATAATTCAAGCGCAGCGTCTCATGTCCCAAAACTGAAATCTACGCAAAACTGTAAAAATTGTCGAGCAGGGTGCCGAAAGGTCAAAGTGGCGCATCTTTGGTACAAAAAAGTGCAGTGCGCCAAAGATCCTCCCAAATACTTCCATTTTTCTTTCATGGAGTGAAGAGTAATACTTATTTCATGGTCTCAAATTTCCCCAAAAATAGAATTTTCCACAACACTGGTGAAGTTTCTGTGGTTGCTACTCCTGGTTAGACATTGTATGTTTGGATACCCTTTATATGTGTAGTAGGTTTGATATCAAGGTTTTTCATGTCAAGACCGAGAAATCTCTGCAGACTTAAATCAAATATTCCACCTCCTCCAGCCGCCTGGTAATACATCACACAGGCAAATGAGACTCTGATAAGTGGTGAGAATATTTACCCTTCAGTAAGAAGTAACGTCTCTGATAGCTTGGTAAATACAGCAGAATAAAACCCTCAGTACGCAACAGTATTACAATGGTGTCAGCTAATATATCCATCAGGTCTACGGACAAACTACAATATCTTTTTCTTAACTTTTGCACCATTTTTCCTTGTTTTTCCCAGCTCAAGATCATCATCAGAATATAAGACACGAGTTAACAACATTTCAAGAGAGAGATAAGTAGGAGTCATCAGCATTTACTGTTATAGATGACGGTTAACTGTGGGTCAAGGGTCATCTGCACCAAAGTGATAGCTAAGGGTCACCCAAAGAGGCTGAAGAAAGTACCCACTTAAACAGAAGAGGGTCATAACCAATACCTTGGTGGTAAGAGCATAATGAGCACCTACTATGATAGAAGATGATTATCAATAACCATTGTGGTAGAAGAGGGTCATCAGCACCAAAGTAACATCCAAGAGTTGTCATCAACCAATTGTTTTCGAAATGGGTTCAAGATAATCATATGTACCCATTTAAATAGAACAAAGCCAACACCAGTACCTTAGAGGGACCGAAGTTGGTTATCCAAACCAAGTGTGGTAGAAGAGTCATCAGCACCAAAGTGATAACCCAGGGTTGTTGTCTACACCACCCAAGTGTGATTGAAAAGGTTCAAAGTCTCAAGCACCTAGTTTAATATAAGTGGGTCATAGTCATAGATGAACATCACAAGCACCTAGCTTGATAGAAGATGGTTAGCCACTTCCATTGTAGTAAAAGATGGTCATCAGTAGAGTCTTCATCACACAGTTTGATAGAACCTTGTCATAACCAGTAACTTGGTGTGCAAGACAAAGGTCATCTCTTCTGGAACTCTCTTCCTCATTACATCAGGCACTATCCAAACTTTGAAAGTCTTCAAACATTTAAGAGTTTATTGAAAATTGACATCTTTATACCAACCCAACATATACTTCATCTAACATGTCTAGTCAGATAGAAGATGGCTATTCAGCATGGAAGAGCATCAAAGAGATATCCAACGATTATCCTCCAAGTGGAGGTTAAAGAGGATCCTCCAAGTACCAAAGAGGCCATCACCTACTCTTTGGGTGAGTCTTGAAAACCCAGAAGAGTGTTCAACGACCAGCTTGATACACAGTTCACATGATGTTATACATAGGGGAGGGCTATCAACTAACCCTGTGTAATAAATAACAGTATACAATGAAATAAATACAACAGGACTGGTAAAAACCAATGTCATGGACAAGAGTCAGAAGGTCATAGAAGATAGTCACTACACAAAACCCAAGTAAAAGCTATCATCATCCAATTTGATGATCGTCCAATTTGTCATCGATGCCAAATTTGGTAGAAGAGAGTCCATCTGTGATGGACACAGATCATCATTGGCCACTGTTTTAGATCTTTATGCCTACACATAGTACATAATAAACTCGCCTTATCCATGTTGTATCATGAGTAATGATGTACAAATTCCCGAGATTCATTTGGATCACATTTGCTCCGTTGGGTTGTCAGATTAATTCCGGACCAAATTCAATCTGAATCAAAATTGTTCCAATTGCCCAGAAGAGTCATTTATTTATTTCCAATGCCAGAGAGTAATCAAAACCATATCATCTAAAACTTAATGTGGTTTAGGTTACCCCAAGTCATTAATCTGATCTAAGCTTACAGCTGTCAGTGGCTGGTTTCTTGCTGTCATTGACCTACTTTCTCACAGTTTTTTGCTGTCAATGCACTATTTTTGAAAGTAGGTCAATAACCACAAGTAACCTGGACCATATTAAACCAGTCAATGCACCGCTGTAAGATACTATTGTATTTTTTTTATTTAGGGTTTTTCCACCCCCGGGGTTCCCCAAAATTACCCCCTTTTCAAAAAATGGGCCCACGGGGGAGCGGAGCCTACTGTGGAGCGAAATGGCCGCATAGTTGTAAAGCTCCAGGCCTGAGTCTCATACAGCGACAGAAATAGCGACTTGCCCGTGGATTACACCTACCCAAACAACAACGGGAAAGCTTCATACCGTCAGGGATGCCGAGAAAGAGAAAAACTGCCGTAAAACCGCAGAAAATCTCAGATTTCTACTTCCCCCATGGCGGAGGGGAAGATCACAATGGTGGCGGTTCGCGCTCCAGCACCGTTTCCAGGGCCTCAACTCCATCTCGGGACCCTCCGGAGGAGCTCGCTCACCCTCTCCGCTCAGCGGAGAACGTTTTCAGCGCCGTCGATACCGCAGCTGATGGAGTTCGGGGGTCCGGAGGCGTCGGAGCCTTCTCCCCGGCGGGCCGGGGCGAGCGCGGCTCCGGGGCCTTTTCCTGCGGATGCACCGAGGCCTACAGGCCTAAATAACGCCGAGACACCCCACTCGCCCACCGCCAGCCCGGTCAAACAGAAGCCCAGGCTCCAGCATACCGAGTCTCCAGAAGGGGAGGTGAGCAATACCACACAGTATGTACTGCCATCCATTGACTTTTTGGCAGATATTCCAGCAACAGAACGTTTGCTCACTGAGGCCTCCATGAAAAATATGCTCATGGCCTTCTGTAAGTCACTGACAACAGACATGTCCTTAATGGTTAAACCGCTAGATAGAGACCTCCAGGAATTGCAACAACGCACGGTGCATGTGGAATCTAAAATGGCGGAATTTGCTGCATCGCACAATGTTCTTATAGACGCTCACTATGAGGTGGAAAAAGATGTGTCGTTTCTAAAAGCTAAAATAGCAGACCTGGAGGATCGCTCGCGGCGCAACAATTTGAAGTTTAGAGGGATTCCAGAGTCAGTACCTGCGAGTAATCTAACAGTTTTGCTCCAAGACCTGATACGCACGCTAATACCAAATCTCACGACAATGGACTTAACCATTGATAGAGCGCATAGAGTCCCAAGGCCTTCACACCTGGATGAAGCCGTACCCAGAGATGTCCTAGCAAAGATCCATTTTTACCGTACTAAAGAGCTGGTGCTGCTGACCTCACGGAAAATTGGCCGTCTACCTGACCCATACCATAAAATATCCATCTATTCCGATCTTTCGGCCGCAACGCTACAATTAAGATGGCAATTCATCCCTATTACTACAGCTCTACGCCAACATAACATCCTATATAAGTGGGGATTCCCGATCCGAGTGATCGTATCCCGGGACAACCTTACTCATGTTATCAATTTTCCGGAAGATGGCAAGAAGTTGCTAAATAAATGGGACATTCCGATCCTAGACCCGACACCCAAATTACCACCTGGCCAAGTGTCTGCTGGATGGCATCAAACGAAAACCCCAAGGCGTCCACCAAAAGGGCTGCACAGCTAGAGACTCACCTTACAATGGATTTCGTATGTCCACTACTGCTGAACTTATCCCCCCAGGATTACAAAAGCCGCTGGTCCGCTGTACCACATTTCTTTTCTTTGTTTTGTTTAGGTGGCTTACCCACTGGTTTCATTGTTTCCATAGTTTGTTTTCTCCTCGGTTTTGGCACATGGGGCGGCGTGACTACACAAGGCGAAGACGAATCTGCTTCCGACTGCTACTGGTAACTTCTGATGTGGGTGGTTGTGGTAAGATCTTTGAAGCATTATTAACTGTAAAGTATGGTACTTAAAATTATGTCAATGAATGTCAGAGGCTTGAACTCCCCTCAAAAGAGAGCCAATTTGTGGCGGGGAGGCCCGAGCTCAAGGCTGTGACATTCTTGCAGTTCAGGAAACACATCTTTTGGAGGTAGATGCCACTCGCATCAGGCATTCATCATACCCACATATATTTCACGCTCATTGCTCCTCCAAGCGCAGGGGAACACTAATTGGAATCAGAGATTCGGTGGCATTTCAACAGGTGTCCCTTTATACCGGCCCTGGAGGGCGATTTGTCATATTGGTGTGTATCCTTAACAATGTCACATACACATTAGTTTCGGTTTACGCCCCAAACAGAAGACAGGTGTCTTTCTTGGGGAGACTCATGAGAGCAGTGGAGCGAAGAAAGCAGGGATGCCTAGTCTTAATGGGAGACTTTAACATGGCTCTGGACCCAGTGGCGGACACTACTTCTGGCATAGCGACATGTCATCCTTCATTTTCGCAGGCTATATGGCGCCATAACTTATTTGATATATGGCGTATCCTGCATAATACCGAAAAAGATTACACCTACTATTCAACTGCACACAATAGCTATTCACGAATAGATCTATTTTTAATGGAACAAGCTAGTATTCCCCTTGCCGCAAAGTCGGATATTTCACAAATAACATGGTCAGACCATGCAGCAATAACCTTGACTCTCAGAGAAAATCCATATGAATGCCCTAGAGCGTACGTATGGAGGTGTAATGAATTCTTAATGTCACAGCCAAAATATAAAGCAATTTTGGAAAATGATTTGAAGGAATTCTTTCGGACCAATGCCCCCTCGGCCCCTAGCCATGACATATTGTGGAATTCCCATAAAGCTCTTATCAGAGGAACATTTATTCGCCTGGGACACATAGAAAAGAAAACTAGGTTAGCAGAAATTGATCGACTATTACACCAAATAAAATCTATAGAGAACAGTAACAAAAAATCTCCTTCCCCCTCCAATGCAGCAAAGTTGGTGACACTACGCCATCAACTGACAGCCTGTCTACTACATACATATGAGAAAAACTTGAAAAGGGCAAAAGCGACTTATTATTCTCAATCTAACAATGTGGGTAGGCTTCTAGCGTCCAAACTTAAACAAAAACATGCAAGGTCTAAAATCCCGTTTCTTCAGAGTAAAGATGGCACTCACAAAATCTATGATCCTAGTGGCATCGCCAATGCCTTTAAAGCTTTTTATGAAGGTTTATACAATATTAGAGAGGACTCCTCTGTGACACCTCCAACGAAACAAGACATTGCCAATTTTCTTGCAAACACTCAATTACCCACACTCACAGATATACAGCTGGACTCTTTAAACGAGCCCATCTCACCAGCAGAATTGCTGTCAGTGGTCAAGTCGCTGCCACCTCGGAAATCCCCGGGCCCAGATGGACTTACTAACGAATATTACAAAAAGTTTTCTCCGATCCTGCTAAACCCGCTGCTGTCCTTTTTGACAGCTGTGGTGGACTCTGGCACTATTCCGAGGGAAAATCAGGAGGCCCTGGTGGTGACGTTGCCTAAACCGGGCAAGCCTGCCATCAGCCCCCAAAATTTTCGACCAATATCCCTATTAAACTCAGATTTAAAAATTTACGCCAAAATTATAGCGAATAGAGTGGCAGCTTGTCTTCCGAGCCTAATAAATCACGATCAAGTGGGATTCGTGAAGGGGAGGCAATCATATGACAATACTAGACGCATTTTGAATATTATACACCATATTAATTCTAAAAAGATGGAGGCAGTGATTCTCGCATTAGATGCCGAGAAGGCGTTTGACCGCATTTTCTGGTCGTATGCCTTCTTGGTTCTTAGGAGCATGGGGTTCGCTGGAGCTATCTTAAGAGCAATTGAGGCGTTGTACTCTGCGCCATCTGCAAGAGTATTTACTAGTGGGGTAGTGTCGGATCCCTTTTTAATAACGAACGGGACTAGACAGGGGTGCCCCCTCTCGCCGTTGATATTTGTTCTCTCGATGGAACCACTGGCCCAGACACTTAGACTGGACCCAGAGATAGGTGGCATTGCTATACGGGACAAAACTCATCTGATATCACTTTATGCAGATGATATCATTCTTACTTTGTCCAAACCACAAGAATCTATTCCCCGACTTATGGAGATTATTGCCAATTTTGGACACTTATCATTCTATAAATTAAATATGGCCAAGTCACAAGCCCTACCTTTGTATATTCCTCCCTCTTTGCTTCAACCCTTACAATCGCAATATGACTTTGACTGGAGGAAAGATGGTGTTCAGTATCTGGGGATACAGGTGACACCCTCCACAGGGGCCCTATTTAGAAATAATTATACACCCATGTTGAAAATACTGCAGGATGAGATGGAGCGAATGTCCAAAATAGACGTGTCTTGGATGGGACGTGTCGCAGCCTTCAAAATGTTATTATTGCCTAGACTCCTGTACCTGTTTCGCACACTGCCGATATCCGTCCCGGTTTCATTTTTCGAAACCATGCAAAGGATGATCTCAAAATACATATGGAATGGAAAGAGACCCAGGGTTAACAAAAGCTTCCTATTTAAACAAAAAGAGGCGGGAGGTTTGGGAGTACCAGTGGTAAGGAATTATTACATAGCGTCCTTAGTTACACAATGTGCTAGATGGCGATCAGCTGATACCTTGGTTCCATGGATGCACATAGAGCAATCGTTTATATATCCCTTAAAATTGGCGGATGCCCTGTGGGCGCCCTTTTGGAGCATTCCTATGCCTGAATCCTCATCCCCAGTCATGCAAGCAGCAGTGACCGCATGGAAGCTGTTTCATGGGAAAGCGAATCCTACAAGTCATTTTTATGCATCAGAGATGCCTTTGTCACTTCTGGCCTGGGCGATAGAGGACCTGGTAACTTCAGAATGGGAAGCGAAGGGGATTACACAGGTCTCCCACTTACAGTCCGATACCAAGCAATTTTTATCACTTACAGATCTAACACAGAAATTTGGAATTCATAGTGGTGACTTCCTTAAATACTCTCAAATATGGCACTTTATATCTAAAAACCCGATATCGAAAGTACCCCACAGTAGCAAGATATTCACCTGGCTGTCGACTAAGATGAGGGGATTATGGTTTCTATATGACAAAATGGATGGAGTGGCGACTTTTACTAGATCTACACCATTCCGTTGTTGGGAGAGAGATTTGGGAAAAGTCATTACTTCGGACGAGTGGGAACAAGCAATCAAACTAAGTCATTCATCCTTAAAATGTAGTACCCACATAGAAACAGCTATGAAAATTACTTTAAGGTGGTACCGAACCCCATCCACTTTACAAATGATATACCCTTCCATGTCTGGGAATTGCTGGAGAGGGTGTGGAGGGAGAGGAACCCTTCTCCATATTGGACAATGCCCCATAATTTGTGGATATTGAAATAGGATTTTTGACATGCTATCAGAAATATTTAATTTCCACCTCCCCTACACCTCACCTTTGGCCATCCTATTAATTGGAATTCCCGAGGAATGGAACAAGCATAAAAAACTCCTATGTAAAATCTTGACTATAGCCAAATTAATGTTGGTACAGAGTTGGAGATCAGTGACCCCTCCGCATGACTCCACATTGTTGCTAGCTATTAACAATACCTATACCTACGAGAGGGTAGTTGCATTGGGAAATGACACATATCATAACTTTGAAAAGGTATGGGACGCGTGGATTAATTCTCGATTTGTTGCATAATGGAAGGCACGGAGTTATATGGCATCTGCTCTTATACATCGCAGTGGACATGGCGGTGTTGGGAACGGAAGTGGGGTAGAACATATGACAGATCATCTCTGAGGTGTCTCACGCTAACCCTAGGAATGTGCCCACATGTTATTGTTATTGTTATTGTTTAACGCATATACAATCGTTATCTTTTGTCTCATTGATGTACAATTCAAAAAACATACCCTGGACAAATGTATATCAGAATCTATATTGCAATGTATGTCAATACTGTGTCTTACATTTATTGTGAAACCCAAATAAAAATTATTGAAACTAAAAGTAGGTCAATGACCATGAATAACCGTACCCAAACCTTCAATGTTAAATGGCAGCTGTCTATAACTAGAGATGGGCATACCTTGTGAGATTCCTTCCTCCACCTCTCTTAGTCTCCTTTCTTGTTGCTCCATCAGGGTCCTCTTCATTTGTCTTCTGGCCTCTTTGAGCCTCCTGGGTGACATCACAGGTCTTGGAGGACTGATAAAGCCTGTGTCTGGGTCTCAGTGGTCACCTGTGGCGTGCCAACGTCATCACACTTTAACACAAGCGCCATGACATTGGCATGACCCACATGACTGCTCATACGACCCAGGAGGCCGGACGAGGACTGAAGAGGACCATGAGGGAGTCCAGGACAGGTGAGGAAATGTGAATATCATTGTTTATTATGTTTCTGCACCTCCCCATGGCCACTGCCACTTATTATACCCTGAAGTCTTAAGGGATCCCAGAGTATAATAGTGATTCATGGGTGGGGAACCCCAAGAAATTTGTTTTTGGGCCAAACTTGAATATTTTGGAAACTTCCTGTTGAATCTGGTTCATTCTAAACTTGTTCGCCCATCTCTAGCTATAATTAGGGATTTATAAGTTAAAAAGCCAGCCACTGTTTTGAGCGAGTCCCAAAAGTTTTGAATTTGCTGCAAACGGAAACTTTTGGGAAATTCAGACCGAATTTGATTCATGCAATCGATTCACTCATCTCTATTCATGAGACCTGTCCAGGAATGCCAATTTCACTGGCATTAACCATGTGGGTGGTAAAAAGCCCCAAAATCTCAGGTGCTCATCACTTACAGGATGGGATGTCTTGAGGACATGGCAGCACTTCACATCTAATACCTATATAATCTGGTGTAGATTTACAGAAATGCTTCCCGTTAAGATATTCTGACTCAGTCGGGAATCTCATCCATGCATAAGGTGAATCTCAATGCGGAGGGCAAGCTTATAATTAGTTGGATGACCCATCATATTGTAAGTCCTTTTATTGCTCAGTATTGTTATCCTTTGAAGAGTGAGAAAGAAACATCCAAGAACGATGAAAGAAGCTTTTAATTATTTCCAGAGAACATTCCTCTAACATTGTGAATTTTAAGTGGGCGCTATTTCCATTACCATACCAAACTGGAGACCGGGCACAATGCAACCTCTTAACATTCACATCACTCAACACATCAACTATTTTTTTTATTAATATCTCATTATCTGTGCTGGGCAGGAATCAGTTATAATTTCTTCTTTTTACCTTTACCTTCATTTCTAATAGCTGAAATATTTGTTTCTTTTTGGATGCTTTCTTAAAGGGGAAATCCACCCAAAATCAATTGCGTCAGACTGAATAAAATAAATATACATAGTTTATGTATCTACATGATAGTAAATAAAATAGTGCTAGTGTATGATATTCTGGATTTGCTTTAATCCCAGACCATGTCACTAGGCCTCTTGAAAACCAAGAATCTATAGGGAGATACCTTCCAAAAAGCGATGAGCGAGTCAGCTCGTAACAATTTTTTAAATAATCATTTCTGCTGATTTGAGAATCGAGGAGAGGAGATGCCCCAACCCGGTCCTGAACTTGGGTAGAGTAGGACGCCATAGGCTTCCTGTCCTACCACTTATCGGCTTGTAGGCAGCAAGCCACCTTAGGTGGTACTTGTGGTCTACAAGCCTTCAGGAAGAGATCGGAGAGTATCAGTTCAGCACTCTGCTCCTTGCTCCTTCATTGCTGTGGGCACACATGACAGCAATGCTCCAGGGGAAGAGAAAAAGCAGGGCCATGGAGCAGAATGGTGAGTAATGAAATGGTGCTCACTGCTCCCTCTCAGCAGCATGGGGGCACTGAAGAAGGGCATTAAACTACGTGGGGGCAAAGTGAAGGGCATTAAATTGTGATGCGGCACTAAAGGAGGGCATCAAACTGTGATGCGGCACTAAAGGAGGACATTAAGCTCAGGTGGGGCATTAAAGAAGGGCGATAACTCTGTGGGGTCAATGAAGGGGGATTTTTAACTGTTTTGGGGCAGTGAGGGGCCACTACACTTCATCTCCTCCCTCCCTCAGCATAATTTTTGTGGCGCACTTTGTGCACCCCTCTTCCTAGAATCTGTTAATAATTTGACCCATCCCACCCATGTCTCAGCTATACTGCCAAGTACTGTAGTGACTCCACTCCATCCTGACAAGCAGGGCAAAAGGCTATTTTTGTTGAAGTAAGCCGAGGATCACTAAACAGACACCTGGCTGTTGGGAGAGTGACTGAGCATGTGTGTCCACCAGCACTCAGATCATTAGATGGACGTGCACATTGCAATACACGCTGAACACCAGGTGGCGCCATACTATTTCAGTAAATGCCATAACTTTTTACTGGATCACTTTTTAATTACATATAAATGGAAAACATTGTCTATTTCTTATAAACCATACAATGAATATGATATTAATTGATGGTCAACCCCTTTAATGTAGCTGTTGCTTAGACCCCAGTGACCTAACCCCATAAAGTGTGTGCATGTGTATAAATATGTACATATATATAGCCGCAACCATGAATTTTCTGCCCAGGAGGAGGATTGCACAATTATAAATGATGGTAATAATAATCTATTGTATGGACTCATTTATATACATCGTCTCCTACACAAAGTAACCGAAAAGAAAAAGCGGAAGAGGTTACATCAGGACACGAAAAATCCTCTTAGCTTTATGAGGGTAATAGGTAAAACATGAACAAATTTCCAGAATACCAATTGACTTTAAATGAATTTTAGGGCCGGAAGCAAACAATTCATCCAAGTGTTGCTCAGAGTAGCAGGAAGGAGAAAAATCCTTCTTGATGTGGAGGTGGCAGATGGATGTATTTTTAGAATTTTCTTGCTCTGTTTTAACATAATGTTATTAATATAATTTCAATGTTAGCCAAATATTTCAGGCCAGAAGCAAAGCACACAATTCGCCAATGACCGTGGTGTCAGAGTTGCACGAATTAGCCCGCGTAGGTTTCCTGTATTGTTACGGAAAGGAAAAAAATTTATGTCAATGGAATCTGCAGAGGTGGAAAATTTTGCAGAAAACAGAATACATAAGATGTCATTAATGCATGATTTATTATGTCAACTTACAACTTTAGTAGGAATGTCATAGATGGGGTCTTCCCCATTCATGCGTGACATAGTCAGCTATTTATTTAAGAAATCAACATGTAATATTAAATTTCACCTGTAGTGGCCCCTGCAGAGCTAATCTGTCGGCCTCTAAGGCTTTCTCCAGTAATAATAGCCAATAATCCTATGGATGTGTCCTTTCTCAAAGGGGTTGGATAGAAAATTTTGTTGGATAGGGAGGCCATCAATATCTCACCACTGGAAGGCTGATAGGAAGCCCCCACATGGATCAGCTGTAGTGGCCACTTCTGTCGCATGTAATATATAGTGCATGGAACCGGAAGCAGATAGCTCTGTGCCCTGTCTAGTAGCCATGCACCATCATTGTAGCTCTGCTCCCATTGAAGTTAATAGGAGCTGAGCTGCAGTACCTCCATCCAGGCCACTATGAAGGAACCAGAGCTTCTGGCTGTGTATAGTATTGGTGTTGGAAGTGGCCCCATACAGCTAATCTGTTAAGGGGCCACCTGTTGGCCTCACCATTCAAAAAATAATCTCCTATCCTTAGGATACACCATAAATAAAAAAAAAGTCCTGGCCAACCCCTTGAACTTTCCTCTTGCCTGGACACTTCCAGATATGTGTATCATGAGATGATTGCCTTTTCAAGACAATATTGTTTTGCAACATTGTGTCACAAAGCAATATCCTATATATGTCCTAATTTGGCTATCCAGTGGTTGTGTTGTGAATTGCAACCTTTCAAGACTTTCACTAGCATGTTGCATCAAACTGGCTTCTTGAGAAATTGAAGTTCAAGCTAATTTAAGGGCGGAGTGTTAGAGGAATTCCATGTGCAGCTCTGGATGTGAATAGAGAAGAAAGGTAATAATGTTAAAAAAGTAGAGTTCCCTTTAATTTAGAGCTGATTTCTTTGGCCACTGTTAAATACAGGTTAGCATTCACCCCTTGTGCCCTATCTTGCAGCTTAATACAAAAATAAAATTCTTTACGCACTCAATATCACAGCCAATATGGCTGGGTTACCCTAACAGTGCAGCGTGTACGACCCTTAATCAAATATTTCTTGATAATGATCTTCGGAAGGTCAAGAGGATCATCATCAAGCATCATGTTTAATGCACCAGAAGATGATGGCTGTCAGCCCTTATTAGGTTGTGTCTGAAGCAGAGAAGGCTGATACAAGCTCTGCCGCCATCCAGCTGGCTGCTCAATAACACCAGGCAGATACAGGATTTGGACATTTATCCCATCTATGTGCCCTTGACTGGAAAAGCAAAACTGGTATACACCGTATACACACTGGGCAAAAGGTTGAGTCAGGTGTGGAAAAAACGCAGCAAATACCACAATGTCTGTAAAGCGCTGCGGAATATGATGGCGCTATACAAGGAAGCATAATAAATAAATAATAAGTAAGAATGCTTTCTGAAATAGAAGGATTAATAGTAGAGATGACTGAACTGATTCGTAATGAACCAGTTTTGACCCAAAATTTCCAAAAGTTTCTGTTTTTAACGAAATTGAAACCTTTACAATTTGTCTCGTGTGAATTAATATGGCGGCCGCAACATGTATTGCGCAGTTAAAATTCAGAGAAGGAGGATCACACAGGCTCTGGGACATGGGCTCACCTTATAACCTCTTACCCACTAATGAGTGGTAGATAGAGACCTTATAGTGCTGATGTCACAGACACAATATACAAGTGTAGGGAACTGCCATTTCTACTAGTATATAATGTATCTGGCTTCTTTGCCCCTGCAGTTTGGCTTCAGAGACCCCAGGCATTCAGTGCAAGTTTTGTTTTGTAAATACAGTGAGTCAGACACATGTGAGGCAGAGCTGCTGGGGGGAGAGATGTGAGCAGAGCTGCTGAGACAGACATGTTATGTCTGGGGGAGTCTAAGAGCCACTTGTTCCTCTTTACTTCACAGTATATAGTTAGGTATGTGTTACCCCCTATATACTCACAGGACCTAGCTAGTAACCGTAGTTAGGGATCCATATATATATATATAGTTCAGGGCAGTGATAGGTTAGGCTTCCGAAGGCCAACTAGCTAGTTAGAGGCCCGGTGGCACTAGTAGTTTAGCTGGCAGGTTAAGGACTCAGTGTTAGGGTAGTCAGGCCTGCATCTCCTGCCGTCACCGTCGCCCTGTTTGCTGCCTGTGAAGAATCTCACCACCATCATCATCATCTCCTGATCGGCTGTCTGTCATCTCCTGGAAGAATCCGAGGATCCACAGTCATCCACAGGGGCCCCTGCATCTCTTCTGTTGCCTGGAGGTATTGTGCACTGGACTCTTGCTATATATCTATATATATACCCGGGTATATAACCTAAGACTGTTGTGGACTTGCTGGTTGTTGTAGTATTGCTGTGTTCTGAGTATATTTTATGTATGTATTATTACCCTGTTGATTCTTATAAAGCTACTGTTATAACCTTATGTGGTATCTGTATGTATTCTTCAGACTGTGAGATTAGTACAGTGATCCTTGTTAAGGCTACTAACTGTACCTCATGGGTAAGTCCCAGGAAGAGATCCTCCCTGTAGTACAGAGGCTCTATCCTGGGTGGAGGCACTGATATATTTCATATATGTTCCCACTCTTCCCTTCAGCGAAGGCTTCAGGTCCCATTATACACACAGGTCAGCGCCAGAGTCTGTTGCGGGAGGGATAATACTCATACCCCCCCCCCCAAATAGGGCTACATTTGGAGGCACTGCTGAGATTTAGAAGTGGGAATAGTCATTGATATGGAGAAGCGATATAGCTCAGAGGGGAACCTCCCACTAGCTACTACATGGGATTACCAACCTCCTGTTCCTCCCCTGGTTCAGGTAAAGGAAGAACCCCGCTCAGCCAGTTACCCCCCCAGTATGGCCGTCGCTAGCAGTTCCTCTAGTGACAGTGCTATTAGCACTTTAGCCAGGCTGACTGAAATGTTAGCTCAGGGCCTGCAGGCCACTCACTACAAGAAACTAAAAGTATTCTCTGGTAATGTCCCAGTACCACAAGGGGAGGAAAACTTTGAGATATGGAAAGAACATACTCTCCAATGCCTGAAGGAATGGTCTTGCTCTGAAGAAGGCAAGCGGCAGCGTATCAGTGAAAGTTTGCGGTCTCCTGCTGCAGAATTGATCCGCTTGTACAGAGACTCTCATGAAGGAGTGAGTGCATTGGACTATATACAAGTACTGTCTGATCACTTTGAGCCATACTATGACCTTGCCCAGATGGTTGCTGATTACCGAATGGGTCGTCAAAAAGAAGGGGAAAATGTCTCTACTTTTATTAACCGTTTACAGCTACTTCTTTCACGTCTGGTGTACCACGCAGCTATATCTACTTCAGAGGTAGACGCTATGAGAACCAGTCAGTTGGTGAGAGGGTTACAACCTCATCATCCTCTTGCTCAAGTACTCAAGGTCTTACTATCTGATAGAGTCCTTCCATTTCCTGACTTAATGAAGTTAGTGAAGAAACAAGAAGCTGACATTAGTTTTAGTAACCCTAAGAAAGCGAAAAGCATCTCTAAAGAAGATGTTGTTCCTAATTCAAACAAGGACAAAGCAGCGGAGCGGTCAGAACTTAGACAGTCCGCCACTCCACCCACTGCCACTCAATGGAGGAAGGATGCTAGAACCTGTTATAAATGTGGTCAGATGGGCCATACTGCCAGACAGTGTACGGAGGACAGTGAGGGATTGGGACACAGTGCTGTCTTCTCTATTCAGAATCAAAGACACCGAAGGAAGGCGGGCCGAGTAAAGACCAGAGGCGCTATCGCGGGCTCCAGGTCCGTTGTCAAAGTCACTGTCAATGGTCATGCCGCTCCTGCTCTGTTTGATACAGGATCTCAAGTGACCCTGATTTATCGCTCGTTCTACCAAAAGTATCTGAGGGATATACCTCTTCAGTCTACGGGACAAATGAAATTGTGGGGGCTTAATTCAGGATCATATCCTGTAGATGGCAGCCTACAAGTAGTTATAGCTGTCCCTGAATTAGAAGATCAGAGTGTCACTCCCATGAAGATTACGGCTCTTGTCTGTCCTGATACAGGGGATTCTTGTGCAGCTCCTGTGATACTTGGCACTAATTGTCCCGCAGTGCATTATGCTTTTCAGAAGTTTCTTGGAAGAGATTGGAACCCTGCAGCGCAGCCGGTGAATATATCTTCTGATCTTAGAGAACTCTGTGATGCCCTGTCTACTGGCTATCGACATGGAATGGTATATCATATCGGTGAGAGAACCGTGGAAGTTCCTGCCGGCGGGGAGAGAGTTCTGAGAGTAGCCTCCAGCATTGCTCCCGATTTGCTTGAAGGGGGGAGTTATGTCCTTATGGAAACCCCTGAAGAAATGATTAACCAGAATGGCTGGATGGTGATCCCAGAGAGAAAGGACTGGAGAAATAAAGTGGAGTTATCTACCTGTGTGACAGTGAGGAACTGTTCACTGCATCCAATCGTAATTGGACCATACCAGAATGTGGCCCACTGCTACCCTGTGCTTGGAGTAAATCCATACGATGAAGTGTGCAGGATTCAAATCCGAGATGCAATCCCTAATCTCAATCTTGACTTGAGTGATCCACATTTATCAGAGGCCTGTAATCAGCGACTGACACAGAAGTTGTCTGAATTATCGGAAGTGTTCTCCATGGATGATATGGATGTAGGTTGTGCTAAAAGTGCTCAACACACTTTCCGATTGACCGATTCTACTCCCTTCCGGGAGCGACCACGGAGAGTTGCTCCAAAGGATGTTGATGAGTTAAGACAGACTCTACAGCAAATGAAAGGTCAGGGGATCATTGTGGACAGTAAGAGCCCCTATGCCTCACCTATTGTGGTGGTAAGAAAAAAATCTGGAGCAATTCGCCTATGTGTGGATTACAGAACTCTGAACCGGAGAACCTTACCTGATCAGTATACACTGCCGAGAATTGAAGAAGCTCTGGAAGCTCTGAATGGAAACTGTTGGTTCACAGTGCTGGACCTAAGATCGGGATACTATCAAGTCCCAATGGCACCTGAGGATCAGGAAAAGACAGCCTTCATATGCCCCTTGGGTTTCTTTCAGTTCACTCGTATGCCGCAAGGTACAAAAGGTGCGCCAGCAACGTTCCAAAGGTTGATGGAAAGAGTGTTAGGTGATTTAGTGCCCCGGGAATGCCTTGTATATCTTGACGACATTATTGTGTTTGGAAAGACGCTGGAAGAACATGAAGAACGACTCATTAGAGTACTCCAACGCTTAAAAGAAGAGGGGCTGAAGTTGTCGGCTGACAAATGCAAATTTTGTAGATCTTCGGTCACTTATGTAGGTCATATTGTTTCTGCTGAAGGAGTTGCTACCGATCCTGGTAAGATTGAAGCTGTGGTGAATTGGCCCCGACCGCAAAATATTACGGAGTTGCAATCTTTCTTGGGGTTTTGTGGATTCTATCGACGATTTGTGGAAGGATATTCAAAAATTGCTCGAGCCCTCCTCGACCTGTTGAAGAGTGATGCAGGAGATCGGGGAAAGAAGAAAGGGTCTTCCAAAAGCCTTTTTGGCGATAGGTGGACTGCGGATTGTGAAGAAGCATTTAAGTTGTTGAAGAAGAAATTGACAGAAGCTCCCGTTCTGGCTTATGCTGATGCACATAAGCGATATGTGCTACATGTAGATGCCAGCTTTGAAGGATTAGGTGGCGTGCTGCACCAAGAATACCCGGCCGGGTTACGGCCCATAGCTTTCATAAGTCGAAGTCTTTCTCCCAGCGAGAAAAATTATCCAGTACATAAATTGGAGTTTTTGGCGCTCAAGTGGGCCATTGCTGATAAATTACATGACTATTTATACGGAGCCACGTTTGAAGTAAGAACAGACAACAATCCACTGACATACGTTTTGTCAACCGCTAAACTCGATGCTACAGGACATCGCTGGTTGGCGGCTTTATCCAACTACCAATTCACACTCAAGTATAAATCGGGGCCTAAGAACATTGGGGCAGATGCTCTATCAAGACGGCCTGGATTACCTAGTCCGGAAGTAGTGGATGAATGGGAAGAAGTGCCAAGTCCTGGAGTAGGAGCTTTGTGTGCCATGGCTGCTGTAGTTGAAGACCGAGTAGCCTTTTCTGAAACTCGGCTTATTGACTCTATTGGGGGAGGTCCCGAAGCTGTACCAGACATGTTTGCCTACCCTGCCGCTTTAGGATCCTTTGAGAGTTGTTCTATATCTTCAAAGCGAATGATCTGGAGTCAAAAGACTGATCCTTTAATTGGACCTCTTTATCAAGCAGTGAGTTCTCAAGACAGAGAAATGTTAAAGACATCCCTACCCTCTGAATGCAGTCAACTTCTACGAGATTGGGAGAAGTTTGAAATAGACAATGGCCTACTTTATCGTGTGGTGCTGTATCATGATCACCCTGGAAGGCGCCAACTAGTTATTCCAAGCTGCTTTCAGAAGATGATTTTCCGAAGTCTGCATGATTATCATGGTCATTTGGGACCTGAGAAGACTTATGGCCTAATACAAGACCGATTCTACTGGCCCAAAATGAGAGATACCGTGACTCGTCTGTGTAGGTGCTGTCGCAGATGTTTGCAGAGGAAGACTGTCCCGGTTCGAGCGGCCTTCATGGGACACTTGAAGAGTTCGGGCCCCATGGATCTTGTCTGCATAGACTTCCTTTGTATTGACAACGACACCAGAGGATTTGGAAATGTATTGGTGGTGACTGATCACTTCACACGATATGCTCAAGCCTTTCTGACTAAGGATCAAAAAGCAGTCACTGTTGCAAGAGTGCTTTGGGAAAAATATTTTATCCATTATGGCTTACCACACCGGTTGCATTCTGATCAAGGCCGGGATTTTGAGAGTAACCTGATCAAAGAGTTACTTCAGTTGTTGAACATCCGCAAAAGTCGGACGACGCCTTACCATCCAGAGGGAGATGCCCTTCCTGAAAGATTTAACAGGACTTTACTTGATATGCTTGGTACCTTACGAATTGAGGATAAGCGATCCTGGAGCCGAAAAGTGGAGGCTATGGTGCATGCCTATAATAGTACAAGGCACGAGAGCACAGGATATTCACCATACTTTCTGATGTTTGGAAGAGAGCCTAGGCTACCTATTGACATCTTGTTGGGAGTCTCTACCGATGGTATCAGTCATCGAGATCATTACCGATACGTGGCACGTTTGAAAGAAACGCTTAAGAGTGCTTATCAGCTGGCTGAGGAAAATGCGGCCAAAGTGAATGAAGGAAATAAAAGGAGATTTGATCTTCGAGTAAGATACCGAGAATTGAACCCTGGGGACCATGTTCTGCTACGGAATTTGGGAGCATCTGCAAAACATAAGCTGGCTGATCGATGGCGGAGTGAACTCTTTACAGTGGTAGATCGGTTGCCTGGAATACCAGTCTACAAGATAAAAGGACGGGACGGGAGGATCAGGACTTGGCATAGAAATCATTTGTTGCCTGTACCTCAGATTGATGGTATGGATATCTCCAATGATGGCTCGACCTGCGATTCTCCACAGTCCTTAGCCGATATTCCACCTGACCTTCCTGAAACTCCTGAGAGTGATTGGACTGTGGCTCCTGAAGTTCCTAGATCACCAGTATCTTCTCCTTCAGGGAGACCTATGAACCCTCAAACTCCAGAATTCGTACCTAGATCTGTGTCTACAGATGAGCAGGGATCTAGCTCTCCTACGCCACCAGCACCATCCCCTCCCATGGCAGACAACCCTAGTTTAGGGCCTGGACATGCTAGTTTACCTCAGAGAGAGGTACGGAGAGGAGAGAGAATTAGACACCCTCCACCTATGCTGACATATGATAGTTTGGGGGACCCCAGATTTACTACTCAGCCTCATTTATACCATGCTTGGGTGGGTGCAGTGTCCACTTTGGTCAATATGTTACCAATTTTTGCTCCTGCTGGCATGTATACCTATTAACCTGTTGTGACTCTGTAAATGCAAAAGCAACCATATTGATATTGTCATTGGTAATGTTGACTGTATACTATGACTTTGTATGTCTTTGACGTGACGTAAAGATTTCACCAGAGGGAGAGTGTAGGGAACTGCCATTTCTACTAGTATATAATGTATCTGGCTTCTTTGCCCCTGCAGTTTGGCTTCAGAGACCCCAGGCATTCAGTGCAAGTTTTGTTTTGTAAATACTGTGAGTCAGACACATGTGAAGCAGAGCTGCTGGGGGGAGAGATGTGAGCAGAGCTGCTGAGACAGACATGTTATGTCTGGGGGAGTCTAAGAGCCACTTGTTCCTCTTTACTTCACAGTATATAGTTAGGTATGTGTTACCCCCTATATACTCACAGGACCTAGCTAGTAACCGTAGTTAGGGATCCATATATATATATAGTTCAGGGCAGTGATAGGTTAGGCTTCCGAAGGCCAACTAGCTAGTTAGAGGCCCGGTGGCACTAGTAGTTTAGCTGGCAGGTTAAGGACTCAGTGTTAGGGTAGTCAGGCCTGCATCTACTGCTGTCACCGTCGCCCTGTTTGCTGCCTGTGAAGAATCTCACCATCATCATCATCATCTCCTGATCGGCTGTCTGTCATCTCCTGGAAGAATCCGAGGATCCACAGTCATCCACAGGGGCCCCTGCACCTCTTCTGTTGCCTGGAGGTATTGTGCACTGGACTCTTGCTATATATCTATATATATACCCGGGTATATAACCTAAGACGGTTGAGGACTTGCTGGTTGTTGTAGTATTGCTGTGTTCTGAGTATATTTTATGTATGTATTATTACCCTGTTGATTCTTATAAAGCTACTGTTATAACCTTATGTGGTATCTGTATGTATTCTTCAGACTGCGAGATTAGTACAGTGATCCTTGTTAAGGCTACTAACTGTATTTCATGGGTAAGTCCCAGGAAGAGATCCTCCCTGTAATACAGAGGCTCTATCCTGGGTGGAGGCACTGATATATTTCATATATGTTCCCACTCTTCCCTTCAGCGAAGGCTTCAGGTCTCATTATACACACAGGTCAGCGCCAGAGTCTGTTGCGGGAGGGATAATACTCATACCCCCCCCCCCCAAATAGGGCTACACAAGTAATGCTCTTTGCAAGAAGAGCCATTTTGTGATACTTCCAGCTATGGGACTGTTGTGCTATTGACTGCATGATCCAAAGGAATTGCTGCAATTTGCTCCTAGGAAAACAACAACAACATTGCAATAGAACTATAGAATTATAGAAGGAGAACTAGTGGAGCACAGTCTATAGAATTATAGGAGGAGGACTAGTAGAGCACAGTCTATAGAATTATAGGAGGAGGACTAGTAGAGCACAGTCTATAGAATTATAGGAGGAGGACTAGTGGAGCACAGTTTATAGAATTATAGGAGGGGGACTAGTAGAGCACAGTCTATAGAATTGTAGGAGGAGGACTAGTAGAGCACAGTCTATAGAATTATAGGAGGAGGACTAGTGGAGCACAGTTTATAGAATTATAGGAGGAGGACTAGTAGAGCACAGTCTATAGAATTATAGGAGGAGGACTAGTGGAGCACAGTTTATAGAATTATAGGAGGGGGACTAGTAGAGCACAGTCTATAGAATTGTAGGAGGAGGACTAGTGTAGAGCACAGTCTATAGAATTATAGGAGGAGGACTAGTAGAGCACAGTCTATAGAATTATAGGAGGAGGTCTAGTGGAGCAGTGTCTATAGAATTATAGGAGGAGGACTAGTAGAGCACAGTCTATAGAATTATAGGAGGAGGACTAGTGGAGCACAGTTTATAGAATTATATGAGGGGGACTAGTAGAGCACAGTCTATAGAATTGTAGGAGGAGGACTAGTGTAGAGCACAGTCTATAGAATTATAGGAGGAGGACTAGTGGCACACAGTCTATAGAATTATAGGAGGAGGACTAGTAGAGCACAGTCTATAGAATTGTAGGAGGAGGACTAGTAGAGCACAGTCTATAGAATTGTAGGAGGGGCACTAGTAGAGCACAGTCTATAGAATTATAGGAGGAGGACTAGTGGCGCACAGTCTATAGAATTATAGGAGGAGGACTAGTGGCGCACAGTTTATAGAATTGTAGGAGGAGGACTAGTGGAGCAGAGTCTATAGAATTATAGGAGGAGAACTAGTAGAGCACAGTCTATAGAATTATAGGAGGAGGACTAGTAGAGCACAGTTTATAGAATTATAGGAGGAGGACTAGTGATGCACAGTTTATAGAATTATAGGAGGAGGACTAGTGGAGCACAGTCTGTAGAGTTATAGGAGGAGGACTAGTGGAGCACAGTCTGTAGAGTTATAGGAGGAGGACTAGTAGCGCACAGTTTATAGAATTATAGGAGGAGGACTAGTGGAGCACAGTCTGTAGAGTTATAGGAGGAGGACTAGTGGAGCACAGTCTGTAGAGTTATAGGAGGAGGACTAGTGGAGCACAGTCTGTAGAGTTATAGGAGGAGGACTAGTGGAGCACAGTTCATAGAATTATAGGAAGACTAATAGAGCATAGTTTTAGATAGATAGGCAGAAAAATCATAGGTGGAGGGAGAGTCTTTGCACTGTTAATAGATAGGTTCATAGGAGCCCTGACAGTATTATACACTATATTTTATAGAGTCCTAGGAACCCTGACAGTGTCATACAGTATGTGTTATAGATATAGAATCCTAGTAGGAGCCTTGACAATGTTATTCACAATGTTTTATAGAGTCCTAGGCTCCCTGAGAGTGTTCTACACTATGTTTTATAGATAGGTTCCTAGAAGCTCTAAGAGTATTCTACACTATGTTTTATAGACATATAGTCCTAGGAGTACTGACAGTGTTATACACTATGTTTTATAGAGTCCTACAACCCCCGACAGTGTCATATATTATGTTTTAAACCAATTTAATCTCTGTTTATACCAAATTTATTCAATCCAAAACAAAACAAACCCAGAATGAAACAAATCTTAATAGGTTTGCCTATTTCTAATTAATAGTATATTTTTGTCAATCGACAAAATGAAGTGAATGGAGAAACGTAAATCCCAACAATATTTGGTTTTGCCCTTTGGAGGAAGAGTCCTGGGAGTGATGATATGGCCCTCGCAGAGCCTTGATCCCAACATCATCCAGTCTGTCTGGGATTACATGATACCTTTCCACACCAGATCCCTTTATTAATATCAGACTCCAATATAGACCCCAGACCAGACACCTATATAAATATCAGCTGCCAAACCAGAATCTCTAAATATATTCAGACTTCATATAATAATCATATCCCAGACCAGACTCTTAAATTAATTTCAGACCTCAGACTAGAACCCTATATTAATATCAAAACCCAAACCAGACGCCTTTATTATTATCAGATCCCTACATTATTTTCATATTCCAAATTAGACCCCCAAAATAAATTCTGCCGCTATATTATTTAAGTTCCCCTAACCAGACCCCTATATTAATATTTGACCTGAAACTAGACCCCTAAAATCCCCAGGTCAGACCACTATATTAATATTAGATCCCAGACCAGACCCCTAAATTAATTTCAGACCCCAGACCAAACCCCTTAAATAAATTCAGCTACCCTTATTATTTTTAAGACCCCAAACCCCTAAATTAATTTCAGATCCTGGACGCCTATACTGATATTGTAGTACGTTAAAGATCGTGGGTTTAGTGTCCCAAATTGCCCTGTTGTAAATCCATCCATGCCTGAATTAAAAAAAATGGCTTTATAACAGGGCTATTTGGGACACTTTAGCCCTGGGCCATAAGGACCTATAGGTGGTTTAGTGTCCCAAATCACACCGATAGATTCCCCTTAATGCTGCGCCTATGTCTACATGAAACGTCTGATCCTTGAGACAGTTCTCAGCTCCCCTGCACTACAATGTACCCAATAAGGGAGCCAGAATAACAATACAGGCAAGAGGCTCAGAGGTTTATTGGAAATCACAAAAATAATTGGTCTTGTTTTGTTATACGCGAAAATAACAAAATCTGCAATTTCAGATAAAAAGCAGTGCAGCCGTTCTCCATCTCGGCACAACGTCTTTGCATTCATCTGATAGAATTCACTATGACTGGTTTATCCCAGCCTGGCACCAGTTCAGAATAATAGAAACGTCGGGTTCATCGGGCATCTCCACTTTTTACAATGTTACCGGGAATTCTAGCAAGATAATAAAATGTGATAGCTCAGTGCATAAAAATCTCTGCACGCAATTCTAAGTATTGGCGGAGTGATTAGGCAACGTAATCGTGTGCATTGTTCTTTGCGAGGCGCTGATAAAAGCATTATCTCCGTCATTATGTTACATTATATGCAACGGCGCAGGCGAGGAGAGGAGAAGATTCCTGTAAGACATTTGCAAGTATAAAGATCCATTAGAACATGTACAGCACCAGGATGGTGGCCGGTGGCAGCGCTGACGCTGGGCGGGAAGGCCCAGGAGCGGATTTCTTAAATTTAACATTATTTATTTTATAAAAATTTTTTATATAAAAATAAAAAAAAAAAAAAAAAAAAAAAAAAAAAAAAAAAAAAAAAAAAAAAAAAAAAAAAAAAAAAAAAAAAAAAAAAAAAAAAATTTGGTGTGCGCCCCCGCCACCACACTCCCCCCCCCCCCCCCGCCCGCCACAAACAAAAAAAAAAAAAAAAAAAAAAAAAAAAAAAAAAAAAAAAAAAAAAATATATCTATATATATATATATATATATATATATATATATATATATATATATATATATCCCCCCCCCCATCTCAAAGCTATCTATCTTTCCATCTATCTGTCTATCTATCTATCTTATATCTATCTCTTATCTATCTATCTAGCTACATATCTATCCATCTCATATCTATCTATCTATCTACTATCTATCTATATATCTATATATCTCTTACAGCAATGAATGACGTGAAGATTCCTATATGTCTGTTTATCTATCTCCTATCTATCTATCTATCTATCTATCTATCTATCTCTTATCTATCTATCTATCTCTTATCTATCTACTATCTATCTCTTATCTGTCTATATATCTATCTCTTATTTATCTATCTATCTCTTATCTATCTATCTATCTATCTATCTATCTACATATCTATCCATCTCATATCTATCTATCTCATATCTATCTATCTATCTATCTATCTATCTCTTTTCTATCTATCTATCTATCTATCTATCTATCTCTTATCTATCTATCTATCTATCTATCTATCTATCTATCGGTCTTTTTTTTTTTTTCCATTTTTTTATTTTTTTTTTTTTTTTTAATAAATTTTTTTTTTTTTTTTTTTTTTTTTTTATTTTTTTTTTTTTTTTTTTCTTTTTTTCTTCCCCCCCCCTTGGGTGTTTTTCCCCCCCCCCCCCCGGCCGCCCGGCGGCACACAAAAAAAATACAAATGTTACAACACACAGCAATAAATAACATGCAAGTATCTCTCTATCTATCCTTCTATCTATTTTCTCTCCTTCTTTTTTTTTTTTTTTTTTTTTTTTTTTTTTTTTTTTTTTTTTTTTTTTTTTTTTTTTTTTTTTTTTTCTTTTTTTTTTTTTTTTTTTTTTTTTTTTTTTTTTTTTCCCCCCCACTGGGGGTTTTTTGGGCGGCCCCCTGGGGGGGGGGGGGGGGGGGGGGAAAAAAAGGGGAGGTGGCGACTGGCGGAAAAAAAAGAGACGCAGGTATCTCTCTATCTTCCTTCTTCTATTCTTCTATCTATCTATATATCCTTCTATCTATTCTTCTATCTATCTATATATCCTTCTATTTATTCTTCTATCTGTCTATCTATCTAATTCATATCTTCACGACAGATAACCTGCTGCCGTCCCTGCCCTTCTTTTTAAGTTCTGAGTAACCTTTGTAAAAGACACATTTAGCACTGCTACATCTGTATACAATATATAGTCAGTAGGCTGGGAATGCCTCTCTGAGGTTTGTATACTGGGAAACCTTTTGGAATAAAGTATTACATATACTTATTTCCTATGCAAACCTCCTCTCTGTAATACCGTGCAGTATCTGTACATAGTGTTCTACCCTGCTACTATGTTGCACAATGAAATATCACTTTCTAGCTGGGATTAAACTAAAACAGTGTAAGTAAATACATCAATAATATCGAAAACTGCCCAAATTCTCCGTTGTGTTGCGCCGCGATAGAAAATCTGGTGCACTTATCAAATAATCGAGTGTCCTATCCAGCTTAGAAGTGATCTTTTTGCGATGTAATTTTGCAACTGAAAATCACATTTGCCTATTAGTTTATGTGGCGCATTCTTAGACAGTTCTAACCACACCCCTTTTTCCATGTATTTTACGACCTTGGCGAGAGTGTTGCATTTCTGTATGCGCATACCTTTAGTTCTTATTCTGGTGCAGTTTTAGAAATAATTTTGTTGGATAAGGTTTAGTTTATCCCCCTAATACGTACAGGGTGCAGTTATTTGCACTGAGCCTCAGTGTAAGGCAGTAATGTGTTTGTTACCAGTGATGAGACTCTTCTGTGCAGATCCATAGGTGTCAGGCCCATAGTTGTCAGATCCATAGGTGTCAGTAAGGGGCAGCAACATACATGTGACTGTAAATGAACTGCCGCGTGGAAGAAGAGAGCGTCTGAGTGATCCGAGACAGCAAAGGACATAGTTATTAAGGAATGTGACAACGCAGAAAGTGGAAAAGCTTTCAGATTAATTGGCCACAATCAGGACAGAAAAGCTTTTCATGCAGACATTGGAAGTCATCTCTAATGACAGGAATAACAACAGGGTCACCAGAATGAGGAAGATCTGCCACCGCGAGACCACCTGATGAGGCTCAAATCAATATGATACATAGATAGATATATATATAGATATGAGGTAGATAGATAGGTAGGTAGACAGATAGATAATAATAATAATAATAATAATAATAATATAATAATAATACATTTTATTTATATAGCGCCAACATATTCCGCAGGACTGTACAATTGATATGAGAAAGATTGATAGATAATGTTAGATAGATATGAGATAGATAGATAGATAGATAGATAAATAGATAAGTATAGATTATGATGTTAATCTGTTTTCCCTTAGTCCCAACAGCAGCACAATATTGGGGTATTTCTGCCCCTGTGTGCAGGTAGGACAGAATGGAATTTTTAATGAATAACAAATAGTTAACCGTAACTCCTCCCCCTCCTCAATATAAGGAAGGAAGTACCAACTCCCAAGCGTGAAATTATAAAGACAAATACATGACACAGGGAGGGAGCCTTGTGCTGCTGTTGGGACTAAGAGAAAACAGATTAACTTCATAATCTATACTTCCCTAACGTCCCACCAGCAGCACAATATTGGGGATCTAGCAAGCAGAACCCTAGGGAGGGCCCTCTTGAAGAATAGAATTTAACTCGGAATGGCCAAAAGAAGTGGCCTCCGTACCAGGGTGTTAAATCTGTAATGATTAACAAAGGTATGGAGAGAGCTCCAAGAAGCTGACGAACAAATTTGTTCCCAAGGAACAGAGCTTTGTTCCACCCAAAAGGTAGAAACGGCTCTTGTAGAATGAGCTAGAACAAACTCAGGGGGGGTCTAACCCCTGTGAAGTGAAAGCCAATTTTATGGCTTCATTGTGCCAAGGAGGCTTTAGAGGCCTTGAGCCCATTATTTTTCCCAGCAAATGATAGAAAAACATTCTCTGACCGTCTTAAAGGCCGAGATCTCTGAATATAAATACCGAGGCATCTGACCAAATCCAGGGAATGAAGTATAACTTCCTCCGGAGATGACGGACTGGGATAGAGAAGCTGGTAATGAGATAACCTGGTTTAGTTTAGAATATGAGGGTACCTTAGGGAAGAACCCTGGCATAAATCTTAGTTGTACTCACCAACTCTCTGAGCTGAGGTTATGGCCAAAAGGAACACTGTCTTTAGTAATTTAATCTCAACCTCTTCTAGAGGCTCCAAGGGGGAATCACATAACCCCTTAAAAACAGTAGATAAATCCCATTGAGGGATTGGGTGGATAATAGGCGGACTAAGCCTGAATGCACCCTTAAAATATTTTTTAACCAGAGGGTCTGCAGATAGCTGCTTATCTAAGCAGGCTGACAGGGCAGTAACCTAAGCTTTCAAGTGAAAGGGCTAAGGCCCTTGTCCAAGCTGTCCTGAAGGAATTCCAGCATCGTTGGAATGGAAGGATTCAAGCTCTCAATTCCTCTACCTGATGCCCAGGAGATGAAGATGATTAGGATCCAGACGTAATTTTTATTTGTAGACTCTGCTCTAGAGCGAGAGAGAGAGAGAGAGAGAGAGAGAGAGAGTGCTTAAGACGGCTCCTGAGAGTCCCTTAATAAGGACAGGTCAATCCCCAGGCTGTCAGATTGAAGGATTTCAAACTCCCCGCAGATGTCGCCCCCGGCAGGATTCAACCCCAGGACTCCAGCCCTGTGAGGCTGCAGTGTCAACCCCTGAGCCACTGGGTTGCCCAAGCAGCTCTGGTGGCATGTAATGAAATTGCAACTATCAGGCAAGGGAATTTCATAGGAGCCACAGTTCAGATGTTTGTGCCTAGACACAGACTTACCTGGAGGATTCATCACCTCCAGACGCAGAGGATGATATCTTACCACAAGTGTAAGAGTAAATAGCAAGAAAGCCAGAAAAAAACGCAACAGTACAAGTCTGTTGAACTAGAATGCCCAGCATGCACACTCTCTGCCAAAGAAACAGAGAGGCAGAGGAAAGGAAGCAGCAGACTTATATAGAAGAAATGGAGAGCAAAGACTCTCCCAATACCTGAGAGGTTACACAGAAAATAAAAGTCCTTTATTTCTCTTCAGCTTTTTTTTTTTTTTTTTTGGGAAGAAAACAAGCTACCCCGCACATATTTTATAAAATAAATGGCGGAAGTTAAGATAAAAAAACATTACCTGGTAGCTCACCTGAAGGAGGTTCAAAGATGTCATCATGCATCAGTACGCAAGCCAGCGTACTCTGGACTCCGGCGCCCCCACACATGGGAGCTGGAGAGAAGTAGCAGGAAACGCCCTGCATCGCAATAAAACAAGGAATGCAAGGCTTACATAGCCACAAAGGGTTAAGTGCGGACACTCACCCATTATAAGCAACAGCTGAAGACTAAGCAGCAGAGGCAGGAAAGACAGACAAGGAGTTTTTACCTTTGGTTTTTTTCCTGCAGGAACCAAAGGCAGAAAAGAGTCCTCACAGGAGGATAGACAAAACAAACTCAAACAGGAGAGAGGAGGGGAAATTCATTCAGAAATCTGAATAACCTCACTCTAGGGAAGGTATAACCTTCCCTCCAACTGTCCCACCAACACAGGACAGAAAAAAAAACACACTGGGGGATTGCTACTTCCTTCCTTATATTGAGGAGGGGGAAGGGTTACGGTTATCTATTTGTGGTTCATTAAAAATTCCATTCTGTCCTACCAGCACAGGGGCAGAAATACCCTAATATTGTGCTGCTGGTGGGACGTTAGGGAAAAGGTCCCTTGTGGGATTGAAACTTTGCACTTTTGGGCTAATAAAAGTCCTCGTTTTGCACACATAGGAGCGCTGCCTTTTTACTATGTATCTCTTATTGCACAAAGACCTCTCCAGCCCTCCATGTGATGGTTGGGGGTCCCTAGTATAGATTTGGGCCTTAGAAACTTTACTACATTCTAAACTGCAACCTGAAGATATCAGATGACTGCCGAACATCTGGCCAGCCTGGCCCTGAAGCTAGATGATGTCTGGCAAGTTCACCTCATATATCTGCACCTCCTTTTACCTCCCTTAATACATTTATGTGTCTTGTTTGTCAGAGCTGATATTTTCAGTGGGTTTCTGGGAGTCTTGACTAGAGGATCTCCTTCATGATGTCTACAGGTAAGGCACATGGAGGGAGAGTCTCGATGATCCCACACAGATGTTTCTCCCAGGGTTCGCCTCCTGTCTACTCCACTCTGAAGAATGATTTTTTTTTTATGTTATTTGATGCTGAAATGACAAATGTAAAATGTTTCCTGTTTTTGATGGATTACAAAGGGAATTGAGGATGAATTTTAGCACCGTGAAGATTGTTGTGTAAATCAATGAAGACGTCCTGGAGGCTCGTCTCACTAAGGAGGGTCTCATCTGTGTAATGACAACATTACCGCGGCTATGAACATACAGGGCGCCGGGGGGACGGATAAAAATGATTTATTATGGACATTAGCAATTGCTAACCCTACAGATGGACAAGTGCAACCTCAGGCCGCCCTATGTGGGTCTACTCAAGGCTGTCACATTGTTATGTTGTGTATTCATTTGTTCTCATGATAAAAGTTTTACTTTTGTCCCGTTTTCTTGTGTTCCTCCATTGACTTATAAATGCCCCATTGCTGCCCCTGTGTGTGTGCCCCAGTACTGCACTTCTGGTAGAAAATGTTGCCCCATTAACTGGTGAAGGCCATCAGGAGACAAGGGGGGATTTATCAAGACAGGTATTAAGTACACAGGTTTTTATAATCCTTGCATTGCCATGATGTACCGTGTTATAAATCGGACGCATCCTTTGGTGGGGCCATGACCCTGCACTGAAAATCTGGTGTAATTTTCAGGCATCATTTATGACAATAAATTCATAAAACAGTCGAAGGTGAGAAAGGCCACGTAAAAGAGAAAAAAGTCACAATTTTTTGCACAAAAAACATCTAGCACAAAAAAATTTAACATTTTCATACCTTGGGCATTCAAAATATGGCGCAGGTCCTATTTCTGACCATTTTACGGTCAGGGGTCATCCATTCAAGTGTATGAGTCTGTGAAAAACATGGATGGCACGAAGAGGCCGTCCATGTGTGATCTGTCCCTTTTTCCAAGGACCCATACTGATTCTAAGGTTGTGTATAAGTGGCTTAAGATGACAGAGACTGTTGCAACATAGTGTTGTTGCGGAGGGAGGAAGCAATAAGAGAAGACATATTAAAAGGTGTAAACAGGAAGAAAAGGAAGTAGGGTCAAAGAGACTATATGGAGTACTAGAGGAGTTTTGTGTGAGGCAGAGCAGCTGGCTTGAGTATATCCATCATGAGGCAAGATGGTGGACAGGTGGCAGAGGCTGAAAGAAAGACATTGGAAGTCACTATCTGTATGGTAATGGGCCATGACCTACACAATACCTGCTACAATAAAGATGGACTTTGGCTCTGTTGACTTGTCGGAGAACGAAATGACTAACTTGTTATGGAGGTGCCTCTTTATACACTACACTGTATTGTAAGGTCTATACCATATGACAACTACGCTTGGTGTCAAGGAGACTCTATCTATAGACAATGGTTCTGTCTGTCTATGCCATACCACAGCTATGCTCGGTGTCAAGGAGACTCTATCTATAGACAATGGTTCTGTCTGTCTATGCCATACCACAGCTACGCTCGGTGTCAAGGAGACTCTATCTATAGACAATGGTTCTGCTTCCCAAACACTATCAGAGGGAACAAAAGTGTTCCCAGGGCAAGTACAGTTTTTACACTACCTACAAGGATAAATACCCAAAATAAGTACCAAAAACACAAAGTATAATCAAAAAATATGAAAAAAATGTATTAAAGAGTCACATGATTATCATTAAAAACACAAAAAGGAAGAGGTCGTGCAATGCTGCAGGTGAAGGGAAAGAACTTTGTAATATACTTTAATAAAGAAAAGTGCCTGATACTTCACTTATTTGCCCCGTTCTGCTACTGAAAAAATCTGTACAATAGAAGTCTATGGAGAGGAGAGGGAGAGGAAGAGGAGAGCTCCTCAAAGCAGAGAGACGTCTGCCCTGTAGAAAGATGGTTTTCTTTCACAACACAGCTGGGTTATCAGGAATACTCTCCTCTCTTGACAGAAAAGACTGTATGTCATGTCCTTTCCTCCTCCCCCTCCCTTTTCCATAGACTTCAAAGTAAATTGACACTGCTTGTGCACAGAGTCCTGAAAAAAATCACTCAGACAAGAAGTAAAGACAGTATTAAAAGTTAAAGACACAGGTGATTTTCTTTAGTGAAGTACTTTGCGGAGTTTGTTCCCTTCACCTGCACTATAGATTTATAAAAAGATAATATAAATTTACTTACACTTTAGTAATACTAAACCTCACACTCTATAGGGCCCTAATAAATTCTGAGAGACCCCCAGGGGGTCCCACAAGACCAGAATAACACTAAGTTCACACTAGCGCTTTCTCTCCAGTATACGGGTCCATTGGTGGAACCAAACAATGGAGAAGCGGACTGCAAAAATGATTACATACTGAGCCCGGCTGACCCCATTGACTATAATGGGGTCTGTCGGGTGTCCATCATTTTTAAACTGTTCCTCGCTTCCAGACCTATTTCCTCAGCTGATTTTCGATGGACACTGCAATGGAATCTCCAACGGAAACTCCGACGTAAATGTGAACCTAGCCTAAGTCAGATGATGTTTCTCCACCACCTTACAGCTTACCAACAGGTCCGTCCTTGTATTATCCATTTTTTTTACGCACCCATAGACTTCTATGGGAGAGCCTGGTTTGAAAATGAACCAGAATGGGACGTGCACTGAGTTTCTTTCAACAAACACACAATCTGCAGGAAAACATGTGTGTGAACAGCCCCATCGACTGGTCTGCTGGTGGTACGGTAAAAACATTGGACTCAAGAAACACATTTCTGTGAATGAAGCCCTGAGTCCTATTTATAAACTTTACAGCAAAAGTTTAGGAAATATGTAAATTTGTGTTTGAAGATTTTGCGTTAGAATTTTTGTGTTGCTTTAGTTTTATCTCCAGAAGGTCCTAGTCATATTCTTCCTACTATTCTTAAATTTCTTTTCCTTTCATGTTCGGAGAAATTACAATATGTGCTTAAAGTGTTTGATCTCAAACAGAAAAAGGAACGGCTACAAAGTGAGGAAGTGATAATGGTAAATGTAAAATTAATCCTCGCCGATCGCTCATTGTACCTTATCTATTAGGAAAAACCTTACATTCTGAATCTGTACGTCTGGAGTTTGTAACTTGAAGATATGAGAAATCTGACCTTCGCCTGGCCTTTGCTTTTGTTCGTGTCCTGTCTGAACCGTGCACCCTGAAAGACAAAGCCATAGGTCTATAGATTCGCTTCCCCTGGCGCTATAAATAGAGATTTGACTTATGTGTATCTGTGGGTAAAGAGATTTCTCCTCCCGTAGCTGTCTGACTGACCTATCGTACGGGCACAGAGAGGGTATACACCTTGTATATACAAGTTACAAGTATTACAAGTACTGCCTTATGCTGGACACATATTTTAGAAAGCAACTGTGCAAGTGGCCAAATGCTTGCTCGACCATCAGCTACAGTTAGAGATGAGCAAACCATTTTGGGTTCATTACGGATTTTCCAAAAATTTCAGGTTCGGCCAAACCCAAAGTTTAGCGGGGGTATCCACTTATAAGGTGAGGTGCAGAAAAATAATAAACCGTCATACTCATCCAACCTCACCTCTTCTGGGCTCCCTTGTGGGTTCTGTTGTCCATTTCTGGCGGTCTATCAGCCCCTTCCAACCCCATGGGTGATATCAATGACCTGTTATTTGGCCTCAGTTACATGAGGTGCTTTGACATCATGACACTTTGACCCCCCGGGATTGAAACGTTTCCCTGGTTCAGTTGACATCACCCATCATGGTGTCAATGCACCCCTGTGATTGGTCGTCAGCACTCACTTGGTGGTGCTTAGACTCTTTGACACAAGTGTGATGATGTCAACGTGTTCCACATGACCGCTGAGGCCAAATCACAGCACCCAGAGGCCACTGACATCACCCAAGAGGACAGAAGAGACTGGAAGTCCAACTACCTGATCTTCGTCTTCTCCAACTTCATCAGTATCCAGTATTGGACTAGCCCATCAGAGTACCAGTTGAACCTCCAGTACAGGTTCTAAAACAATAATGGTCCAGCGGAATACACCCAATTTTGAATGGTATTATAATCCTTGGGGTTGTTGCAGGTAAGGCCCCAAGAATCATTTTATCTGGTGGTCCCAAGAACCCTCAGTCGTACACTGTCCATATCAAATTAGTTAAGGAACAACTTGGTCAACTGTTTGCAAAGCAAAAGATAAAAGCAGCCAGATACCCGAAACAACTACTCAAAGAATTCACTGCAAAATCCACTTTATTTTGGGAAGTTTTTGATATGATGGAATTTCGTGAAAATCAGCAGTGAAAAATGACTCCAAATCCCTTAAACTCTACATTGTTCCCATCCAGCCAGAAGACATTCAGGTTCCTTCTCACATTTGATCAGTCACATATCTAGACTACGATCACTTCTAGCTATTATGTATAATTCTTTATAAACGCCAATAACATTTGCCATGTAACATAATTCATTTCATACTTTGGTTTTATTCCACTTAAAATTTTCTTCCATTCAGGTCATTTTGACATCCTGCGCACTGGAGCACCTAGTAGAAAGCTCCATGTACAGCGAAATTATTCTGAAACTCATTGTTTTTTCTCCCTTTTTTTTATAACACAAATCAAATTTCACGTCGGGTGAAAAAAGGAAAAAAAGAAGCGCCATAACTACGGAATTTAGACCCCTCCTGAGTTTTCATCTTACATGTCAAATTGAATTTCCGTCAAAGCAATTTCTGCAAGGAAAAAAAAAATTGCGGCACCTAAATAAAATTGTTGATATGGTCCTTTAGTTCCGTTGTATCTGCTGACTTACAGGGTTTATTATATACTCTCCAAAACAAGTTAATGTCCAAGGAAAAAGGGTTTTCAGCTTGGAGGACCTCCTGGGGACTATTTTATATTGAATAATTGTGAAATATAGACTTGAGCACAGATATAGATGTATCCACCCTCGATTTGGTTAAGTATACTATGAAACCAATTCTATACAATATTGTAACATGCCAGTTAAACCCTTGACAGACTGCAACTCACTACACAACCACTGGGTGGCCACAGGTAGACACATATAGTATAGACATCCCATGACAGAATATCGCAAAATTATATTTATTTAAAAAGCTTATGCCACACTCAGGGTATATTGAGCCAAGAGGAAAGTTAAGGAAGGGCACATCTGTAACACCATGTTGATCTGTTTGTGGTGCTAGCCAGGGTCTAGCGTTAGCACCCGGCAAACCCAGGCATGTTCATGGGCCCTACATATACTGTAGGGGGACATAAAAAAGGGGGTTCATATACTGTGGGGAGGGGAGGAGGCCATATACTGTGTGGGCAACAAGAAAAGGGGGTCATATATTGTGGGGGGAAAGGGGGTCATATACTGTGGGGGACCAAAAAAAGGGGGCTGTATACTGAGTAGGGGCCAAAAAAATTGTGGTTGTGTACCATGTGGGGGCCATTAAATGAGTTGTGTACTATGTCTGTATTATTTTTTGGTGGGGGGGGGCTTTCTATACCTCGCGTCAGGCAGCAGAGACCTATAGTGTTTCCAGCAGGTGTGTCACACCAAAACCTAATGAGATACAAATAAATAGGGGAGCGGAATATCCTCATCTGTATGTGCAGTCTATGGGAGACATTGTAACAACTAATCTCCATGTACCAGCTCAGGGAGAACTGACAATAAAAGACAGAACGTGCAGATGGGAAAACTACTAATAATGCAGAATACAAATCATATAATGAGTAGACATAGTGTTACTCCTCATGTACACACACGACAACTTATTCTGAAAACTTATACAGAGGTCTAGGCTTAGCTGCAAGAATTGGAGAAGGATGAGCCAAAATCTATGGAACAAGCAGGCTTCTAGACCAGTAATAAAATGCATCAAAATTGTGGTAACTCAAGTCACCAATGGTCATGCTGGGTGATATCAATGTAACACTGAAACAGGAGGCTCCGAGATGGCACCGCCTTGTAGATAGATGATTAAAGTCCACCTGATGATGTCATCAGATAACACAATTACCATGAGAACAACCCAGGCTACCAATGGGCAGCTATTTGTACTTGACATGAAAGGCAATTATTAGACAGTTATAGGCATAGGCAATATTATAGAAAATGTGTCCCAAACAAATTACCTATTTTAAGCTATGTTTTGAAACATATTTTCATGACTTTTTGAATTTTTCCATGTCACTAGCAATTTTTGTTTAAAGTATTAAATATTTCCCTCTGGGCACTAAACATAATAATAGCCTGGCACTTGCCAATTCTGTAAGGGTTTTCCGTGCAGCAGTCACCTCATATACAGATAGTATTACAATAGATCAATGGTCCCCAACCTTTTCTTTTCCGCGGCCTGGCATGGGGGTCGGGGTGGGTGGTTTAGGGGGCTTTGGTCATATGGGGGCGGGTTTATTCACTATACAGCGTTTTAGAAGAGACGGGTCAACGATCTGGCCACAGTGTTGTGGCTCCTAGCATATCTAATGGTGGGGACCTGGCCTAAAGCATTGTACACCGAGGTCCCGCGCCATTAGCTATGCTAGGAGCCACAACACTATAGCCAGACCGCCCCACATTATGTGCTGGGAGCCGCCTTTACTGAGGCCAGGCCGCCGCCCGCAGACCGGCAAAAGACCCCCAATGGCCCGGTCCCAGTCCGCGGTGGTTGGGGCCCCCTATAATAGATAACACCTCTATAGATAACACCACTGAGCCATCACTGCATCCACTACAGATAATAGATGATGTCACAGCTTATCTCCTCCCCCTCCCTGCACCGAGCATGTCTAGAAAACTCTTCCATAGACCTCAGTGAGTCGGCCTCAGACTATTGCTACCTATAGCCATGACTATGCTATAAAGCAGATTACTAAATGATGTTAACAGAGAAGAGCAGAAGCTCAGGCAAGATGGCCGCCTTTATAATCATGGACAGAAAATAGAATAAACAAATCTACAATCAGAAAATAAAAACAGATTAGAAAAAAAGTGATCGATTTCACTATCCAAATTTTTATATATATTTTTATATTCAAAAATTGTATATATATACAGAATATATATATATATATATATATATATATATATATATATATATACATATATTTTTTTTTTTTTTTTTTTGGTGTTATATTGCTATCAAGGAAAAGTCTAGTATTCTATAGTATTCTAGTATTCCATAAGTTCAGGTGGGTGCCTCTGGTAGTAATATAAACTGATCACAAGAACAATTACATTTCCAACATTATAGCAAACACCACCCCAGGTCACATTAACAGTCTGAAAATAAACTAAGAGATATACTGGGTCACTTTCCATAATCTGAAATATGAAAAAGACTTTGAAGAAGGCTGCAGGGCAGAAACATCAAATCCAAGACTAGTAAATAGAAAAGAACACAGAAAATGTGCACATGAATACCAACCATCCTATAATGTAATAGTAATGTAATAGTGTAAAGGAAAGGTCACACAGTCCCTTATACTGTAGTCAAATGGAACCATGCCGGCTGTGAAGCCTTATGCAACTACAGAATCTTTGACACAATTCATATTACTGCAGTAGTCATATACTGAAGTAATACCATTTATGACTGTATTATACTATGTACAGTAGATGGCAGAACATTGTGTACATATTCAGACTATGGTAATGATGATATCAGCAGGAGATGAGCGTGCTGACTTTGTGGGTGTTATGTCCCTGCAGCAAATATCAGATCTGGCTGATAACAGAGAGCGGTAGAACTAGCTGTTTAAATCCTATACAGTACTGAGAGATAGGTCTCAGGCACCCAAATGTCTTCATCAGCGCCAGCCGCAAGGCCAGATGGACTTTGCTGAATTTGGGGCCCACATTATCAGCACAGAAACCGTACGAGAAATAAATGCTCCACTATGAGAAATCAAAACCAGAAACCACAATTAATTTACAAGGCTGATCAGAAGGTCAAATCGAGATAGTAAATGTCCAGGCCAGTAGTCAGCTGAAGAGAAAATGTCTGAGCCAGAGTAAGGGAGTAAGGAGACAAGCACTTTTCCAGAATCAAGCCAGGGGTCAGTTCCTAGAGGTCTGTATGGAACTGTGCAGCACAAAGAGTCAGGTATGAAAGCCAAACAAGGTAAAATAATTGCAGGCACCTGGCTGAGGAGGAAGGCAGCTTAAATATACCTCCTCAGCTGCTAATCGGATAAGACCACAGAACTCTTACATTGCAGAAGCTTCTCAGGTTGGCACAGTAACCTGAAAGCAATAGTGGCTAAACTGAGATTCCTGGCAGTGGGAGACAATGACAGGATACAAGATGTATTTCAGTATCAATACAAGATAAGTAATGTAATGTATGTACACAGTGACTGTACCAGCAGAATAGTGAGCGCAGCTCTGGAGTATAATACAGGATATAACTCAGGATCAGTACAGGATAAGTAATGTAATGTATGTACACAGTGACTGCACCAGCAGAATAGTGAGTGCAGCTCTGGAGTATAATACAGGATGTAACTCAGGATCAGTACAGGATAAGTAATGTAATGTATGTACACAGTGACTGTACCAGCAGAATAGTGAGTGCAGCTCTGGAGTATAATACAGGACGTAACTCAGGATCAGTACAGGATAAGTAATGTAATGTATGTACACAGTGACTGTATCAGCAGAATAGTGAGTGCAGCTCTGGAGTATAATACAGGATGTAACTCAGGATCAGTACAGGATAAGTAATGTAATGTATGTACACAGTGACTGTATCAGCAGAATAGTGAGTGCAGCTCTGGAGTATAATACAGGATGTAACTCAGGATCAGTACAGGATAAGTAATGTAATGTATGTACACAGTGACTGTACCAGCAGAATAGTGAGCGCAGCTCTGGAGTATAATACAGGATGTAACTCAGGATCAGTACAGGATAAGTAATGTAATGTATGTACACAGTGACTGTACCAGCAGAATAGTGAGCGCAGCTCTGGAGTATAATACAGGATGTAACTCAGGATCAGTACAGGATAAGTAATGTAATGTATGTACACAGTGACTGCACCAGCAGAATAGTGAGTGCAGCTCTGGAGTATAATACAGGATGTAACTCAGGATCAGTACAGGATAAGTAATGTAATGTATGTACACAGTGACTGTACCAGCAGAATAGTGAGTGCAGCTCTGGAGTATAATACAGGACGTAACTCAGGATCAGTACAGGATAAGTAATGTAATGTATGTACACAGTGACTGTATCAGCAGAATAGTGAGTGCAGCTCTGGAGTATAATACAGGATGTAACTCAGGATCAGTACAGGATAAGTAATGTAATGTATGTACACAGTGACTGTACCAGCAGAATAGTGAGCGCAGCTCTGGAGTATAATACAGGATATAACTCAGGATCAGTACAGGATAAGTAATGTAATGTATGTACACAGTGACTGCACCAGCAGAATAGTGAGTGCAGCTCTGGAGTATAATACAGGATGTAACTCAGGATCAGTACAGGATAAGTAATGTATGTACACAGTGACTGTACCAGCAGAATAGTGAGCGCAACTCTGGAGTATAATGCAGGATGTAACTCAGGATCAGTACAGGATAAGTAATGTAATGTATGTATACAGTGACTGTACCAGCAGAATAGTGAGTGCAGCTCTGGAGTATAATACAGGATGTAACTCAGGATCAGTACAGGATAAGTAATGTAATGTAATGATGTACACAGTGACTGTACCAGCAGAATAGTGAGTGCAGCTCTGGAGTATAATACAGGATATAACTCAGGATCAGTACAGGATAAGTAATGTAATGTATGTACACAGTGACTGCACCATCAGAATAGTGAGCGCAGCTCTGGAATAAAATACAGGATATAACTTTGGATCAGTGTGAACAGGGTAAATAACGAAAACTGTTTACAAAGTGACTTGTAATTATTTCCACTATAGACTTCTATGGATCAATATCATTGTATTTTAGCTCACATTTGGAAAGGGCGTCTGATCTTTATAAAATAATAATAAAATGCATACGAGATAAAATCCCAATGCAAATGCCTTCAAACTTCACTTCATTCATCCAACCGAAACAATTCCTGATGGGCCGGTGAAGAGCAAGTCTGGTGATTCTCAGCATATCGATATATAAATGAATCCTTTGCAAATGAGATGAATCAGAAATCCGATAAAAATCAAATTAAGTATTGCAGCAGTGTAAACAAGATTGAGAATTGTAAGACAACAGGTAATTGACATAAGTGGCAATGTTTGATTACATAAACAAGTTATTATTTTCACGTATCTGAGAGACGGAACATAAAAAAAAAAATATCTTAATGTAATTACTTTTCAAATTTTATCAACAGAACAATTTGATATCGCTTTCTATACGGAATCCATTTGGGAAAATTCTGTTTCCATGGCAACCCAGCACAAAGTTTAAATATAGCAGTTAATATTTTAGTTTGTTCACTGGTACATGTCAGACTAGACATGTTTCATTTAAACAACCGCCTACAATAATGTGTTAAATACAGAAATATATGTATATCTGCATGGGAAATGATAGAGCCATGAAGAGGAAGAGCCATTTACAATACTGATTATTTATCAAGATATTTTCAGACGGATCCTGGAGCAGGTAGTGGAATAACACTCAGAGATATTAGGTCTGGTCAATATTTTTTATTAGGAGATGCCTAGACTAGAAGCTGATCACAGGGTTGGGTTGAAATCTTCAGTTCAAATTACCCGCAGTGCCCCTACAGGGGAAAGGAAGTATTGCACAGTTCACTTGGACATCAATAGGTTGTTCTTGTAATGTATGGATGTGTTGGGTCCTCCAGAGCTGGAGACACTCTTTTTCCATAGGGTTCTTTTATAGAGTTTGCTCTTGATCAGCCGCCATCTTTAAAGACCCAACATGCTATGTAATAATACGGAGTATGGTGGGAAAGAGTAAAAGCCAAGTGATTGACGAAATAATGTAGAAAAGGGATGTATCATCAGAATATATATTGTTACATAAATCAATTTTTAAATCCTTTATATATTTTTGAATAACAAATTTGGTGATATTTTTATTTTTCTACTTTCAATAATATATACTGTATAGTTACTGTAAAGTAACAGTAAAGTGTAAAAATACTGTATACGGTGACTTTGCAGCGGAGCTGTGTACACTGGACACAAGGACTGCAGTCATCTCTTCATCAGCACAGGCAGAATTATAATGTAAAGCAAGACATCTATTATAAAGCCCGAGGCAGATCACAAAGGATCGGAGAATTACAATAGGTAATAGATAGAGATGAGCAAATTGGTCCGTAAAGACCCGGGCTCATTACAAATTTGCCAAATATTTGGGGTTCACACAAGAACCCATGGGTCAAGGTCTTATGCCAGGAAAGAAGAGAGGTGAGGAAAGGCGAGTGTCTGCCTTTATTATTTTGTTTCTACCTCCCCTGCACATAAAGAGACCCCAGCATATAATAATAACATTTCTGGTTTGGACCAATCTGAAACTTGCGGGCAAAACTAGAGAATACTTGCAAAATGAATTTCACAAGGTTTGCCCTTACTAATAAAAGGTAATGAGATCTATGCTAGTTATCTGATGTAGTCTTGTAGTAGATGTTGTCTAGTTGCTCAACAGTCCTGGGTCGTCTTTTGCTAAATTTTTCATTTCATAGTCAAAAAATTTTTTTCTATCGGTGAAAGGTCTGGACTGTAGGCGGGCAGTTCACCATTCGGACTCGTCTTCTGGGAAGCCACGCTGAGATGGATGCAGTATGTGGTGTAGCATTGTCTTGCTGAAATATGCAAGACCTTCCCTAAAAGAGATGTTCTCTAGAAGGGGGCATATGTTGTTCTAAATCCTCTATATACTGCTCAGCATTGACAGTGCCTTCAAGATGTGTAAACGGCCCATGGCATAAGCAGTAATACCATCCCATACCATCAGAGATGTAGACTTGTGAACTGTGTGATGATAACAAGCAGGGATGAGTTGATAAAAAGCTGTAAAAGTAAGATAGTAATTAAAAAAAAGGTGGAGTAAATCACATGACTCTATAAAAAAAAAAAAAAAACATGTTACAGAGGCAGAGAGTCTCAGAAGCAAAGCTCTTCACCAAAAACTGTCTAAAAATTGTAAAATAATTTCAGAAAACTGTTCCTCAACATAACATAACATCATCAAGAGATTCAGAGAATATGGAGAAATCCATGTGCACAAGGTCCATGTTCGAGGGTCAATATTGGATGTTCTATGTGTCCTCAGATGCCACTGCATTAAAAACAGCCATGAATTGGTAATTAAAATCACTGTAAGGGCTCAGGAATCATCCCAAAAATCATTGTCCGTGAATACAGTTTGCCAGTATTCCACAAATGAAAATTAAAGCTGTATCCATACATCAACGACATCCAGAATCATCAGCGTCTTCTCTAGACCAAAGTCCATTTAAAATGGCGGAAATGCAAAACTGTTCTGTGGTCAGATGAATGAAAGTGTGAAATACTTCATGACAACCACGGTCGCCTTCTCTGATGGACTCAGGAGGTGACAGACCTTCCAACTTTTTTGAGATGTGTTGCTGCCATCCATTTCTAAATGAGTTGTTTCACGTAAAATGGAAAAATATCTTCTGACTTCTATGTTATATTGTGAAAAACTATGGTTAGATGAGATTTCCAAATCAATGCGTTCTTGTTTTCTTTACATTTTACACATTGCCCCAACTTTTTTGGAACTGGAGTTGTACAATATCATAACATAGGTGGAGATAACATGTGTTGAGGGCAATTAGATCATGGACCATATAGCAGCAGAGGATACGTGTGCTGATCTTGCAGCAGAAAGCGACCATTCCGCTCCGTCATTTCTAGAATTGCTATGTTTCATGGTAATTTTATGTACATTATCTAATAATCTGTTTACTTGCTCTTTAAAGATCAGAACCCGCTCATAATAAGCATTAAAGATGGAATACATTTTCGTAGTCGCAGGTATTTACTAACTGATCACATTCATGTACTAATTAGTTTAATTAAATTGTCTGAAGTGTGGGCTGAATTATAAAGATTGTTTAAAAGCAAACTTAAAAATGGAATAAATTGAATAATAGAAATCATTTTTTTTAAAGCTGATTTTACAATAGCATTTGGAAAGTCAATTAAGTGTTGGAATAATTGAGCCGCCAGATCCTTCTTAATATCATTCTCTTTCCAAAACATTGAAGGAATCATAAAATAGAACAAAAGTGGAAAGATGGAATCAATAGGAGTCAGAGTCAAAAGTAAGAGAATAGCACTTCTCTCTGAGAGGGTTACAAAGAGTTGAGAGATGATAAATTATAAATTATGTAATGTAATGGCTTACAAGTGGTAGATATTTGGCTTTTAGGAAATTACAAGTTCCAACATATACTACCCACTGGGGGCTGTGTGGTGTAGTATATAGAGGATCTGTCCTCTCTCCTGTGCGGTGTAGTATATAGAGGATCTGTTCTCTCTCCTGTGCGGTGTAGTATATAGAGGATCTCTCCTGTGTGGTGTAGTATATAGAGGATCTGTCCTCTCTCCTGTGTGGTGTAGTATATAGAGGATCTGTCCTCTCTCCTGTGTGGTGTAGTATATAGAGGATCTGTCCTGTGCGGTGTAGTATATAGAGGATCTATCCTGTGAGGTGTAGTATATAGAGGATCTCTCCTCTCTCCTGTGTGGTGTAGTATATAGAGGATCTGTCCTGTGCGGTGTAGTATATAGAGGATCTCTCGTGTGCGGTGTAGTATATAGATGATCTGTCCTCTCTCCTGTATGGTGTAGTATATAGAGGATCTGTCCTCTCTCTCCTCTGTGGTGTAGTATATAGAGGATCTGTCCTGTGTGGTGTAGTATATAGAGGATCTGTCCTCTCTCCTGTGTGGTGTAGTATATAGAGGATCTGTCCTGTGCGGTGTAGTATATAGAGGATCTGTCTCTCTCCTGTGTGGTGTAGTATATAGAGGATCTGTCCTCTCTCCTGTGTGGTGTAGTATATAGAGGATCTGTCCTCTCTCCTGTGCGGTGTAGTATATAGAGGATCTGTTCTGTGCGGTGTAGTATATAGAGGATCTGTCCACTCTCCTGGGTGGTGTAGTATATAGAGGATCTGTCCTCTCTCCTGTGTGGTGTAGTATATAGAGGATCTGTCCTGTGCGGTGTAGTATATAGAGGATCTGTCCTCTCTCCTGTGTGGTATAGTATATAGAGGTTCTGTCCTCTCTCCTGTGTGGTGTAGTATATAGAGGATATGTCCTCTCTCCTGTGCGGTGTAGTATATAGAGGATCTGTCCTGTGCGGTGTAGTATATAGAGGATCTGTCCTCTCTCCTGTGTGGTGTAGTATATAGAGGATCTGTCCTCTCTCCCTCTGTGGTGTAGTATATAGAGGATCTGTCCTGTGTGCGGTGTAGTATATAGATGATCTGTCCTCTCTCCTGTATGGTGTAGTATATAGAGGATCTGTCCTCTCTCTCCTCTGTGGTGTAGTATATAGAGGATCTGTCCTGTGTGGTGTAGTATATAGAGGATCTGTCCTCTCTCCTGTGTGGTGTAGTATATAGAGGATCTGTCCTGTGCGGTGTAGTATATAGAGGATCTGTCCTCTCTCCTGTGTGGTGTAGTATATAGAGGATCTGTCCTCTCTCTCCTGTGTGGTGTAGTATATAGAGGATCTGTCCTCTCTCCTGTGTGGTGTAGTATATAGAGGATCTGTCCTGTGCGGTGTAGTATATAGAGGATCTGTTCTGTGTGGTGTAGTATATAGAGGATCTGTCCACTCTCCTGGGTGGTGTAGTATATAGAGGATCTGTCCTCTCTCCTGTGTGGTGTAGTATATAGAGGATCTGTCCTGTGCGGTGTAGTATATAGAGGATCTGTCCTCTCTCCTCTGTGGTATAGTATATAGAGGTTCTGTCCTCTCTCCAGTGTGGTGTAGTATATAGAGGATATGTCCTCTCTCCTGTGCGGTGTAGTATATATAGGATCTGTCCTCTCTCCTGTGCGGTGTAGTATATAGAGGATCTGTCCTGTGCGGTGTAGTATATAGAGGATCTGTCCTCTCTCCTGTGTGGTGTAGTATATAGAGGATCTGTCCTGTGTGGTGTAGTATATAGAGGATCTGTCCTCTCTCCTGTGTGGTGTAGTATATAGAGGATCTGTCCTGTGCGGTGTAGTATATAGAGGATCTGTCCTCTCTCCTGTGTGGTGTAGTATATAGAGGATCTGTCCTCTCTCCTGTGTGGTGTAGTATATAGAGGATCTGTCCTGTGCGGTGTAGTATATAGAGGATCTGCCTCTCTCCTGTGTGGTGTAGTATATAGAGGATCTGTCCTCTCTCCTGTGCGGTGTAGTATATAGAGGATCTGTCCTCTCTCCTGTGTGGTGTAGTATATAGAGGATCTGTCCTCTCTCCTGTGCGGTGTAGTATATAGAGGATCTGTCCTCTCTCCTGTGTGGTGTAGTATATAGAGGATCTGTCCTGTGCGGTGTAGTATATAGAGGATCTGTTCTGTGTGGTGTAGTATATAGAGGATCTGTCCACTCTCCTGTGTGGTGTAGTATATAGAGGATCTGTCCTGTGCGGTGTAGTATATAGAGGATCTGTCCTCTCTCCTGTGTGGTATAGTATATAGAGGTTCTGTCCTCTCTCCTGTGTGGTGTAGTATATAGAGGATATGTCCTCTCTCCTGTGCGGTGTAGTATATAGAGGATCTGTCCTGTGCGGTGTAGTATATAGAGGATCTGTCCTCTCTCCTGTGTGGTGTAGTATATAGAGGATCTGTCCTCTCTCCTGTGTGGTGTAGTATATAGAGGATCTCTCGTGTGCGGTGTAGTATATAGAGGATCTGCCTCCCCGGGGGAGAAAATGATCTGTCCTCTCTCCTGTATGGTGTAGTATATAGAGGATCTGTCCTCTCTCTCCTCTGTGGTGTAGTATATAGAGGATCTGTCCTGTGTGGTGTAGTATATAGAGGATCTGTCCTCTCTCCTGTGTGGTGTAGTATATAGAGGATCTGTCCTGTGCGGTGTAGTATATAGAGGATCTGTCCTCTCTCCTGTGTGGTGTAGTATATAGAGGATCTGTCCTCTCTCTCCTGTGTGGTGTAGTATATAGAGGATCTGTCCTCTCTCCTGTGTGGTGTAGTATATAGAGGATCTGTCCTGTGCGGTGTAGTATATAGAGGATCTGTTCTGTGTGGTGTAGTATATAGAGGATCTGTCCCCCCTGTGTGGTGTAGTATATAGAGGATCTGTCCTCTCTCCTGTGTGGTGTAGTATATAGAGGATCTCTCCTGTGTGGTGTAGTATATAGAGGTTCTGTCCTCTCTCCAGTGTGGTGTAGTATATAGAGGATATGTCCTCTCTCCTGTGCGGTGTAGTATATAGAGGATCTGTCCTCTCTCCTGTGCGGTGTAGTATATAGAGGATCTGTCCTGTGCGGTGTAGTATATAGAGGATCTGTCCTCTCTCCTGTGTGGTGTAGTATATAGAGGATCTGTCCTGTGTGGTGTAGTATATAGAGGATCTGTCCTCTCTCCTGTGTGGTGTAGTATATAGAGGATCTGTCCTGTGCGGTGTAGTATATAGAGGATCTGTCCTCTCTCCTGTGTGGTGTAGTATATAGAGGATCTGTCCTCTCTCTCCTGTGTGGTGTAGTATATAGAGGATCTGTCCTCTCTCCTGTGTGGTGTAGTATATAGAGGATCTGTCCTGTGCGGTGTAGTATATAGAGGATCTGTTCTGTGTGGTGTAGTATATATGTGGCATCCCAGAGCTGGCTATGGCTGGGCTGAGGGTGATCTCTGTGCATTGTATTATTTCCTGTTGCTTCATAGCCTGTGTGACATAGCAGGGGGTCCTGAGTCTCACACAACACAGCGCCACCTAGTGAGCCTCACACATGCATTACACCTCCCATAGGATTGAATAGTAACCAAATGTCCAATGGGAGGACATCGCCTGGGAAAAGGGGAGGAGTCAGCTGATCACTGGGTCCCCATGGTAACACCCCTGCAGGAAGGTCCTGCGTGTGAGGAGTTAGAATTGTGGAGTGTTAGGAGGAGGAGGTGAGGAGATAAGTGTGATGTCCTGTGAAGAAAGCAGTGAGTTTAGTGCAGGAATCTCAAGTCCTAGACAGGCCCAGGAAGGTTGGAGAGCTGACAAACTCCAGCTATTCAGAAGATCCTGTCCCCTGTCTGCCTAGCCATCGCCCTGAAGGAAGTCAAGCATCATTATCTTGTCAGCCTGAGACTGTGGAGAGAACATTCTGGAACACGTGCTCCATAGCAAGTATCACAGGATCCAGGGGCCAAGGCCAGACCTGTGGAATATCCTGCCACCCTAACTATTGCACCCCGAAACTCTGAGCTATCAGGACCACATAACGTGAGTGGGGAATATTATGTACTAGTATCATGGTGGGCATCCTCCTATGAGCCAAATAGGAGCCCAGACGCACCTTAGGGCTGTAACACTGAAGTATAAGGGCTAGGAACACCTTTCATCAAGTCTACCCTGCACCCCAGGACTTTGCTGTGTCACCAGGCGTACCCCGTTGTTTTGTATTGAAGAAACTGTTTAAGCATTTGTGCCTCCACACCCATGGAAGTAAAAGTTCAACTTTACAACCGTTTCTGTGTCTGACTCTGCACCGACAACATCAGGGCGCCCCCAAACACCACCAGTCGGCACAGTATAGGGGAAGTGCCCCGGGGGAACAATCACCACCAACATTTGTGCAGCCCCCCTCATCACCGGTACCAGTGGTGGTAACGTGGGACAGCACCAGCGCTGCGCCCTCGTGCCCAGAGACCGTGACAAGTCTGCGCTGTTTGCACCCCGCAATCCCAACTGCAGCGTTACCTTCCATCTGGTCACCGCAAGAAAAACTGGCGTCACGAACAGGATACGGGTGTGTGCCATTTTGAGAAAGTCGCCACGAAAAGTGCGCCAAATTGTCTCCAGAGCATCGGTCTTTATTGTGGACTTTGCTAAAATCAAGTTTATTCCCTGAGAGTGCTTGCCACAAAGAGGGGGGAGCCCTATACCCCTGAAGTAAGCCCTAAAGACTGTCCTCTCAGTGTGTTACAGCCCTGGAAGAGTTAAAACGCCCAGGACTTGTTTGCTGCGCCACATCGCTTTGTAAGAACGCCCACAAAGGGTTAACTGTATCTTGCAAAAGTGCGGGAGATTTTTAGCACTGCCCATGAGGCCAGGAGACCCATCTGCCGCCATCTTAGGAGAGCCCAGAATGCTGAGCGCAATGCTCCAGCGCACCCATACAAGAAAGTGAAAGGCGAACGTGCCAGCGCCATTTCTGACTCTCCGGTGCCGCATCACCATCCCTGCTGTGCACCGCTGATCTCTGGTCCACGCTGCAGTTGCTGTCAGTGAGTACTGTGCCTCCCTGTCCTTGTCTTCAGTCCTCCCATGGCCCCAGCGAGTGTTTTCCGTGTACAGTGTCCGTGGGGAGTGCCACCATTAAAGAGGGGGAGCACACCGTCAGCCTGCATCACAGTGACTCTGTTAATAGCTACAGCATTCTTAAAGGGACAGCATTCCAAGTTGTAGTCTCCATTCCCTGCCAGCAAGCAGTTGAGTTTCTTAAAGAGACGGCGACCTAATTCCAGTCATAATTGCAAACAACATGACTGAGCAAAGTGACATTGTGCCATCTGTTTCTAGTGATCCAGCAGTGCCCATGGCGAGCAGCCTACCATTCTCCATGCCATTTTACCCTGGCGCACCATGGCTGCCGCGCTACAAAGGGGAGGCACATACCCTCAGGGACTTTCGTGAGAAGATGCTGTCTCTCTTCCAGTTCTATCCTCTGAATACAGAACAGCAGATACAGATCCTGCTGGGCCAGCTTGAGGGTGCTGCAGCTAGGGAGGTCAAATCCTGGCCTGCCTCTGACAAAAGAACCCCTGGGCAAATTCTGGACAAACTCCAGGTGAACTTTGACGTGCGATCTGTCTCCGAGGTAAAGATGCGCTTCTTTTCCAGACGACAACTACCTGGTGAGACCCTGCGGGACTATGCTTTATCCCTCCAAGAGGCGTTCAGAGCTGTGGTGCAAGTGGATCCACGTGAAAATGTGGACTCTGATAAAATCTTGCTTGACCGCTTCATAGACGGGGCGGGTACCACATTGCTCCAGAGTCAGTTGCGAATGCTTGCTGCACAACATCCCAGCATCACGTTTGCTGACTTCAAGGCCCTTGCCATCCAGGTCTTGGGACAGGAGCAGCCCCAGCCGAGCCCAGTCATCTGTGCTCCCTCACCTGGACCCTCAACAAGCATTGCTCCAGTTGTCCTGCCACTACCTCTGGGTACCTCACCTGCTGCCCAAACTGCGCAGACTACACTAGCAGACTCCAGAGATGACCTTCTGGCCCGAGTGGATCATCTGACCCGTGCCATGGAACAGATCACCGTCCGTCTAGATCGTCTGACCCAGCCGTCTTCATCGTCCAGTGATCCTTTGCGAAGTCTCAACATCTCACCTGAGTCGCCACCCAGACGTCCGTCTTCAGTGAAACCTCCGCAGAGTGAGAGGCCATACTGTACCTATTGCCATAGATATGGACACACCAGGCCTCAGTGTTTTCAGTTAAACGAGCCACCCCCGAGGCAGCGGGCCGCCCCTCGGGAGGAAAGAAGAAGGGCCCAGGTGAATCTTCAGTGCCATTGTCACGCTTCGTCTCAGCCTGCCCACACATCACAATCCGGGTGAACGGCGTCCCTCTGACAGCGTTGGTGGACACTGGATCTCAGGTAACAACCCTGCGCAAGCAGGTGTTCCTTGAACATTGGGACTTAGGTGTGTTGAATAGAACACCTGACACATGGATAAATCTGTGTGCCAGCAATGGACAGCCCATACCACAGCAGGGTTATTGGGAACCCACTATCCAGATTGGGGACTTGAAACTGCCTAGACAGGGTGTAATTGTCACTGATGTAGAGGATGATAGGTTTGCAGTTGTAATATTAGGCATGAATGTTTTACGCCATTGCTTTGCAGAAGTGTTGGATGCCTTGCATGCCTCTCTCCTTACAGCTTCTCCCAGTGACCAGCAGACCATTCAGCGGGCCATTTGTGTACTCAATGCCCAGCACAAGTTCGCCAACAAACAAGGTGAAATTGGTCGAGTCCGGATCCAAGATACCCGTCCAGTAACCCTACAGCCTGGAACAGAAACTATGGTGTGGTGCCGTGCCCGTCCGGGCATAGAAAATCAGGACTACGAGGCCTTGCTACAACCCATACAGATAGATGGCCAACCACTTGTCATGGCTGCCCGCAGCCTTGTCACAGTTTCCAATGGACGTGTTCCTGTCCGCTTAGTCAACTTGGGCGATGCTCCCGTGAACCTCCACAAGTTCCACTCTGTGGCCCTGCTACACCGGTTAGCACCAGAAGACATTCTCTCTGGTGATTCTACCGCCACACAGCGTTCCACCCAAGCTGCTGAGAACATTCAGAATGGAGCCACGAAGTCCTGGTGGGATGAATTGAATGTGGGAGACGCCAATACCCCTATAGAGCACATCAATGGGGTTCGCAATGTGGCCAAGCGTTACCAACAGGCATTCAGCAAACACCCATTGGACTTTGGTAAGACCACGACCATACAACATCGCATTCTGACTGGCGACCACCATCCAATCAAGGAGCGTCACCGTCCAATACCACCAGCGATGTACCAACCGGTGAAAAAGATGATCCAAGAGATGCGAGATGCTGATGTCATCCGGGAGAGTAACAGCCCCTGGGCAGCCCCGCTAGTCCTTGTCAAGAAGAAAGACGGAACCCTACGATTTTGTGTGGACTATCGTAAACTCAACAACGTCACGCACAAAGACGCATACCCATTGCCGCGGATTGAGGAATCTCTAACGGCTTTGGGATCAGCTACCTGTTTCTCGACCCTGGACTTAACCAGTGGATACTGGCAAGTCCCTATGGCGCCTGAAGATCGTGAAAAGACTGCGTTTACGACCCCGATGGGACTCTTTGAATTCAATAGTATGCCATTTGGGCTATGTAATGCCCCAGCCACATTCCAACGGCTTATGGAGAGGTGCCTCGGCCATGAGAATTTCCAGAGTGTGCTACTGTACCTGGACGATGTTATTGTATTCTCCCGGACATACCAAGAACACCTTTGTCACCTGTCCGAGGTATTCAAGGTACTTATACAGCACGGCCTAAAGTTGAAGCCCTCCAAGTGCTACCTGTTGAAACCCCCAAGTTCACTACCTTGGGCATGTCGTGAGCGCACAAGGCGTCCAACCTGATCCTGAAAAGATCACTGCAGTCCAGAACTGGCGAAGACCAACTACCGTCAAAGAAGTCCGAAGCTTCCTTGGATTTGCAGGTTACTACCGGCGTTTCATACCACACTTCGCCCAAGTAGCCGAGCCTCTGAACGAGTTGTTGCGCGGTTGTCCCAGAGAAAACTACAACCGAAAGCTTCCGGTAGACTGGACAGCGCGTCAAGAGGAAGCCTTTCAAGCGCTTAAAGCACTTCTGACGCAACCACCAATTCTAGCCTATCCCGACTACAGTCAGCCATTCCGCTTGTACACAGATGCAAGTCACCAAGGTTTGGGTGCAGTGTTGTCCCAGGTTCAGGACAACAAAGAGCGAGTCATCGCCTACGCCAGCAGGAGTCTGAGAGGCGCGGAGAAGAACGACCAGAACTATAGTTCTTTCAAACTCGAACTTCTGGCGCTTGTCTGGGCCGTGACAGAGAAGTTTAAAGACTACCTGGCTGCCACACCCTTTACCGTGTACACAGATAACAATCCGTTGGCGCATCTGGACACTGCTCGACTGGGAGCCCTTGAACAACGGTGGGCCTCAAGACTCGCGAATTACAAGTTCTCTGTCAAGTATCGCAGTGGCAAGTCCAACGCTAACGCTGATGCACTCTCAAGGTTGCCTGTGGGAGAAGAACCACCCCGAGAAGACATCTGGGAAGAGGTGGAGATGCCACCATTCTACAACAAGTTTGCCCAACAGGTTGCTATTGGTGTCCCTGTAGAAGGAGAATCTCTGGCGAAAACAGCTGCCGAATCCCTCCAGGAGCCATCTCTGTGGAAAACGTTCCAAGAAGAGAGCAGAGTTTAAGGAGAATTGTCAGATTTCCTGCTTACAGGAAGAATACCAACCCGTGTAAAGAGAGGTCTTCATGACGTGGAATTAAAACGCCTTTGGCGACAGAGGAAGCGCCTGTTTGTCCAACGAGGCCTTCTACTTAGAAACACTCTTGATCCTGTCACAGGTGAAAGGCTTCATCAGATCCTCTTACCAAGAAGAGACGCACAGATGATACTTGAGGCGTATCATGACAGATCCGGTCACTTCGGGGTACAAAAGACCGAAGCTACCATCCGTCGTCGCTTCTATTGGGTTGGGATGAGGAGTGACATTGAGAGTTGGTGCCGAGAGTGTCCCGCCTGTAGTATCACCAAGGAAGGTCGAAGAGATCAGAAGGCCCCTCTACATCCAATTAAGACTCAAAAGCCGTGTGAAATTGTTGCTCTGGACCATGTGAAGTTGGGTCCCACACGTTCCGGCTACAGCTACGCTCTGACAATGGTGGATCATTACTCCAAGTTCCTTGTCATCGTGCCTGTCAGAGATCTTACAGCAAGAACTACGGCTGAGACCTTCTACGCAGAGTTTGTCCGCCATTACGGTTGTCCTGAGCATATCCTCACCGACCGTGGATCGGCGTTTGAATCCCAATTGTTCCGTGAGCTGTGTCAGTTCCAAGACTGCAAGAAGTTGCGAACCACAGCGTATCACCCTCAAGGGAATGGTATGTGCGAGAAGGCAAATCAAGTGATCATCGGCATGCTAAGAACAGCCGCAGTTACACCTGGTGTTGAGTGGCCTGAACGTATCAAGGACTTGGCCTATATTTACAACAACACACCCCAAACATCTACGGGATACGCACCATTTTATCTAATGTTTGGAAGACAAGGTCAACTTCCTTCAGACTTAACCCTTGGTGTGAAGGTCCCTGACACCATCAATCCACTACCCATAACAGACTGGGTTGTTGAACACCGCCGACGTATGGAGGAAGCTAAAGAGATAGTTGAAACGCGCATGGATGAGGTTCGTAGGAGACAACAGGAGGATTACAACCATCACGCCCATGCAGCGCCCCTGAAAGTTGGCGACCGTGTATGGTTAAGGAATAACCATCGGAATGGGAAATTGGATCCATTCTGGGAGAAAGAACCATACAGTGTCATCTCCATACCATATCCTGAATCCGACGTGTATGAGATCTCTAAACCTGGGAGACAGCCCCAAGTAGTACACCGAAACCGTCTGAAGCTGTGCCTTAAAGAAGGACTACCCACAGAGGTGCCCCCAGCTGAGACAACGAGTACAGAGATCTTGTCACCGTATGAAGCAAAAGAGAGACACCCAACGTTAACTGAGCTTATGTGGGCGCCTAAACTACTACCATTTAGCTGTTATCCACCAATTGCTCTAGTGCAAGAGAACCCTTCGACAGATGATTTAATTGATTTCAGTGACTCTGTTCCTGATTCAAATCTCGTTCCACTTAGGCGTTCTGAGCGTACCACAAAAGGCATACCTCCAACACGCTATAGTGATGCCATGGCTGTCCTCGGGTAAAAGAGGTTAACTGTCTCTGCTTCTGTATATATGTTATTCCTGCTCTGATTACATTAATGTTTTTCCTGTGTGTATATACAGTATATATATAATATCTTGCCATGTAATATAGTATTTACATTTATATGCAACAATCCAAGCCATAGTGCCTGGCTCACCGAGCCAAGGAAGTTCTGTTACCCCATTGCGGTATGGACATTCGTGCTAGAGTGCCTACTCTTCCTTACAGAAAGGACTGTTTATTGTTTCTCAGAGAGACTCTCATGATAATGGACACTCACGAAATTTGTGCCAGAGAGCCTCTGGACCCATTTGCACTACTGTTGTTTCTATATGGACTGTCTGATGGTACCGCCAAAAGGTTCCATAAGTCTGAGTTTAATTATCTCTCCGTTACCCTTCAGACTTCTCATGGACATTCCAAGACTATGCCGGGAGGTCTTACCTCAAGTTTCTAAGTATTATATTTTTCTAAATTGTTAGTGACAAATTGCACTTTATTCGTATTTATTAACGATAT